>CM055116.1:27322022-27832022 GCA_029206835.1 Rana muscosa | reverse complement strand
CGATTTGAATCGAATTTCGTTCCCGTTTTTTTTCGAATCGTTTTTTTCGGATTTGTTTAAATTCGTTATTTTTGTAATTCGGAAATTTGGATGCATACGAATTCCTGAATAATGAAAAATTTGTCCGAATTTTGATTCGTTACGAAACGAAATGCACATGTCTAGGAGGGAGCTGAAGGTTCGAGTTACCAAACATCAACCTCGAAACCTTACTGACTTGGAGAGGATCTGCAAAAAGGAGTGGGACAAAACCCCTCCTGAGATGTGTGGAAAACCTGGTGGCCAACTACAAGAAACATCTGACCTCTGTGATTGCCAACAAGGGTTTTGCCACTAAGTACTAAGCCATGTTTTTTCAAAGGGGTCAAATACCTCTTTCACTCATTAAAATGCTAATTAATTTGTGGACCTAATAGCTAGTGATACAGTCTGTCCCTTCTCCACACACAGCAACCTTTCCCTACACTGAAATGCATTTTTCTGGATTTTTTTGTTGTTATTCTGTCTCTCACTGTTAAAATAAACCGACCATTAAAAGGTGGAAGGTGTGCTAATTGTCCCTCCCCCTGCCCGAATGGTCTGTCCCTGGTCTGGGCTGAATTATGTAGCACAAAAATGACGGCGCAAAAAAAATGGGTACAGAGAACTCACTGATAGGGATAGGGAGTATAGGCAAGAAAATATATATATATAATAAACCATGAATTATGGGGAATAAAAAGTCTCAATTAAATGGTAAAAGTCCATATGATGATGATAATCTGGATAACATAGGCACCGTTGGCAGCTCTTTGTAGAGTGAAGTAAACTCTGTATGCAATAAAAAGAAAAAAGAAAAAAGAAAAATGCGCCTACTAAGTGCAGTATGTAAGTTACCATTTATTAGAAAAGTAAAATTCAGCCAAATGGCTACTCACAGGATAGTAATGAGATAACGGCATAAAGGAATGTCAGTGGATGTCTGCGGGGGGTATGACACTCAGGTCTTCTGAAGTCCTACGGCAGTGTAGAGCTGCTCCAGTGTTGGAATCATGGACGATGGTACCGTATGAGCGGTGGATGAACGGTGAAGGAGCGTGGTCGGGCTCGTTCAGGTCCGGAATACAGGAACTCAATGCACCGTGGCTTGCGGTTCACGCTGGAACGCAGCCGGCTTGTGGCGACAGGATGTGACGTCAGAGCAGACTCGGTTAGATGACGCGTTTCAATGCTTCCGCATTTTCCTCGGATTCCAACACTGGAGCAGCTCTACACTGCCGTAGGACTTCAGAAGACCTGAGTGTCACACCCCTGCAGACATCCACTGACATTCCTTTATGCCATTATCTCATTACTATCCTGTGAGTAGCCATTTGGCTGAATTTTACTTTTCTAATAAATTGTAACTTACATACTGCACTTAGTAGACACTTTTTCCTGGGCTGAATTATGTGCCTGGGTTTCAAGCAGTACAAAACCCGGGCATATGATTCAAGACCCGGACTGTCTGGGTGAATCCCAGACAGGTGGCAACCCTAGTTAGAGCAGTACAATGTGTGACTCTTTTAGATGTCTTCCTTAGAAAGCAGAATATATGAGGCCTTTTCTTATGGGAACACACACACACATGTTGAAATGGATGGACTCGTGTCCTGTGACATATTTGGCATTGTGCTACTTTAACTGGTAATCGCATAATCGTGAAACACTATGCAAATAAAATTGATGTAATTTTTTTCACACAAATAGAGCTTTCTTTTGGGGGTATTTGATCTCCACTTGTTTTTTTAATTTTTATTATTTAAATGAAAAAAAAAAGACCATTGAGTTTAAAAAAATAAAACAATATGTTTTACTTACTTTTTAACGATTTAGATTTTTTTTCATAAATGTAGGCCAAAATGTATTCTGTTACATGACTTTGGTAAAAAAATTCCATTAAGTGTATATTGGTATATACAGTATACTGGCTTTTTTCTATACTACAGTAGTAATGGCAGTGATCAGTGACATATAGTGGGACTGTGATAGTGTGTTGGGCAATTTTACACTAAAGCCCTGTACACACGATCGGTTTTACCGATGAAAACAGTCCGATGGACTTTTTTCATTGGACAAACCGATCGTGTATGGGCCCCATCAGTCTTTTTTCAATCGGTGATTAAAAATAGAACATGTTTTAAATTTATCCGATGGAAAAAAAACGATAGCAAATTCCGATCATCTGTGTGGAACTCCATCGAGGGAAAAAACCCACGCATGCTCAGAATCAAGTCGACGCATGCTCAGAAGCATTGAACTTAATTTTTCTCGGCTCATCGGAGTGTTTTACGTCACGGCGTTTGGGACGGTCGGATTTTTTACTGATGGTGTGTAGGCAAGACTGATGGAAGTCAGCTACATCGGAAATCCGATGGAAAAGTTCATCGGATTTTATTCCATCGGAAATCCGATCGTGTGTACAGGGCTTAAGGCTAGGTTCACACCTAAACCGGCCGCGGATCGCACAGCCACGCTGTCCATCCCTGTTATCCATTTCAGGGATGAGTCAGGGCAGAATCTTTGCCTGAATTAGGCCCTGAAACGGAGCCAAAGCGCTCCGCAGCCGCCCCAGAGTCATGTGAACAGGCTCCATAGAGAGCTCCATAGAGAGCCGGTTACATTCTCCTGCTATGCGAGTTGGATGCGAGAAAACCCACATCCAATTCGCACAGGTGTGAACCCGGCCTAAGGGGTTGATGTACTAAAACTGGAGAGTGCAAAATCTGGTGCAGCTCTGCAAAGAAATAAATCAGGTTTTTTGTCAAAGCTTAATTGAACAAGCTGAAGTTAGAAGCTGATTGGTTACCATGCAAAGCTGCATCAGATTTTGCACTCTCCAGTTTTAGTAAATCAACCCTTAACTGACACTGGGTGAGAACTGAAAAGCTGACACTGATATCACCAGTGACACTGATACAGTGATCAGTGCTAATACTGTACACTATCACTGTACTAATAACACTGGCTGGGAAGGGGTTCACATCTAGGGGCGATCAAGGGGTAAGTGTGTGCCTAACAAGTGTAATGTGTGCAATATGTGCTGCTTTTACTAAGAGATGTGGCTCATTTTTCTCTTTGCTTTGCAGGGAGAAAACACACATCTCATTGCTGCTCCATGTACAGAGCTCTGTGTTGATAGTAAACACAGGGCTCTGTACTGTGATTTGCTAAGTCAATAATAAAGGTTCCAGTAATGATTTACGGGTTGGGACCTACTGACCGACTTGTGCTGTGCCGAATCATAGCACAGGCAGGGTGGCTGGGGCGTGCGCGTGCCCTCCACCTGGAAATGTAAAATCATGTACATGTAAGTGATTTAGTGCAGAGCGGGCATCCCGGCACTGTACATCTACATAGGACAGTCCACTAGTGTAAAGTATGAATGTGTTAACACTTGTGAAAGCGTAATGCATAATTCCATAATGTTTGTAAAATGTGTGTAATGATATCTTTGTTGCCTTTCACTGGGTGAATGTCACATTCTCTAACATTTGAGAGAACTAGCCATGAGAACATTTGACCATGAAAGTTACCATTCACCAATAGAGAATATGGCCTAACATTATAGGCTAAGAACATTGGACCAGCGGGAGGGGAAATATTATAAGGAAGACCTTTGCGCTGTGTACAGTCTATGGAGCATCCTGTGCGAACGGACAAACAAATGGGTTTTCAGTAAACTTTACCTAAAACCCTGAAATTAGTGTAGCGATACCTCCAACTAAGAAGGCGGCAGATTTAGTTTGGGCCCTGAAGACAGCTCCGCCAACCCCCGGCAATATGCTCTACCCCCTACTGGCACAGCTAGTACTGACAGTAAATTGTATATCTTATACTGTATGAATAACTGAGCATTGAGACAATATTAAAGTGAAATAAATGTAAGATTTTACTTAAGCTATTGGTAAAGAAAAGGGTAACATCAATGACAGTTTACAGAATAATCATTTGTAATGCAGAGCCCAACCACACTAACACACTATAAGGTTAACACATAACAAGTGCGCCACGCGGGCGACCCTTAGCTAAGTGCCCTGTGGCGCAGTAACCAAAACACCTTAGAAATCCCACCAGGCCTGGTTCTGATATCTACAACTTAGTCCTTTTTCTTCACCGGCAGATCTTTAACGGTGGTGCACATTAATAAAGTACAAACTTTGTAATCCAATGGGGTAGGTAAAGATGGAGTAGAAACTTGACTATGTGAACGGCAGGTTCAGTTCTAACAAGGGTCTTCAATAAGAGCACTAAGAACAACTCATAGGCCACGGCAGTCTATAGGCCTATATGCAGTAACAGTATATCGTTTGGGCATATGCCCTCTCACCCGCCCGGACTACGGTCCCAGTCCGGGAACTTCCACCTGTTGTGTCCTCACACACACACTCCGTCTCTTCAGCGATCGGGTCCCCGATCTAACAAGGCTGCAGTCGAGCAAAGTCAGGTGCCACCCAGGCTCGCAGAGGGGTGGAAGGCTCTTTGGTGCTGCGCAAGGTCTCAGGCTTCAGGCCCTGCACTCCGACACATCCGCACAGGAGGATCAGTCTGTGAAGTCTCGTGTCCCAAAGAGACCGAGCCCAGCCTCGCCTCCTCCTTTTATAACCCCTCCCATGAGTCTCTGCGGCGGAACATTGCCGAATGGGGTTCTGGGTAATGTAGTCTCTCTGCATTAAAGGGGAACACCCCGCTACACACTCCCCCCACTTGAACTCTTTGGTCCCCAAAGATAAACCTTAACAAAGACTATGTACAACTCTAGACAATTCTACAAACGATGTTGGCATAGGGAATTCCCACCAAAACTGAAGAGTAGAATTCCCTTGCCCACAGGTCACATTATCATAGGTGGCCTGCCTAGCTGTGCCAGAGAGTGAGCTGGGGTTGCCCTCCACTAAATGGACAGTGGAGGGATCCGGATTTTCAGTATTCCTCCTAGCGGTAACTACAGAATCCTCTGAGCTATTCCCCATTTGTGGGTAGGTCAGCTTCTTAGGAGGCCGGATGACTCTTCGAGCCCTTTGCTCTCTTGGGATTTCTGGCTCTGGTGCCACAGGCTCCTCTTCCTCTGAGTAACCATCATGGGCATCTTCCCAGTAATCTGCTGAAGGACTAGAGGGGATGAACTCTGTGGCTTCTGCGTTCAGTGTTTCATCTGTGGTGTCCTCAGTGGTTGGAAGGTCTATGGTAGAAGTTCCTGGAGTTGGGGAAGGCCACAGCCAATTAAGTTCTCCATCCTCATTTTCACTAAGTTGAGAGGCCTCTCCATCTTCATCTCGAGAAGCCTGCGACCGAGTGTTCGGCCTAGGAGTATCCAGGATAGAGGCCGGTTCAGTGGAGTCTCCCACGGGAGGTATTCTAACTGCCTCAGCAAGAGGGAGCAGGTGGTTTCGATGCCACATCTTCAGAGGGCCCACCTTTCCTTCCGGCTTCAACTTGTAGACAGGCAGGCCCGGCAACTTCCTACAGATGACATAAGGTTCAGATCTCCATCTATCTGCAAGTTTGTGCTTCCCAGGGACTCCCAGATTGCGTAACAGTACTCGATCCCCGGGCTGTAGGTCTTGTACCCGGACCTTCAAGTCGAAGTTTCTTTTGTTTCGAGCCCCCCTTTGATCTGAGGCCGCTTGAGCTTGTTCATATGCTACTTTCAGGCTATGTCTGAGCCTGTCCACATATCCTTTGTGGGATGTGGCTGAGGAATGGTCCAGAGAGGTGCCAAAGGCCAAGTCCACAGGTAGTCTCGCTTCTCTCCCAAACATGAGTCAATATGGGGAGTAGCCTGTAGCATCACTGATGGTGCAGTTGTAAGCATGTACTAGAGCTGCTATATGTTTGCTCCAATATTGCTTTTTCTCACTTTCCAGAGTCCCCAACATGTTGAGCAAGGTTCGGTTAAACCTTTCCGGCTGAGCATCTCCTTGTGGGTGATAAGGTGTAGTTTGAGTCTTCTTGATTCCCAACAAATCCAGGAGTTTCCGGATCAGTTTACTCTCAAAGTCCCTTCCTTGATCTGAATGAAGTCGCTGTGGCAGCCCATAATGGACAAAGTACTTCTCCATGAGTACCTTGGCTACGGTGGAGGCCTTCTGATCTTTGGTTGGGAAAGCTTGGGCATACCGGGTAAAATGGTCGGTTATCACCAGAACATTTCCTAGTCCACTCAGGTCGGGTTCAAGGCAGAGAAAGTCAATGCATACCAGATCCATTGGGCCTTGACTTTGTAGATGGCCCATTGGGGCAGCTTGATGGGGTAAAGTCCTCCTCTGGATGCATCGTGCACATGAGTGGCAGTACTCTTCTACCTCTGCCCTCATGCAGGGCCAATAGAACCGACTTCTGACAAGTTGAAAGGTCCTTTCAGCCCCTAGATGGCCATGATTGTCATGCAGGGCAATCAGAACAGTCTCTCGATGTTTCTCTGGGAGGAACAGTTGCCACTTATCTTCTGAGTCATCAGAGGGGCCCCTTCGGTAGACCACTCCCTGATGTACCTGCAACCTGTCCCATTCTTTCCTCAACAGGCGAGCTTCCTTTGAGGGATGACACAGGAGTTTGTTTGGATCCTGATTCTCCAGGGCCTCCAGGACCAATCTCCCCATGGGGTCTTCCAATTGGTCACTCCTCAAATCCTTCTTGGACAATCTCGGCAGGTTGTCTTCGTCCAATTGAGTCACTCCACAGTAGTGTTTTGGGACTCCCACCATGGTAACTCCTATTTCTTCTGCTCTGGAGCCTCCTCTGGCCTGGAATTCAGCTCCTTGACAAAGGGCCCGCACCCCGTCCGGTGCCACTTGGGTCAAATCTTCTATATCACTGGTGGGGGCATGAGATCTCCTGGACAGAGCGTCTGCATCTCTATTCCCAGCCCCTGGCCTATACTTTAGGCTGAAGTTGAATCCAGACAGTGCGGCCAGCCATCTGTGTCCAGTGGCGTCCAGCTTGGCCGTGGTGAAAAGGTAGGTAAGGGGGTTGTTGTCGGTCTTCACAGTGAACTCTGCCCCATACAGGTAGTCTTTGAGCTTGTCTACTATCGCCCACTTGAGGGCCAGGAACTCCAGCTTGTGAGTGGGGTAGTTCTTCTCAGAGGGTGTCAGGCTCCTGCTCACATAGGCAACAGGCCGTTGTTGCCCTTCATGTTCTTGATAAAGTACTCCTCCCAGACCGTCATGACTAGCATCTACGTGTAGTTCATAGGGCTTGGTTGGGTCTGCGTAGGCCAAGACTGGGGCAGTGGTTAGGCTCTCCTTTAATGCCTGGAAGGCCTCTTCACACTTCTGGTTCCACTGATTTCTGACTGACTCTCCCGGCTTCCTGGGCCCTGAGTCGTCCTCTTCCCCCTCAGTCTTGAGCAGTTCATTCAATGGTCTAGCAATTCGGGCGAATCCCTCCACAAACCTCCTATAGTAGGAGCAGAAACCCAAGAAGGATCTGAGTTCTGTTACTGTGGTGGGCCGTGGCCAGGAGGTAACTGCCTCCAATTTCTCGGGGTCTGTGGCCACCCCTTCTTCGGACACTATGTGCTCCAGATAGTTCACAGAAGACTGGTAGAACCGACACTTTTCAGGCGAAAGTTTGAGTCCCTCCTCACTGAGTCTCCTCAAAACTTTTTCCAGCCTCTCCTCATGTTCCTCCAGGGTTCTTCCAAAGACTATGACATCGTCCAGGTATACAAGGACTTCAGTAAGGTTCATGTCTCCTACAGTCTTCTCCATGAGACGCTGGAAGGTAGCTGGGGCTCCAGACAGACCTTGGGGCATCCGGTCAAATTCAAAGAACCCTACTGGGGTTATGAAGGCTGTCTTCTCCTTGTCTTCTGGGTGCATAGGGATCTGATAGTACCCACTTTTGAGATCCATAACGCTGAACCACTTGGCCCCAGACAAGCTCTGTAGGGCATCCTCTATCCTTGGAGTGGTATACTGGTCGGGTATGGTTCTCCTGTTGAGAGTCCTGTAGTCGATACAGAGCTTCAATGACCCATTCTTCTTCCTGACCACCACTATCGGGGATGCATAGGGGCTTCTAGATTCCCATATCACTCCAGTCCTTTTGAGTTCTGAGAGTTGTTCCCTTAGATCCTCCAGATCTGCTAGGGGGACCCGCCTAACTCTCTCTCTGAAGGGCTTATCTTCCTGGAGGCGGATCCGATGGGTGGCACTCCTTGCACACCCCACATCGAACTCATCTTTAGAGAAGATCTTCTCCCATCTGTTCAGCTGGGCCTTGGCTCTCTCTTTCCAAGCCCTGGTCAGATTCGGGTTTTCCATGGATATCTTCTCCCAAGCATCTCCTCCTTCGCCCACCTCTGACATGTTGACAGGGGCAGCAGGGCTCACCTGGCCTAGCAGCATCCTGGCTGGGACCTCCATGGGGCCATCCGTATTGTTCCTAACACTCACTGGGACTCTACAATGGGCCTTCTTTAGGGCCTTCAGTGGAATTACTTCTGGTATCACTTCCAGACCGTGGGACCCTTCTCTTGGATCAGATTCCAACATGACAAAGGGTCCAGGCTGCTCCCAAGTAAGCATCACAGTGCCTCTGAGACAGGTTACTTTGCCGGGCTGCAGCACTATCCCTCCTCTTCCAAGTCTCCACACCTTCCCTATCCCCTCTCCTGGGGTCTTCTGCTCTAAGACTAGCCTTTGGTAAGCTGTCTTCAGCATGGGGTGGATCTTGGTGACCGCTGCCCCTTTCTCTTTCACTAGAGGGGTCAGAAGTCTTCGGACCAGGTCCGTGTTTGTCCCTATTATCAGGGAACTCTTGTTGGCTCCTGGAGGCCGAGGGCACACAACTGCCAGGGTGTCAAACACTTCGGTTTTCCCAGCCACAGATGGATCAAAGGTCATCCTGACAGGCAGATAGCCATCGTAGGGGAAGTTCTGGGTTCCAATCCCACATATCTCTAGTCCCTCTATTTTCCGGATGGGTAGGTGACTCAAGTACTTATCGTAAAAGTCTCTGTATAGCAGGGTTACTTGCGCCCCAGTATCCAAGATTGCTCTGGTGTAGACTCCCTCCACTTGAATGGACACTATAGGAGATGGGCCTACCAGTTTCTCCGGGTAAGGCCCGGCAGGGGTCGCTTTCTTCAGATTTTTTTTCTTTGAACCTCCTCTCGTCCAATCCCATTTGGACTTCAGTCTTTCTTGAGTCTGGTATGCATTGACTCCCCCCCCCCCTTTACTGGGTGTAGGGACCCGCTGAGGGACGCTATTGTTTTTCCTAGGTGTGCACCCCCTCTGGGGAGTGCTGTGCCTCTTCTGGGGGGTCTTACCCCCTTTCTCTGGCGTGTATCTCTGTTTAGGAATGTTGTGTTTCCCCCGAGGCGTTTTATCTCCTGTTGTTTTCTGCTTTGCTTTCAGCTTGGAGCTCACTGAAGGTTATGGGCACCCGGTTGACTCCTTTACCGGGGGCCCTCTGAAGTTTCCCGCCGGCTTGCGGTTGTCTATTTTCTTCTTTTTGGGACTGGAGCATGTAGCCGCAATATGTCCAATTCCTCCACAGTTAAAGCAGACTATATCTCCCCATTCTTGTAAAGATGCGGGTGCTGAGGCAACTGGGAATAATTCCTTCCTTGGTACTTCTCTCTTGGGACTCTCTGTGTCTTTTTCCATCAGAGAGGTCAACATCTCTAACACCTTGGACATTTGAGCTTTCAGGGTGTCTATCTCCGAATCTCTTTCAGGGGTCATTACTGGATTGACTAGCACCTGTGCGGGTACAACACTTGTCCTAATCAACTGCTGGTCCTGTTGCAGTGCCTCCTCATCTCTGATGATTTTTATCAAGTCAGCATAAGTCAGCAACGTTCCTCCTCCTGAGGTTTTCAGGTGCAACCAGACTGGATCCAAGCGCAGCGCTCCCTTTAAGACTTGCTTCATTCTTGCCGCATCTGTGTCTTGGGGCCTCATCCCCTTCTTCAACACAATCTTGCACAACAACCTGTTCAGTCTTCTAACATACTCAGAAAGTTTCTCCTCCGGTTGTTGGAAAGTGTGTTCAAACTGGTAGACCATCTCAGTCACCTTTTCCAATTGACCAAACTCTTCTTGCAGCATGGCTAGACAGTCTTGAGCCGTGCAATCTGCGTTCCCAAACCGAAAGCTTTTCACTGCTTCTGCTGCTGTGCCTTTAAGGCTTTCCATCACTCGTTGCCTCTTCTGCGTTTCAGGCACCTCCCATGCCTCTACAGCCTGCAATGCCTGCTCCACCCAGGTGTCAAAGTCTTCTTCCCCTGCGGGGACAGGGAGCTTCCCTGAGAATGTCTTTAGTCTCCGGTAGCTAGTCTCTACATGCACCGTGTTTGCCTTCTGACACTTGGTTAGCAGATCCCCTATCGCACCTATCAGTTCTGGTGATATAACAGTGGCAGGTGCAGGCGCCACCGGGGGCGTCGCCCTGTCCCTTTCTTCCGGTGGGGTACGGGCCGCAGCCTGCGGTGATCCCGTTGGTGATGGTTCCTTTTTTTCAGTTACTGCGTGCGCCAACCTATAAGTTCTGTTGTCTGGCGTCCGCACACACTTGCACTTACAGGCCTCTGGCATCCCGTTCCAGTACTCCACTAATGCATAATGATATGAGATGTCTGGGTCTGACTTTATCTCCGTCACCCACGGTGTGTGATTTGGGGACACTGACTTCATCAATTCCTCTACCGTTTCAGTCGACCATGCCTCCCCTGGGAGGCTGATGACTATCGACTGGTTTGGCTCTGCGTTAGAGGCTTTGCACCATTCTTCTACCGCTCGTGGATCCATGGGGTCCATGCCGGCACCTCTGGCGTTCACTTGCTGCATCAGGATCCCGGACGAGAACCCCCACGTGTAGCGATACCTCCAACTAAGAAGGCCGCAGATTTAGTTTGGGCCCTGAAGACAGCTCCGCCAACCCCCGGCAATATGCTCTACCCCCTACTGGCACAGCTAGTACTGACAGTAAATTGTATATCTTATACTGTATGAATAACTGAGCATTGAGACAATATTAAATTGAAATAAAGGTAAGATTTTACTTAAGCTATTGGTAAAGAAAAGGGTAACATCAATGACAGTTTACAGAATAATCATTTGTAATGCAGAGCCCAACCACACTAACACACTATAAGGTTAACACATAACAAGTGTGCTACGCGGGCGACCGTTAGCTAAGTGCCCTGTGGCGCAGTAACCAAAACACCTTAGAAATCCCACCAGGCCTGGTTCTGATATCTACAACTTAGTCCTTTTTCTTCACCGGCAGATCTTTAACGGTGGTGCACATTAATAAAGTACAAACTTTGTAATCCAATGGGGTAGGTAAAGATGGAGTAGAAACTTGACTATGTGAACGGCAGGTTCAGTTCTAACAAGGGTCTTCAATAAGAGCACTAAGAACAACTCATAGGCCACGGCAGTCTATAGGCCTATATGCAGTAACAGTATATCATTTGGGCATATGCCCTCTCACCCGCCTGGACTACGGTCCCAGTCCGGGAACTTCCACCTGTTGTGTCCTCACACACACACTCCGTCTCTTCAGCGATCGGGTCCCCGATCTAACAAGGCTGCAGTCGAGCAAAGTCAGGTGCCACCCAGGCTCGCAGAGGGGTGGAAGGCTTTTTGGTGCTGCGCAAGGTCTCAGGCTTCAGGCCCTGCACTCAGTCTGTGAAGTCTCGTGTCCCAAAGAGACCAAGCCCAGCCTCGCCTCCTCCTTTTATAACCCCTCCCATGAGTCTCTGCGGCGGAACATTGCCGAATGGGGTTCTGGGTAATGTAGTCTCTCTGCATTAAAGGGGAACACCCCGCTACATTAGTCTCTATTAACTACTTCAGCCCTGGAAGGTTTTCCCCCCTAATGACCAAAGCACTTTTTGCAATTTGGCACTGCGCTGTTTTAACTGGTAATTGTGTAGTCATGCAATGCTGTACCCAAACAAAATTTGCGTAAATTTATTCCCACAATTAGAGCTTTCTTTTGTTGGTATTTGATCACCTCTGGGATTTGAATTTTGTACGATATAAATAAAAAAAAATATTTTCTTCTTTTTGCTATGAAATAAAAATGTCACGCCTATGTCGCCACATTTTCCACAGACACAACAGCTTCTTTGGGGTGCTCTTTGGGTAGGGGTACCAGGGAGGACATCCGGAAAATGCCTCTCATGCAGCCGGCTCACTGCATCTGGGTTGGGAAATTGGGCCACAGCACCGTCTGGATACAGAAGGGCTGAGATGACCTCTTCCTGGAATTTTAGGAAGGATCCAGTTCTTCCAGATGCTTTATATAGTACATAAGTGTTAAACAGAGCCAATTGGAAAAGGTATACAGACACTCTTTTGTACCAGCGTCTGGCCTTACGGGCAATTAAGTACCACCCCATCATCTGGTCGTTGAAGTCCACCCCTCCCATGTTAAGGTTGTATTTGTGGACACAGAGGGGCTTCTCAACAACACCAGTCACCATTGTAAATTGGACTGTCGCGTCTGTATGAATGGAAGACAGAACGAAAACGTTCAGGTTGTCCTTCCATCTCAATTCGTCTGACCTCAAGCAGGCTCTCTCCCCCCGTCTAAGTCAGGTATCTGAAAGCCTTTGGGGTAAGCCCCGGCGATTAGATCGTACGGTGCAATATGCGCCATTTCGTAAATTGAAAGAGGTGCCTAAAAAGTGGCACGCTTATATAAAAATTGTCAACGTATAAATGGTACGAAATAAGGGTGACACCAAGTCCCAAACAATATTGCTGCTGCTTCCTATGTAGCCTGGGCAGTTGGGGGCTCCACAGTCCTATCTTTTCCCTCGTAAACCAGGAAACCATATGTATAGCCTGTGGCTTATACATCTTGACCCCATATCTGACACGCTTGCTGGGGGAAACTGCTAGAACACAAGGCGACCAGAATACTTAAACACGGACTCATTACGCAGATAACTTTATCGAGAGTAAACAAGGCTGCAAATTGTTGGTTGAAGTGGTTTACGAGGGGCCGAATTTTGTGGAGCCGATCATGTTCATGGTCACCCCGAGGACGACAGAGTTCATTGTCTTTGAAGTGCATGAACTGCAAGATTTGCTTGTATCTAGTCCTGGCCATGGCAGCAGAGAATATGGGCATATGGTGAATTGGGTCAGTGGACCAGTATGACGGCAACTCACTCTTTTTAGTAATGCCCATGAGGAGGGATAGGTACAGAAAGGTCTTAAATTTGTGAATTATAGATTTCCAGCCAAATTCTCTGGTAAGGGTCAAATTTTGATTTGCGGCAATAAATTGATCAGCATATAAATTGCTTTGGTCCACAATAGATCTGTACAGATCTTCTGTAGAAAACAGTGAATAAAAGTCAAGGGAAGTAAAATCCACTGTTTCCACCTGAAATATGGGTTGGCCAGTGAATGGGGGAAGTACAGGCAGTGCAGAAGTGGTGGGTTGCCAATCACAATTTGTAAGCACATCAGGAAGGCACTATGGGCTCTACAGGCCTGTGTTTAAATTTTTGGTGGCTGCGGGACACTACTTGTGCTAGCCACCGCACCAGCTTGAACTGCACGTATGGGATTCGCCACGTCACCAAGTGATACTGTAGTGCTGGTTTGTCTACAACCAGCATGTACTAGGCCGCCTTTTACGTACTAGTTCACCAGAAGGTTTAGTGACACTAGTACTGGCTCTCTGCTCCATACAAGAACCATGTGGTTGTTGCACCTCAGCAACAGAGGTTGGGTACGGCTGACCTTAGCAGGGACCTCTACTTCGTCAACAGAGCTATCTGTCAGGGTGCCGCTGCTCTCTACAGGTTCATATAGTGAGCCTGAATTCGATTGTGATTCTGACAATGAGGCTTCCCCTGCGCTCCCATCTGTCATGCTCAGTATCCTGTAGGCCTCTTCACTAGTGTAAAAAAGGGGACAAAAAGCAGTGCCTACTAAGCGTAGCAGTCAAATAAAATTTAATGGAAATAAAACAAAATGCAAGTATTACACTCACAAACAATCAAATTGGAGAGGCTTATCTGGATGGATGTACAATTCATCCGCTCTTCCCAGGAAGGGGGTGCTGTATGTCCGGATGTAGAGGAGGGATGATGTCTCTAGGTGTCCTCTCGAGTGTCCTCGGCGTTGGGCGGAACCACACACTCACAGCAGCGGGGACGGGGGACAACTTCCCTGGAGCATAACAGCGACTATCACTTCCGGGTCGTAGGGTCAGCGGGAGGGTGCACGCGTTCGAAGCATGCGTGCTTCTTCATCAGGCTCTATGGGGGCCATCTTTGATTGGGGCTATTAGTAGTAAGCAGGAACTGCCTGATAGGCTGGTTGTACACCATCACTAGTGTACCCTTTGTTTGACATTTTGGCCACTAAATTTGGAGGTACCTAGTGTGACTCACAGGTAAAAAAGCACCTGGTTGTCAGGGACTGCTTGAATCGCTACAAAAACAATAACTGTTAGTGCTAGCAGGGATCAGGCAAGACTGCTAATGTTGTATTTATGTGTGTTGTGTTTTGTAAGTTACAGTGAGCTATTGATACTGCACTTTGGGTGGGCTGGGCGGAGGGGCTAAATGCAGGTGCTGGCAGGTGTCTGGGCTGCAAACGCCGCATTTTTGGGAACACTATACTACTGGGGTTGCTAGTATAGTTCTGATCAGATCAAAGATATTGATCCGTTCAGACACTATACTATTAATGGAGGTATATAGTGTGTGCGTTTGTGTGTTAGCGTTCCTGGCAATCAAAGGGTTAAAATATGACGCTTTCTGGGATTGGCGCTACCACTAACTGACGCTGACACCTAACTGATTTCACCCGTGACACTAATACAGTGATCAGAAAATAGATTTGTTCACTATACTAATGACAATATGACAGGGAGTGAAAGGGTTAACTGGGGGGTGATCAGGGGGTTAAACCTTTATTAGGAAATATATGGCGGGTACCCTGATAATATACAAGACGCTGCCCCTAACTAGCGTCACCCGTGAAACTAAATAGAGTGATCAGAAAAGAGATCTGAACACCATATCAGTGACACTGTGACAGGGAGTGAAAGGGTTAACTGGGGCGATCAAGGGCTAACCTTTATTAGGAATTATATGGGGGGTACCCTACACCTACCTGGGACTTCCGCTAACTACCACTAACGCTGTTTAGCGTCACAAGTGAAACCAGTACAGTGATCAGTAAAACATCTGAAAACTGCACTTGGTGACACTGTGACAGGGAGAGAGAGGGTTAATTTGGGGGGGGGCGATCAAAGGGGGGAATAAGACTGCCTGACATCCACAAGTGTTACATGGCATGCCATTTAGCAAGGATTGTGGACTGAAACTCCCATCAAAATGTTAAAGCATGACAAAGACCACCAGTAAGTAGGGCCTTCTTTGCAATGCTTTTGAGCAGCTTGTAACCCATAAAATCTCTCATCCCACCCAGGCCTGCCTACCACCCTTCCACATAACCAAGACTTCTCTCTGGGTATAAGTAAGGGGTTTTTGGGACTTTGAGTGAGGCACGAGACACATGGTAGGAGAAATTGTAAAATTGTTTAATTGGCATATAAAAAAAGCATACCTCATAAACATGTGATGCATGGTAGAACATGAGTATTTTCCTGTATACAAGGCGACAGCATACAAAAAAGAGAAA
Source organism: Rana muscosa (assembly GCA_029206835.1). Classification (NCBI taxonomy): domain Eukaryota; kingdom Metazoa; phylum Chordata; class Amphibia; order Anura; family Ranidae; genus Rana; species Rana muscosa. The sequence continues at coordinate 27,816,369 of CM055116.1, read as the reverse complement.
TTTATATATATATATATATATATATATATATATACACACACACATCTGAAAACGCATAGTATCCCATGGAAGTAACTAGTATAAAAAGCCAAATGCTTATTGAGTAATGGATACAAATGGGTTATAGGATAAAAATGAATCACAGTTGAGGTCAGGCTATGTGTTGGGAAAATGTTGACATTGATAGGCTCAATGCGTTTTGTGGCCATTTGCCACTCATCAGGAGAAAACGCGTAGCATATGTATAAATTGTTCTAAATAAGCAGTGTTGCAAGTCAGGGTCTGCGAGGCAAGTCTATCCTGGGAGCTGAGGGAATGAACCCAAGGAAGAAGTGAGCGCACCAACAGACCCCAGGAGCACCCTCTAAACATAATAGAAAAGGGTGAAAAGCCTCACACATGCACATCATGTCTCAGAGCATGTCTCTGTGCAATGTCACCAAACATATTTGAATTTTTTTATTACGTTTGGAGGGTGTTCCTGGGGTGTGTTGGTGCTCTCACTTCTTCCTTGGGTTCATTCTCTCAGCTCACAGGAGCTCTTTTCTATCCTATGAGGCACTACAGGCCAAGACACGTAATTCCAACCTTCCTTTCCAGACTTAGGTCCAAATAAGACACTTTTTTAACCACTCGAGATCTCCCCCTGGCTGGTATCTCCCGCACACATCATTTGAAGCTATTCGCTCCAGATCCACAACACAACGGCATATGATTTCTTTAATATACGCCCTCCTGTTCTCTAAGAGCACCCTGATAGTCAACAAAATGTGTCAGACCTGGGAAAGACAGCTTAACATTAATCTCACAGATGACGAGTGGGATAGCATTCTCATTCATACACACAAGGGTTTAGTGAACGTCACAATACAGGAGTTAGGCTATAAAATACTCTCAAGATGGTATAGGATGCCCATGTTTTCCCACAAATTGTCACCCTGGACATCCCTCCTATGTTGGAGATACGGGTCCGAACCCAGTACTTTGCTATACATCTGATGGTCCTGGTCAAAACTGCAGGCATTCTGGACCATGGTGCATAATGACATATCCAAAATAACCACCTTTACACCTGACTTCACTGCAGCCCAGTACTTGCTACATCATACCTCTCTCCCAAAATCCATTTACTGCCAAACATTAGCTCTCCATTTAGTCAACACGGCCAGTCGGTGCATCCCCTCTAAATGGGGCACCACTACTCCCCCTACAATACATGATTGATACTACCGTGTCAGACAAACAGACGAAATGGAAGAACTGATCAGTGTCGCTCTGGATAACCCATCTAAATTTAGCCACACATGGGCGTGCTGGATCCATTTCCAAGATTCTCTGGAAAATACAACATCACAAACAACACCTGGACACTCAACCACCAACTTAAACTCATGATCTGTCTTGACCACAAAGCAGACGGAAACAATGTGGCACTCCGCCCCCCCCCCCCTTCTATATATAAACACACCTTGGCTTGTCTAGCTTAACATGCTCATCCCCTACAGTCCCTGGACCTCTCTTCCACACCCTTTACCTTCTCCATACCCCTTTACAATTCTCCTGTATCCTTCTCCCCTATTATTTATATAGCTATATAGCTTCTAAACCACTTATAGCCATCTACATACCGAACACTGCCCTGGGATACGGTAATAACAAGCTACTCCCGTAATAAGACATGGGCCAATCAGGAAAAATGCCAAGTAACTCATAGATATTGTTAATGGACAGCTTGTGTATCATTCTCTGTGTCCTCTTACTTTTTTAATTCAGCTGTTTTCTGTCTATGACATGGATGGAAACAGGACTTAAGACACTATAAGTTACCTATTTCATGCAATGTTCCTACTCAATATTGGAAGCTATGTGCTTGGTTACTCGTGTTATGTTGTTTTGTTTTATCTCTGTAAATCCCAATAAAAATCTTGGAAAAGAAAGTCAGTGTATATTTTTATCACAGTATTAGTCTCACAGATTCCCACAAAGTGTCAGTTAGTCTCATGCCGCGTACACACGATCATTTTTCCCGTAGAGAAAAATGAATTTTTTTCCTTTGGACGAGAAAAACGATCGTCTGTGGGCTTTCTGTCGTTTTTCTCAACGGGAAAAACGGCATTAATCACGACGAGAAAAATTAGAACATGCTCTAATTTTTCTCGTCGTGATTCCCGTCATTTTTTTCTGCTGCAGTTTTCCCAAAAATGTCATTTAAAACGTCATTTAAAACGAGGAACAAGCTGTTCCTCGTTTTTCACGTCGATTTTCTCGACTGTGTTTTCACCGCCAAAAAAATTGATCGTGTGTACGCGGCATCAGACTGGCAGCCACACTATCATTGGCCCACTATAAATCTCTGATCACCACCATTTCTAGTATAAAAGAATATATATTTTAGTATATATACCATCATTTTTAGACGCTATAACTTTTGTGCAAACCAAACAATATACGATTCTTGGGATTGTTTACCAAAAAAAAAAAAATGAACAGGGAAAAATATTGGCCAAAATTTATGAAGAAATTAATTTTTTTACATATTTTATTGGATATGTTTTATAGTAAAATTTTAAAAATATTGGTTTTTTTTTTTCAAAATGTACAGTCTTTTTTTTCGTTTATAGTACAAAAAATCAAAAACCCAGTGGTGATCAAATATCACCAAAAAAATCTCCATTTGTGGGGAAAGAAATTATATAAATGTAATTTCTGTACAGCGCTGCATGATCGCGCAATTGTCAGTTAAAATAACGTAGTGCCAAAAAGAACAAAACGGCCTGGTCATGAAGGGGGGCAAATCTTCCAGAGGTTAAGTGATTAAAGAGAACCTTTCCCAAAAAAGTATTGTATAGGGGACTTATTGTCCTCAAGGGATAAAAAATACAATGTAAGAAAATAAAGTTACATCCAAACACTTAACCCCCGTAAAAAAAAAAACATGACCCCCCCCCCCTACATACACACACATACACTTCTGGTTCCGGCGCTGCATGAAGTAGCTGACTCCTCTCACGGCTCCTGCAGTCCTCACCTAAAAGCCGGCATACAAAGCCAACCGGTTCATCTGCACAGCCCGCTGTCTCGCAGCCCCGCTCCTCTTCATCCATGTATCGCTTCCTGGATAAAATCGGCACCCGTTCTGCCTCTGCACAGCGCCTACTGGACACAGCAGACAGGGCCCCACTCTCCAACATGACGGAGCCACCGGCCATGGAGGTGAGTGCAGTCTTCACCCCTCCTCCTCTGCAGCATGAGGACAATCACACTGAGCGTATTGCTCAGACAGTGGCTGCTCTCTTAGCCCCAACCATTGTTGATTTCGTAAAAAAAGGAGTTTAGGCAGGCATGTCACAAATAAAGAAAAAACAGGAGAAACAAAACACCAGATTTAATGAAGCAGAGCAGTGAATTTTCACTATTGAGGGTGAGCTCTATAAAGCTCAAGCTACATAAGAGTCACAAGATAAGACTAACCAATTCATTTTCCAGAAGCTGGAATATTTGGAAAATAGGTAATGGTGCAATAATCTGCACTTTATAGGAGTTTTGGAATCTTTTCAATCATCTGGTTTTCAGTATTCTGTGCATCTTACATCACAGAAGCCGTGGGTCTCTCTGCCCCCTACATAGTAGAATAAGCACAATGTCTGGGGGCCCCTACCACTGACTGCACCTCTCCTCGCCCGATCATTGGCAAATATCTTAAATATGCTGACATGGCTACCATTCTTCAAAAATTCAGGCATTCCAGTCCTCTGCAAATCGACAGGGTCAGAATCCTGATCTTTGCTGACTACTCCGCAGACGTCTCTAAAAAACAAAAAGCTTTCCAGCACATATGCGCCGAGCTAATCAAACACCAAGTAAAGTTCACCCTAGCATTCCCTGCCATACTTCAGCTCAGGTCACCGAACGGGGACCAACTCTCCTTCCACGACCCATCGGATGCTGAAAACTTTCTCTGCTTCCTAAACCCGGAGGCACAGGCAAACCTTCCCTCTAAAACCCAACCCATCTTGCGCCTCCTGGATCCACGGAGCCCAAGGAAGGGCCACCCAAAATGCCTCAAATCCTTAGGCTTTGGCAATCATTCAGGACATCTCTGACGCTATCCCCACCAGGGCCTCATCCTCTTTTAAGATGTTTGGGTAAATTATTTCTTACTAGGTACCCCAGTTGTTGCTATGTTATGGTTCTAATATGTTTTAGGTACCGGTAAAAACAACTACTCCTATGGGCACTGCTTTACCGTGTTTTCTCATAGACTACACTGGCCACCTTCCAATACGCACGTGTGTGAACGACCTGGGCATCCCCAACCTGGTCCATATCCATACAGGCACCCACAGAAATCCCGGGTTTTCGGGTGAGCTTTTGGGAGCTGGCTCATGCAGCGATCCCATGCAGAAAGTGGTTAACTTTCTCCTTGATTGTTTTTTATTTATACCCATGTTGTGTTTTCGCACCTTTTGTTCCAGCACACATTCATGGGATTCAGGCTGCACCCATCCCCTTTACGACACTCACTTGACATCTATTTCACTCCTCAACCGACCCTACCTTGGAGATCCCTTTAATTTGCATACCCACTGCTTTAATCCACTTCTCTAAAACACTTTTCCCATCAAAAGACTCAAGAACCTCCATCACCCTAAAAGACTAAAGACCGACACTGCCCTACTACAGGAGACACACCTCACGTCTCCCGACTTCCTCCGTATGAAAAAGCTTTGGGTGGGCACTGTTCTATGATCTGAAGCAATAGGCCGTAAGGCTGGAGTACCAATGTTGCTATAACCTTGTGAGGTTATAGCAACAGATTCCGGTTGTCAGGGACGACTCATTACTGTCCACTTACGTTTAGGAAATAGAGACCTCCAAATCACAAGCACTTATGCACCTAACGACCCAGGGACACCCTTTTATGTTGAACTGTCCCCTAGACTTTTGAATCTCCCCCACATAGTAGAAGGCGACTTAAATACTGTAATGCACTCAACTGATGACAGGTCCACTCCCAAACGTTCCGAAAAAACACCAGAAGAGTCTAACCTGACTTCCTTAGCAACCACCATGAAATCTCTACACTTCACTGACATTTGGAGACTATTCCATCCTGTAGATAGGGAATTTACTTTTTATTCTTCCCCCACAACGTATTTACCAGGATTGACTAAATTTTTGGTACTGAATAACATCATAACCACAATCTCTGAGGCAGAAATTCATGAGATAGCTATCTCAGACCACGCACCAATATATGGATCCTGAGCTGATTTTAAATATAGTTGCGGTTGTGGGGGGGGGCTACCCACTGGCGGGGGGGTGAGGGAACATGTTCTGGATCATGTTACATACTTAATACGGATGTGCCATGTAACATGTTCTAAAGTGGGGGAACTTAGCCTTTAAAGTATTACCTATGGGAAGTTTAAGGTACTAAAGTTTGTCACCATTTATTTTTTTATTTTTTTTTACATATATTTATTAAGAATTTTCATACAAAAATAGATAAAGATAATATCACAAACACAAGTCATAAATCCACAAAGGCTTCGGGACAAATAGCATAGCCTTCACAGAGTAGAACACAGATAAAGTAGTAAACAAACAGCCATGACGACATGGTAATGGACAGAGAACATTTACTAACTTAAGGACCGGGCCAATTTTTCAGACTCTGTGTTAACAAGTTAAAATCATTTTTTTTGCTAGAAAATTACATAGAATCCCCAAAAATTATATATATATTTTTTTCAGACACCCTAGAGAATATAATGGCGGTCGTGGCAATACTTTATGTCATAAAGTATTGTGATTATTCCTGCGCTACCATGTGAAAAAATATTAAAGGGGATGAAGTCACATGGTAGTGACGCCACGTGTAGGGACGGAAAGGCACGCAGTTAGATGTAAGCAGACAAGCTTGCTGCTCGTAGGAAATAAGTGTTGTTTTTATATGTATTATGTGAATACCCTTAACTGTTGATACAAGAAAAAACACAATTGGTTTTAAACATACTACACTATTTGGGACCCCATTTATTTTTAATCCTTGCTCCCACTGAGAGACAAAGACCAAAGCCCAAGACCCACACCTGGTCCAGGATCAGAAGGGAGGAGCAGCCACCCCTGTGATATATACATATATATGCGGTTGTCTTTTTACCGCAAGGTAAGAGGCAACTCTCACTGGTGTGTACTTTTGCACGAAGAGGAGATCTATTTACCTCTCCAGCACATTTGCACATGAAATCATTTTGCACATTAAAGAATATATTGCTGCTATGTTCACAATCTGATTGCGATTTTGCACATATTTTATTGGATTTGATTGGACTTTGCACTATCTATTGCAGATTGGACAAACTTATATTTCAGCTTGCTTTGCACATTTGCACTTAGTGTTTTGCACTCTGCACAGGAATGTATATTGGATCTTCCACATTTATTTGCTATTTTGCACAGTCTTCTATGGACATCAATGCATACTTAAGATTTATATTTTTATATGCACGTTGCACTTTGATATTACTGTTCTGAATTTATGTGTATGCGTTTAGAATTTATGCGTTTAGCAATTGTTGCACTCTAATTTTGGTGATATCAGTTATTTATTTACTTTTACTACTTGATCCTATTAGTAACAGCGCAGCACCACCCCCCCCTCTGCAATACTTTATGTCACACCGTATTTGCGCGACGGTCTTACAAGAGTAAACTGATACCCAACATGTCATGCTTCAAAATTGTGCCCGCTCGTGGAATGGCGACAAACTTTTACCCATAAAAATCTCCATACGAGACGTTTAAAAATTTCTACAGGTTACCAGTTTTGAGTTACAGAGGAGGTCTAGGACTAGAATTATTGCTGTCGCTCTACCTCACATGTGTGGTTTGAATACCGTTTTCATATGCGAGTGTGACTTACGTATGCGTTCGCTTCTGCGTGCGAGCAAGGTGGGACTGTGCGCTTTACATTTTTATTTTTATTTTCTTATTTATTTTACCTTTTATTTTTTATTTTGACACGGTCCTTTTTAAAAAAAAAAAAAATTGGATCACTTTTATTCCTATTACAAGGAATGTAAACATCCCTTTTAATAGAAAAAAGACAGGGCAAGACCTCCTAAATGTGAGATCTGGGGTCAAAAATACCTCAGATCTCATATTTACACAAAAATGCAATATTAATAAAAAAAATAAATGAAAGGTCATTTGAAAAAAAAAAAATTCCCCTTTAAGACCATTGTGCGGAAGTTACGTTTTGACGTTGCTTCCGCCCTCCAATGCTATGGAGCAGAGCGGGGGGCTATCTTTCCCTCACTTGGCATCCAGGCAGTGAGGAGAGATGAACCGTTCGGCTCTGCCACTACCGACGGGCCCTCTCCCGCCCCGAATCCACCGCTGAGACCACTTTTATATTAAAGAGGACAGTCCACCGTTTTAAAAAATATTTAATGTCGAAGTAATGACGGTGGCTGGTCCTTAAGTAGTTAAAGATAACTGATAACAGCGTAGATGGTATAGCGTGAGTGACTGACTAAGTCAAGCGGGTAGAGATTCTAACTGGATGAGGGAAGAAAGACTAATAAAGTTAATAACACATAAACATTTCAACTCAGATAAACTGGTGATGAGACACTTGGAATACTTGGAACACGTCTAGGGGGGAAGAGGTGGGTTCTGGGATTTAGGGGTATCTGGGATCCTGAGTTTACCCAAAGTGTTAGTAAGATCCGCACGCAGGTACCAGTCCGTATACCAGAAGGGTGTCATATGTAGAGAGATTTCTTCTGGTGAAAAGGCGTGCTCTATATAACGACTTCATCTGGCGATAAAATGTTTCCGGGACTTAAGCCTCGTACACACGGTATGATTGTTAGCCAACCGAGCGTCTGATTTTTGTCAAAAGGACATGTGCCTGGATCTTGTCTTGCATACTAACGGTACACAATTGTCGTGCCACAAACACGAATGTAGTGACGTATTACGAGGAATTTCAGCTCTTGAGCGCCACTCTTTGGGCCCCTTCTGCTGATCTCGTGTTTGGTGAGCTTTGATTGTGAGCATGCGTGTTTGTACTTTCGACTTTTGTGTGACGGATTTGTGTACTGACCAAATGAAAATCTGACGTCAAACCGTCGTCCGCCAAAAATTGACTAGCCTGTCATCCAACATTTGTTGGCGGAAAATTTGACAACATTTGTCAAAAGGAGCGTACTAATGGTAAGATTTTTAGGACAACAGTCCGTCAGTCTGCATAAAGCCTTGAACACAAGATCGGATTATCCGACGGGAATTGTGTAATGACAGGCTGTTGTCGGAAAATCCCACCGTTTGTATGCTCTATCGGACAATTGTTGTCGGATTTTCCACGGACAAATGTGGGATAGCATGCTTTAAAATTGTCCGCCAACAAATGTGTGTTGTCAGATTATCCGAGCGTGTGTACACAAGTTCTTTGGACAAAACTCCAAAGTACAAACACGCATGCTCGGAAGCAAGGACGAGCCGGAAGCGGTTGGTCTTGTAAAACTAGCGTTCGTAATGGAGATATCACATTCGTGACGCGGATAATTATGAAATCTCGAAATTCAGCGCACATTCTCTTCTTCTTTTTAATGGGATAATAATGAAGCTGCTTTACTGGTGATACTGACGGAGTTCTGACAAACGTATTTATAAAGGCATTTTTTTTTTTTGTGATATCAAGAATATATATTTTTTTTTCTTGGGTCAAGTTACCACAACCCCATTATCTCCTAGTTTTTAAAATCAAAGATCCAACTATGTTGGTGTCCCTTGTTAATTTGACATTGTATTTTTGAAATGTAACTGCCTACTCCCGAACTGTTAGAAAATCGTTTCATAGTAGAAATTGAAGAATCCTTAGCTCGTACAATACTTAAAGAAAAGTAGTTTATTCTTTACATAGCAAAGACAAGACTTAAATAATGACAGCTGGTAACATGGTAAGGTGATAGCTTCAGAAGGAGGTAAAGATAGATGTTACATTCTTCAAGAGTGTAGGGTTCCTTCCTTTCCTAATCTCTTCCCGACTCGCCATTTAACCCTCTTGGATTCTTATACGGTTTCATAACGTTATGTCAGCATTTTACAAAAGTAACACCCATTCTTTATATGGCTTCAGTCTATAGTTAAGTTACATAACTCCACCCATTGTCCTGACATAGTAACTCAGAATAGAAGTGCATACACAGCAAACGTACTTTTCTCTGCCCTCTGTCGGTAACCTTCAGAAATTAACGTTCATATTACATTATAACATTTATGTGTTTCACACATTTTTCAGAAACTTTTATCACTTAAAATAGTAATAAACTCAAAATCTCTAACAATTCCCCCTCAATTCACTATAATCAACAAACAAAATAAGTGCATTCATGTTAAATAATAAATGTCTCTGATCCTTTTTTTTCAATACAAACAATACAATAAACAGTAATACAATTTAGTGTGTCAGATATTGTACATAAGTATTTTCCAAAACTCGGAGATATTCCTGTGAAAAAATAAACTACTTCATTCCATCAAGAAACTATAAATTATTATATTATTTATTAATTTTAACTAATTCTCCATCTAAACTATGTAATATTAAAGATTTTCTTCCTTCACCATCATAAATTTAACTTCTTGTGAAACTCTTATAACTTTAACCATAACATAATTTTAATATAAATAATAAATACATATCTTTGATATATCAAATTTATATTGCTCTGTAATATAAATTATTAATTAATAAATAAAATTCCTGGAAATTTCAATAACTAAATAATTTCTACAATATAAGTTTTTATACATTATCCTTGACACTGAACAATTATAAACATAATAATAATCTACTCGTCTGTAGATACATAAAAAAACATAACTTTCCCATTATTTGATTGTCATATTTTTTATATATTCTATCTATCTTTCTATTTATGTTTCTATCTATCTATCTATCTATCTATCTATCTATCTATCTATCTATCTATCTATCTATCTATCTATCTATCTATCTATCTATCTATCCATGACCAGCAAGCAACTCTTTCTATTTCATTTTTTTTTCAACATTCCATATTATTTAATTCAACAGTAACTGTGTTCAGACACATTAAATTAAATCCTTCTCTTCCACACAAGCCTGTATGTGCTCTAACAATACCCTTTGTTTTTCCTTTAGATATAATAAGCATCATCTTTACTAGAAGTATATATATATATATATATATATATATATATATATATATATATATATATATATATATATATCCATAAATTATTATGTAGAATTCCTAAATCTATTTCTTTTTAAAATTAGGATACATTTGTATCTAACTTAATATTAATACTTCAAATGTACACTTTATTGTACATCCTTGTAATAACAAACTATCCATCCAACTTTCCCAAGTTATGTGTTCTATAAAAATTATTCTATGTGTATTAACATGTATTCCTATGAAAGATTAAGAAACCAAAATATAACAACTATTATGTAAACTAAGCTAGTATCATCACTATTAGTTATTACTGTGATATCAATCTTTTAAGAATCTACGAAACTAACAAAAATTGTGTAGGAGAAAGTATCAAATTTCAATGTCAACCCAGAGTCACTTCTTTTTTTTCCGATATTTAAAAAAATTCCTATGTGAGAATCACATTCCAACTCCCCCTCACATAATGATCGACCAAATGAAGAAGTCCATATGAATAAACCATTGAAGTTCATCCAAAAATGATAGTCCTTGAAAACATAATCAAAAAGTAATTTTGAAAAAACAAGAAGTAGTAACAAATAGAAGTTTAGTTGTGCTTGTTGCATGGTCATGGAAGAATCAAAAAAAAAAAGTCAAGAAAATAATAGAATCATTTTCTTTAAATTTAGAAACGAAAGACACATCTATAAATGAAAATGAAAACAAGTATCAAATTCTTATAAAAAAATATGTTTTCCTTAGTAATTTTCATTAATCAATATAAACCATTCCAGACTCATAATTATTTTTGTGTTTACCCATTTTATTCTTATTTTTACCCATTATTTTTGTTTTTACCAAATCTTTTGAAACAAAAAGAACTATAATCCTAATTACCTGAAAAATAATAAAATAACCTTCCCAATTGGCATTCCAATTGATATCTCAGTTGGCATCTCTATTGGCATCCCTGGTACCTTCAGATCTATAATTCTTAACCATAACTTTAGCTACTGGAATAAATTACTAAACATACTCATGAGAAGTAGGGATGAGCTTCGAGTTCGAGTCGAACTCATGTTCGACTCGAACATTGCCTGTTCGCCGAACAGCGAACAATTTCGGGTGTTCGCGGCAAATTCGAAAAGCCGCGGAACACCCTGTAAAAGTCTATGGGAGAAATCTAAAGTGCTAGTTTTAAAGGCTTATATCCAAGTTATTGTCATAAAAAGTGTTTGGGGACCCGGGTCCTGCCCCAAGGGACATGTATCAATGCAAAAAAAAGTTTTAAAAACGGCCGTTTTTCGGGAGCAGTGATTTCAATAATGCTTAAAGTGAAACAATAAAAGTGAAATATTCCTTTAAATTTCTTACCTGGGGGGGGGGGGGTGTATAGTATGCCTGTAAAGCAGCACTTGTTTCCCATGCTTAGAACTGTCCCTGCACAAAATGTCATTTCTGAAGGAAAAAAAGTCATTTAAAACTGCACTCGCGGCTATAATGAATTGTCGGCTCACAGAGAAAGGTCATTGATAAAAAAAAAAAAATGCGTGGGGGTCCCCCCAAATTCAATTACCAGGCCCTTCAGGTCTGGTATGGATATTAAGGGGAACCCTGCGTCAAATTTAAAAAAAAATTATGTGGGGTTCCCCCCAAATATCCATACTAGACCCTTCAGGTCTGGTATGGTTTTTAAGGGGAACTCCACCCAAAATGTAAAAAATAAATGGCGGGGAGTTCCCCCAAAAAATCCATACCAGACCCTTTATCCGAGCACGCAACCTGGCACTTGTCAAAAAAGTTAACAAACCATATGTTTGAAAATACTAAAGTTTTTAAACTAAAACTATAGCAGGTATATAAGTCATCTAATCTTTATCTTTTTCTTGAATCATCTTACCCTAGTTAGACTTTATAATACTATTCATACGTTCTACAATACCTGAGTACTTAAGATGATAAGAAACATAAACTTCACTAAATACCTAAAATTGCATACCTATCCTTCATTACCTATCCTATAAATTAAAAATCATTATCTGATTCCATGGTTTGAAACCCAACCCCAATGGAATATGACATACGTTCACAACAACTTAGCTTTTGTGAAAACAATATTATTTGTAGCTAGAATTAACTCAATTAATTTATCAAAAAGAAACATTAAGTAAACAAAAAACATTCTTGTATCTTCCTTTAGCAGGTGAAAAAAAACCCCGAATATAATCAATCTATACAGATTTCCAAAACCATCAATACTTTGTAATATCAGGTTACTCTTTCCTTTTGGATTGTTCTATAAACAAATAAAACAATATTCAGAAGTTTGATGACAAAGTGCTCTAAAATTAGTAGTTCAGAATTTCTTTCATTAGCTTAAACAAAAAAATCAATTAATCAATCAGTCAGTCAGGTACCTGGATATGCAAAAATAAATATTTTCATTTAAAAAGAACTCTATCCAATATTGTTGGAATCAATTATTTTTACAATAAATGTTATCTCCATTACCAGTCTGTACTGATTCTAACAAAGAGACAAATGTCATAGTCCCCCTCCTTATCCTGTTACTAAATTAAATCTTGTAAAGGAGTAGTCTTACCAGATTATTGTATTTTTTTCTTTTACTACACTTTCACTTATAACTGCTTTAATTTTGCAAAATAACACTAATTTAGTTTGACCTTTCCTACATATTCTATTTCAGAAAGAAATTTGATTACGTTGAAGTAGTTTATTTTTCAGAACCAACTATGCCTCTCATACAATATGATTGAATGAACCACATATGCTTTGTCACTCTGACTGCTAAACAAACACATGGCAGTCTTAAGTTCAGCTTTCAGTGCAGACACATATACAGAACGTTTTTTTTTTTTTTAACATAAAAGTTTTTATTTATCAGACTCAATTACAAGAGAGATAGAAAGGTACACAATACATCAGCAGGTATATATAAAGGTATCAACAATATATGCTTACAGAAGGGTTCAATGAGGAAGCATGGGAGCAGCATCCACACACACCTCAGTCTAGGAAGACCCCAACACCTTTGAGCCACGCTTCCTGCAAATGTGAGCTTCAGCTGGGATTCGGCCTCGCCCTCACCCAGGCCCCCCAGATCTTATCAAATTTTTTTGGACATTTGCAGCTCATGTATGTCAGTTTATATAGGGGTAAGACTGCGTCAACCGTCGACCTCCAGTGTGAGACTGTCGGTGGGTCTGCTAATTTCCATTTGAACAGGATGGTTTTCCTTGCATAACAGGCTGCGTAAAAAGTAAACAGTTGTTTGTGCTTGTTGGGTGTAACAGTATCACATATACCCAGTAGGAGAACCCTAGGATTGAGAGACACTTGAAGTCCTCCAATCTCATTGATCTCTTCCACCACATCCTTCCAGAATCTCTGTTTCAGAGGACAAGTCCACACTACATGGAGGAAGGTCCCTACTTCGCTCATGCATTTATGGCAGCGGTCCGACTGTGTATGGTATATCCTAGCCAGTCTTTGAGGGGTATAGTAAGCTTTGTGTAGAAACTTGAGCTGGATATATCGGTCTCTAGCAGAGATCATCAGAGGTATGTATTGATGGATCCCCTCATCCCAGTCTGCAGAGTCAAGGTTTGGGATGTCACTCTGCCAGCTGTTGTAGAGTTGTGTGTTTTTATTTGAATCCCTGGAGGAGATTCTCAGGTAGAGGGATGAGTGAATTCTATCTGCGGTGTGAGACGTCAAGTAGGATTCTACCACGTGGGAGGCAACAGTCAGGGTCTGTGGGAATTGTGATTGGAGTGCATGTCGGGGCTGCAGGAATCTAAAGAACATCCAGGAGGGTAGATGGAACTTGGTTTTGAGGGCATCGTATGGTATCAAGTTACCATCCGGCATCACATGTTGTATTTTAGTGATGCCAAATCTGGCCCATACACTGGGATCGGGAATTGTGCGTAGGTGTGGAAACCTCGGGTTACCCCACAGTGGGGCGTGGGGGGAGATCATCTGTGAGGGACAGACAAAGTTGGTCATTTGCTCCCATACCTTGACCGTGGTTGTCATTGGTATAGTCATAGTGTCATGCGCCTTCAGCCCTCTAAACAACAGTTTGCTTAGTGCTGCATAGGACCCTAGTATGGCTGGCTCCAAATTAACTGCAGCGTTCGTTTCCACTTGTGCAAACCACCAGCGCACAGGCACCAAGACCGCCGCCCAATAGTATTGACGGAAGCAAGGTAGGGAAGGACCCCCTATTGTTAGTGGCATCTGTAGGGTGCATTTGGCTATTTTAAGCGTACAGCCCACCCATATGAAGTTGCTAATAATCTGATCTAGTTTGAAAAAAAGGCACTGGGAATAGGGGCCGGGGTATTCCTGAACACATATAGAAATTTGGGGAGGAAGGTCATTTTTATGAGGTTAATTCTACCAACAAGGGAGAGGGGTAGTGTCAGGAAAGGTTCCACTCGCTGGTAATACCATCGGATATTTGGCGTGCAGAACTGATGTCCACCAGCAGGTGTCTCCTGGCAGTTTGGAACTGTCAGGAGAGTAGGGATGAGCCGAACACCCCCCTGTTCGGTTCGCACTAGAACCTGCGAACAGACCTAAAGTTTGCGTGAATTTTAGAACCCTATTAAATACAATAGACTCGAACGTTCAAAATCAAAAGTGCTAATTATAAAGGCTAATATGCAAGTTATTGTCCTAAAAAGGGTTTGGGGACCCGGATCCTGCCCCAGGAGACATGTATCAATGCAAAAAAAAGGTTTAAAAATGGCTGTTTTTTTCGGGAGCAGTGATTTTAATAATGCATAAAGTGAAAAAAAAAAGTGAAATATTCCTTTAAATTTCGTACCTGGGGGGGGGGGTGTAAAATATGCCTGTAAAGCAGCGCTTGTTTCCCTTGCTTAGAACTGTCCCTGCACAAAATGTAATTTCTGAAGAAAAAAAAGCTATTTAAAACCACTCGTGGCAATAATGAATTGTCGGCTCCCGGCAATACAGAGAAAAGTAATTGATAAAAAAATAAAATAAATGCGTGGGGGTCCCCCCAAATTGAATTACCAGGCCCTTCAGATCTGGTATGGATATTAAGGGGAACCCTGCATCAAATGTAAAAAAAAAAAAATGATGTGGGGTTCCCCCCAAATATCCATACTAGACCATTCAGGTCTGGTATGGATTTTAAGGGGAACTCCACCCCAAATTAAAAAAAAAATGGCTTGGAGTTCCCCCAAAAATCCATACCAGACCCTTTATCTGAGCACGCAACCTGGCAGGCCACAGGAAAAGAGGGGGGACGAGAGAGTGCCCCCCCTCCTGAACCGTATCAGGCCACATGCCCTCAACATGGGAAGGATGTCCCCATGTTGATGGGGACAAGGGCCTCATCCCCACAACCCTTGCCCGGTGGTTGTGAGGGTCTGCGGGCAGGAGGCTTATCGGAATCTGGAAGACCCCTTTAACAAAGGGGACAACCAGATCCCGCCCCCCCATGTGAATTGGTAAGGGGTACATTGTACCCCTACCATTTCACGAAGAAGGTGTAAAAGAAATGTAAAAAAAACACACAGACACCTTGGAAAAGTCCTTTAATAAAAATAAAAAACACATTCCAGCGATGTAATCCAATGTCCCGCGGCGATCCGATGTCCAGCGCTGCAGTCTCCTCTCGAAACGTCATTGGCTGAGCGGACCTACACTGCGGAGGAAGTTCCCCATCAGGTCTGCTCAGCCAATGACGTAGGCAGGGTCTGAGATATGAGGGCGCCCCCTCGTACCTCAGACCCCGCCTACATCATTGGCTGAGCGGACCTGATGGGGAACTTCCTCTGCAGTGTAGGTCCGCTCAGCCAATGACGTTTGAGTGGAGACTGCAGCGCTGGACATCGGATCGCCGCGGGACATTGGATTACATCGCTGGAATGTGTTTTTATTTTTATTATTTTTAATAAAGGACTTTTCCAAGGTGTCTGTGTGTTTTTTAAAAAAAAAAAAATTACACTTTCTTTGTGAAATGGTAGAGGTACAATGTACCCCTTACCAATTCACATGGGGGGGCCGGGATCTGGGGGTCCCCTTTGTTAAAGGGGTCTTCCAGATTCCGATAAGCCCCCTGCCCGCAGACCCCCATAACCACCAGGTAAGGGTTGTGGGGATGAGGCCCTTGTCCCCATCAACATGGGAACATCCTCCCCATGTTGAGGGCATGTGGCCTTGTATGGTTCAGCAGGGGGGGCGCTCTCTCGTCCCCCCTCTTTTCCTGCGGCCTGCCAGGTTGCGTGCTCAGATGAAGGGTCGGGTATGGATTTTTGGGGGAACTCCACGCCATTTTTTTTTAAATTTGGGGTGGAGTTCCCCTTATAATCCATACCAGACCTGAAGGGTCTAGTATGGATATTTGGGGGGAACCCCACGTCATTTTTTTTTTAAACTTGATGCAGGGTTCCCCTTGATATCCATACCAGACCTGAAGGGCTGGTAATTGAATTTGGGGGGACATCCACGCATTTATCTTTATTTTTTATCAATGAATTTTCTCTGTATTGCCGGGAGCCGACAATTCATTATAGCCGCGAGTCAGTTTTAAATGACTTTTTTTTCCTTCAGAAATGACACTTTGTGCAGGGACAGTTCTAAGCAAGGTAAACAAGCGCTGCTTTACAGGCATACTATACACCCCCCCCCCCAGGTATGAAATTTAAAGGAATATTTCACTTTTATTGTTTCACTTTAAGCATTATTAAAATCACTGCTCCCGAAAAAACTGCCTTTTTTAAAACTTTTTGTTTGCATTGATACATGTCCCCTGGGGCAGTACCCGGGTCCCCAAACACTTTTTATGACAATAACTTGCATATAAGCCTTTAAAATTAGCACTTTAGATTTCTCCCATAGACTTTTACAGGGTGTTCCGCGGCTTTTCGAATTTGCCGGGAACACCCCAAATTGTTCGCTGTTCGGCGAACATGCGAACAGGCAATGTTCGACTCGAACTCAAAGCTCATCCCTACAGGAGAGCCTTTCCCTGCTGGTGTTATGTGATCTTTGGGCTGCAGTACTGGCGTCCACTAGCGGGTGGATCCTGGCAGGATGGAGCAGATATCTCCTCCTGAAATTATAAATCACCTGAACCTGATAGCAGGTAATGGTATTATAACCTGGCAAGTTCAACACACTTTGCCTTGGCTTCGTCTTGTGCCCTGATCAGAACTTTGATCCAGAACCTGTTGCCTGAACCTGTTATCTGAATCTGACTCTGATCCTGATTCCTAACCTATTTGTACCTGTTCCAGTCAGTCCTGTATCCCTGGATCCCTGCCCTGCTGTCTGATTCCTTTTCACCCTCTCCCTGTCCATTGCTCCTTGTCCCCCATTTGCTGATCTCCCGTTATGACCATGGCTTAGCTAGACTACGATTCCGGTATTCCCTTTTGGCAATATTTATTCATCTGATTATTGTTATTTTGGGGTCTTGTCTAATATTGGTTTGTTGTGCACTGTGTGTTATTGGAGGTGGTTGCGTTACATAATATTCACATTTCATTAATAAATTATTACTTTCTTCACCTATATATGTCTGGTTCACTTGTGCAGTCCACACAGTTCTGATCACATATGATTCATGACAGGTAGTGACTTCCAGGCCTGACACTCAAGGGTTAGTTATTGCAGTACCGGGTACACATTGTCATCTAGATAGGAGAAAGGGTTAGTCTGCTTCTCTATTCCCAAGTATCGGAATTTAGAGACCCAGGGGAGTTGGGAACTAGCCTGGGGGGGCTGCTGAGGTGTGTGGGATAGGGAGAACAGGAGGGACTTAGACCAGTTGATCTTGATGCCCGAGAATACCCCAAAGCGGTCTATCAAGGTCAGAGCCGCATCGAGGGATTCCAAGACATCAGGTAAGTATAACAGGGCATCGTCCGTGTATAGGGAGATCTTCCCCCGTAAGGGACCAACTTGGATGTCTGGAATCCGTGGGCATGCTCTGATCAGGATAGCTGGGGGCTCCATCGCCAGAGTGAATAGGCCAGGGGATAGCGGGCATCCCTTTCTGGTACCCCCGCTGAGAGGAAAGGGTGATGAAAGGATCCCATTAGTTCTAACTCTGGCAGTAGGGGACCTGTAAAGTAGCCGTATCCAAAAAATGAAATTCGGGCCAAAGCCAAACCTAGCCAGGACTTGCCATAGGAAGGGCCATTCGACAGAGTCAAAGGCTTTCTCTGCATCGAGATGCCACCTTCCCAGAGGGGGCATCATCTTTGGAGCGGGCAATGTTGGTGTATAAGCGTCAGACATTGATGTTGGTGCCCTTGCCAGGCATGAAGCTAGATTGGTCCTCATGTACCAAGGACAGTATCACCGAGTTTAGGCGGTTGGCCAGTATCTTGGTGAAAATCTTGGCATTGCCGTTGAGTAACGAGATCGGGTGGTAGGACGCACAGAGTTCTGGGTTCTTTCCCGACTTAGGCACCACAACAAAGACCGCCTCAGCCATGGAGTGTGGAATGAAGTCTTCTTCTAGCATAGTAAGAAGTAGAGAGTGGAAGTGGGAGATTACACCCTTAGCATGTTCTTTATAGAATTCCGCCGAGAGTCCATCCGGGCCCGGCGTTTTTTCAGTCTGGAGTAAAGCAACAGCAGTCTGTACTTCTCTTAAGGCAGGGCTCGACAAATCCCAGGCACCAGGTCGCCATTGCGACTAGAAATTTCACCCTGGTGCCTGGGCTTTGGTCAGTGACAGGTGCTTCTGCTACAGGGCGGGTTGCGGGGTCTTGGCCAGGAACGTGATTAGCGGTGGCAGTGGGGATGGAGCAGGAAGAGAGCGGCATAGCAGTGGCTGACACGGCGGGAGGAACGAGTGGCCAGCAGAGTGAAGTCCAGCTGGGGATCCTCGGCGGCAGGGCCGTCTTTAACGCAGTGGGGCCCAAAGCAGCTGCCACTTAAGCCCTGCGCTGCCCGCAATTTTCCCGGAGTAGCGGGTGCAGCCGACCCCCCCCTCTCTCCCAAGCGGCGGCCACATTAATTATGACAGGAGAGCGGGACAGCTGTGGTCTTCATGTATTTGAGCCCACTTCCCCCGCTTCTCCCTCTGTCAGGAGCTGCAGACCGGAGTCATAGGGAATGACAGAGCGAGAGCAGTGCTCCGTGTTCCTCCCGCCCCCACCCCCGCCTGGCAGACCTGTGTAGCACAAAGCCGAGTGAAGTTTTCTGGCTGTGTGCTGGGTCTAATAGGCGGAGACTGTGTTGCACCGCCGTGTCATCAGGTAAGGAAGAACACCGTGGAGAGAAGGTAATTCATATGTGAAGAGAATTGCTGGTACAGAGGTGGACATGGGGGGGTACAGAGGTGGAGGGGGTACAGAGGTGGACATGGGGGGATACAGAGGTGGACATGGGGGGGATACAGAGGTGGACATGGGGGATACAGAGGTGGACATGGGGGGATACAGAGGTGGAGGGGGTACAGAGGTTGACACAGGTGGACGGGGGAACAGAGGTGGAGGGGGTACAGAGGTGGACATGGGGGGATACAGAGGTGAACATGGGGGGATACAGAGGTGAACACAGAGGTGAACAGTGGTACAAAGGTGGAGGAGGGGTACAGAGGTGGACATGGGGGGTACAGAGGTGGACATGGGGGTACAGAGGTGGAGGGGGGTACAGAGGTTGACATAGATGTACGGGGGAACAGAGGTGGAGGGGGTACAGAGGTGGACATGGGGGGGTACAGAGGTGAACACAGATGGATGGGGGGAACCGAGCTGGAGGGGTACAGAGGTGGACGAAAGGATATAGAGGTGAAAGTGGATGGGGGATACAGAAGTGAGCTGTTAATTGGGGGATACAGAGGTGAACATGGGGGGGTACTACAGAGGTGGACGTGGGGTACAAAGGTGGACATGGGGGGGTACAGAGGTGGACGGAAAGATATAGAGATGAATGTGGATGAGGGGGTACAGAGGTGAACGTGGATGGGGGGGTACAGAGGTGGACATGGGGGGATACAGAGGTGGAGGGGGGCTACAGAGGTGAACACAGAGGTGGACGGGGGGGTACAAAGGTGGACATGGGGGGTACAGAGGTGGACGGAAAGATATAGAGGTGAACGTTGATGGGGGGTAAAAAGGTAGACATGGGGGGGACAGAAGTGGACGGAAAGATATAGAGGTGAACGTGGATGGGGGGTACAAAGGTGGACATAGGGGGTACAGAGGTGGATGGGAGATACAGAAGTGAGCTGTGGATGGGGGGGGGGGCAGAGGTAGACATGGGATACAGAACTGAGCTGTGGATGGAGCAGTACTGATGTGATCGTGGAATACAGAGGTGAACTGTGGATGAGGGTGCAGAGTTAAGCAAAGTGATGTGCAGAGGTGAGGGGGGGAGGATATGCAAGTACTGCCCTTTGTGCTAATTTTTTTCTGTGCTCTGTATGAACAAACACCTCAAAGTACACACTCCCAATCCCTGTGTGTCATCCACACATTAATATCCGCATGTATGACAGCATGGCATACAGCCCTGTACATAAATTGTCCGATACGGATTCTGGTCAGGCTTGAGAAAGAAGCCCCCCCCCCCAGAAACGTGCCTCCGCCTGCCCCTATGCGCAGCCTTCTCCACAAGGACAATATATGACCACAGGAGGTTGAATCAGACAGTTTCCCCAAGTGGGCTCATAGCTGAGTAATACCAAAAAAAAAAAAAAAAACTGGCAACTTTTTTAGCTGGCTCCTAGATTTAAAGCTAATTTGTCAAGCCCTGTCTTAAGGCAAAGGGGGTATCTAGTCTATTCTGTGTTTCGGGGGTGAGGTCTGGGAAGTCTACTGTGTCAAGGAAGGATGATAAACTGTCCATGTCATAGTCAACCCTGGTGGAATGAAGTTTTGTGTAGAAGTTCTGAAACTGAGCATTAATCATAGCCGGGTCAGAGCATAAGGAGTCGTTGTCTATATCCCTAATAAGGGCAATGTGAGCAGTCATGGAGTGTTCTCTAGCAAGCCAGGCCAACAGTCTACCCGTGCGCTCTCCCTGCTCAAAAATCCTCTGAGACTGGGAGAGGAGAATTTTCCGGGAAGAGGTGGCCCAGAAGCCCAGCTATTTCTTTGTAGAGCACTTGTAAGTCTCCATGAGCCTCTTGGTTCCCAGTATTAACATATTGAGTCTCCAGACTCTGTGCTCGGACCTCTGTCTCTTCAAGGGCCAGGGACGACTCCCTCCGCACTTTGCCAATGGCTAGCTGGTACTGGCCGCGGGTATGGGCCTTGAAGGCGTTCCAGACCACTGCAGGTGCCGCCGTACCCTTCTTCCTTAGACATAAATCAGCCATTTCCGAGGTCCTTGGTGTGGAGATACGGTTATCCGACACACAGAAGCGTGACAGCCTCCACAGAGAGGGGCCGAGTCTAGACCTAGGTCAAGCTGCAGGCAAACTGGGGGATGGTCAGAGATACCTCGGGGTGGGATGGAAACAGCCAGGGTGCGAGAAAGCAGCTGATCACTCAGATAGATAAGATCTATACGGGAGAACGTGGCATAGGTAGCCGAGTGACATGTGAATTGTCGCTCCCGTGGGTGCATCCATCTCCAGACATCATGCATTCCATATGTTTCCACCCATCTAGGCAAGGTATTGCGCTATATTTGGAGCCAGCTTGAATAGAAGTGACATATTAGCAGGGGGGTATATATACCCTTAAAATGACCATCTCGCTTCTGGCACATAGTGCATTCAACACAACATATCGCCCTTCAGCGTCCAGGTGAGGATTCAGGAGAGTGAATTTCAGGGATTTGTGAATCAGGACGCTAACACCCCTTGCATAGGAGGAGTATGCCAAGTGGTAGGAGGGACCTACCCAGAGATTTTTAAGGGCCAATACTTTGCTGCCCACCAGATGAGTTTCCTGAAGTATACAGATATGGGGATGGTATAGTTTCAGGAAACCAAATACTAGTGTGCGCTTGATTTTAGAGTTTAAATCCCTGAAATTCCAGGAGATTACAGTAATGGGGGCCATTCAACGTGTATGACAGACATTTGTGTGCTCTGAATCTTCACCTGTGGTGCATTAGGCACCATGACCATAAAACATAACAAATGTATGATAACTTTAAAGGACTGGGGCCTGATAAGTCGGGAATCTTTCAATGGTAGTAAGCATGTAATAAAGGTGTGGTCTGTAGAAATAAAAACGAAAACCTGTAAAAACAACAGAAACCACAAAACATATAACCAACACATCTCCCCCCCACCCCGCACCAACCCCCGAACTTGGGTGCGCCTCAATCCCAAAACCAAACATGGCTACTGCCAATTGTTGTCATGCACAGTGGCGCACCAGAGGAGATAGCGTTATTGTGCTACCACAGTCTATCCATAGGAGAGTCTGCCGAATCCGAGAAAAACTTTTAACACAGAATAAGCCATCCCTGCAGATGCGTTTTCACCCAGAGGAACTGGGGGCACAAACTTAGTAGGTACAACAGTGGCCATATGGGCCAAACAAAAGAATAGGGGTAAAAAATAAAACAACAGGAAACAATAGAGCAATGGATTGGAGCTTATCTGAGTAAGAGGCCTCACCACTTTTGGATTGCCTCACCGATGTATGCAGAGGGAACATTCGGGTAAGCCAGATGACGGTAGGTGTAGTTCCTGCTCCCTCTGTCCCACATCTAGTGGCTCAGCACCCTGCAGCCACCACGGCTCCATGTTCCATCGGGGTAGGAGCAAGAGCTAAGGCACTTCAAACAGCATAGCATTCAGGAAACAGATAGAGAGCCAGGCCCCAACATTGCTCCCTAAATGCGGGGCAGCTCGGTGGAAACAGCCCGAATGTACGCGTTTGCAGTCGTGTACTGTAGGTCTGAAAATCAGAAGAACAGGTACCTGTGGCCTTCAGGCTCTGGGAAGGCTATACAGCCACTGGGAGGCATCCTCAGGGGACGTGAAGAAGCGCACAGTTTCGCCATCTTGCACTTGCAGTCTTGCCGGGACGAGCATGCTGTATTTAATTTTCTTGTTCCTAAGATTAAGCTTGACATGGTCGAATGATCTTCTCTGCCTCTGGGTGTCAATAGAGTAATTAGGGAAGATCATGAGTTTAGTGGCCTCATATCTCAGGGCATCAATTTTCCTGGCTTCTCTCAGAACCAGGTCCCTGTCCCTAAAGTTGAGGAGTTTCAGTATTAACGTGTGTGGGGGGCTCCCCGTAGGTGGTCTTGCAGCTGGCATCCTATGCGCCCATTCCACCACAAAGTGGGCTGAAAACAGGGCCTAAAGGTAGCAGTGAGCAGAGCAGCTGCTCTGTGAAGGTGGTAGGATCAGTCCCCTTAGCGCCCTCTGGAAATCCCACAATATGGAGGTTATTCCTCCGATTTCTTTTCTCGGCTTCCTCAGCATGAGATTCCAGTTTTTTTTACCTTTGCTTTAAGCGTGTGCAGTGAGGCCGCATGGTCATGCAGCATGTCCTCAGAGTCACTCACCCTATGCTCCACCGTAGTTACCCTGGAGCCGATAGTGTCCACATCTTTGCGGATTAAACCGAGTTCCGGCTGCAGCGAGTCAATCTTTCCTGTAAGGGTAGACTTACAGTCCGTGATCACCTGCATGAAAGCGGTGAAATTGCTCTGTTCTAGCATGTCAGGGCCTGGATCCGTCTCCTACGTCTGTGTCACCATGTTAGATTTCACAGGAGGCAAAGTGGTCACACCGCCAGCGGGTTTGGGACTTTTGCCGGGGTTCTGTGGGACAGTGGAACTCCTCCCTTTGGGCATGCCATGCCGGGAACCAGGCTCTCTCTCCTTAGGTAAGTTTCAGGATGGAAACTGCAGGGAAAAGGGTGAGAAACAGAAGAGTCAGCCAGAGCTCTCCTAATGTGCTGCCGCTCCGGTCGCCATCTTGGACACGCCCCCATATACAGAAAGTTTATATTGTCATTTCATTGTGCCAATATCTGGATCCATCTATAGAAGTACAATAAATTCTTTCCCAATAAATGTCCACTAAAAATTGAAAAAGTGACTTTCGAATGATTCATTTACACTTCAACTGACCTTTCTTTTTAACATCCAATTGCCACTAGGCAAGGCTGTGTGACACCTCCTGTTTTACTTGCAATAACACCTTTAGTGTAACATAAGATGTTTTCAAAACAAATTGTGCAAAACCCACAATGTGTCTGACCTATAGCATCGGACAATGCACTCTTAACACATATTTTTTTTAAATACCAATGAAATTGTCTCATCATCCACATACACTTGAATGTAAAATGGCTGAGAGAGATCTCTATATTATTCAAAAATACTAAATTAATAAGGGCTTTCTTTAGATCTTCAAATTATTGTATACAAGTTATCATTTGTTATTAAAAATATTTGCTCTGTATCCTCAGTAAGCCTTTATAATTCAATAAAATTTACTCAGACAGATACTTTGTCTGCAAAAATCTCAATGAACTCTCGAAAAAAGTTTTTAAGGCCCAAAAAAACTTTTTTAAAAAAACAATTACTTTAGTAAGTAAGTAATAATACCTTTTAAATGTTTTTTTTTCTCATCCATGAACCCTCTTCCAGTTATCTGGAAGATTTGGAAAAAAGAAATCAAAAAAGCGCAACCCAATGTGAATGATAACAGTGAATCTCTGAAACAATGTGAAATTCCAACCGATATCCCAACCGATATCTCAAAGCTGGAATATAAGTGAAACAAACATATATAAATGGAAAAAGATAAATTGATCAAAATAAAAATAAAACTTATGACATAAAACTCTCAATTGATGAAAGTCCATATGATGTAATATCTATGGGAGACTAGTCCAAAGATGACATATATAGGATTGTTGCTGTGAAGGAATTCCTATGCGGCGGAAGGCGTAATACTCAGACAGGTTGATAGTATAATCATCACATCCAATAGTAAGTAAATGGCTTGCTTACCAGATATAAGATGATATTGGGCTCAGGACTAGGCCGACCTGCCTTCACTCGATCTGTTCTCGGTGTTCACCACACATGGATCGATTGGGAAATCCGGAGGCGGTCACTTTGGCGCTGAATCCCACAGACTGCGGGCACTTCAAAAATCTTTCGCTTGCCGTAAGGTGAGTATTGTGTTTTATATAACTCACGTTTTCCACATACAGCAAGTGGAGATCAGCATCCAGAAGTCAGCAGTCAATTACCAAAGAGAAGGAAGAAGAAAAGATCCTCATGGTGCAGTATTTCTTCATAAAAAACGTATTTATTGCACAGGCTTCATAAAACACTGACATCCATGGAACAGAGACAAATTTTCAAAAACAGCCACGGTTAGCACCAGCTGGCTGGAACGTGATGGTGTCAGAGACTTGAGGCTCCACCCTACATGTTTCCCCATACAAGGATTCTACTGGGAACGGAGGCTGAAGTTCCGACGCCCATCACCACATTTAAATACCTCTTGATGTGGGAGTGACACAGGAAGTGAATTAATAACTAAATCAACCCGTGTCACTCACACTGCTGAACCAAAAACAGTTAGCTAACAAAATCAAACACAGTTGGCTAATAAAATAACCAACAGCAATCAAATGGTGCTGATTATTCAGCAGGCACTGAGATCTGGTGAGAGTATGAGCAAAACGCATGGCAAATAATATTTAAGATACATTGATTTTCACAACAAAATTATGTATGCTCTATCGCAGTGAGTGCATCATACCACCATTATGATTCATATAATATACGAATCATAAAATAGGGTCTCGGCACATTATCAAAAGTTAATAAAATTGCCTGTAAACATATAAATTTATCCCATCACAAATAAAAATTGTATAAAATGTTTAATATAAACAAATTAAGGTTATGTAAAAGACCAAAGAAAAAAGTGCGGCGTAAATATTCCTTAGAGAAAATGACCCCAGGATAAAGAAGGGATCTGGTGCCCTTATCTAAAGGAAACAACGTCACATCTTCTGCTGATACATATATCAAAAAATGTCAGCTTGGTAAAGGAAGGAAATGTACTATAGAATTCTACCAATTAATTGTATCTAGATTTATATAAATGCTGCTGACAATCCAACCCACTGTCCATCTGCTAACGGATCTATGGTGTTAGTAATCTCATAAGTATAAATAAATTCTTACAAGGCAGCATTGATAATCTCAAACCAAACCTAAAATGTATATGTAAAATAACTAATAAATGGGAGAAAAAAACAAGTAATCATCGGTTGTCAATGTAACAATTTATGTCCCATTCAATGTTGAGCCCCCCAGGGGCTATAACACTGCATGTCATAGATTAATCTCGTTTCTCTCTGGGAAATTTGCCTTTTCAAATTGCTACCCCGCCAATGGGGAATATATTTTTCTATAGCAATGACTTCCAAAAGGGATGGATCCCTTTGGTGAAATAGGCGGAAGTGTTTGGACACACTGTGTCCTACAAAGCCTCTTCTAATGTTAGACAAATGTTCACCAATTCTGACATTAAGTGGTCTTGTAGTCCTTCCTATATATTGCAGATGACATGGACATCTCAACAGGTAAATAACCCCTACTGTACTGCAGGTGATGAACTCTTTTATCTTATATTCCTTAGATGTAACATGAGATGTGAAGGAAGAAGTTTTGATGGTTTTTGAGGTTTTGCAAACTTTACACCTTTTGCAAGGGAAAAAACCTTTCAAATTTGGTAACATACTCATCTTTTCCGGAGGGTTAACCATACTAGAAGCCAGAGTATCCTTCAAAGTTTGATTCTTTCTATAAATGATATTTGGTTTATCCGGCAATTTTGGTCCCAAGATCCTGTCATTTTTCAGAACATCCCAGTGTTTTTTAAAAATCTTATTGACCAACCAGTATTGAGAAGAAAATGTAGTGAAAAAGGACCATTTAAATTTGTTATTTGCCAGAATATTTTTAACTTTAGGAGCTAGTAGACTACTTCTATCTCGATGGGAGACATCCGTTAGTTCTTTATTTAGGACTGCGGGATCATATCCCTTTTCTTTAAATCGGTCACTGAGGATGGTCGCCTGTGTATGATATTCCTCTAATGATGAGCAGTTCCTGCGCATCCTTAGAAACTGTCCTTTGGGAACTGCCTTCAACCAATTGGGGTGATGGCAACTCCCGATCGGGATATACCCATTGCGATCACTTGGCTTAAAATAACTCTTAGTGGAAAGTTGGTCATTCTCCTTAAAAATGACCAAGTCTAAAAAGTTAACCGACAAACTACTATGTTCATAGGTGAACTTGATGCCCCAATGATTAGTATTTAATCGGGACATAAATAAATTTAGCGACTCTGCATTCCCTCTCCAAAGGAAGAAGGCGTCATCTATATAGCGCCTCCAAAAAATCAGTCTGGAGTCTTTCCCCGTTAGTAGGTTGTCATTCTCCCACAATGACATGAAGAGGTTAGCGACGCTGGGGGCGAATTTAGCCCCCATCGCCACTCCCGTTCGTTGTAGATAGTACTGTCCGTTATAATAAAAGTAGTTATCTTCCATAGCAAAACGTAAAAGTCCCAATATGAAATCCCGGATGGGTTTCCTCAGTGAACGGTCTTTAGTTAGGAAATATTCAGCAGCATGATATCCCAACTCATGCGGGATGACGGTGTAGAGTGAGGAGACGTCCGCTGTGACTAGCAGGACGTCTTGCCCCACTTTAAACTGGGAGATTTCATTAATAATTTGAGTGGAATCCTTCAAAAAGGCAGGTGTCTTAGATACCAACGGTTGGAGATAAAAATCTATAAATTTCCCAATCCGAGATGTGAGGGAGTCGATTCCACTCACTATGGGATGACCTGGTGGGCGGATAGGGTCCTTGTGGACTTTAGGAACGTAATATATTATAGGCATCTTAGGGACCAATGGGATTAGATATTCCTGCTCCTTAAGATCTATGATGCCCTTCCTATATCCCTCTTGTACTATACTCTTGAGCAACTTTTTATATGCATTGGTGGGAACTTTTTTAAGAAGGATATAGGTCTCTCTATCCGATAAGAGATGATCCATTTGTTCAAGATAGTCCTGCTTCTTTAGCAGGACAATCCCCCCCCCCCCCTTCATCCGCTGGTCTGATAATTAAGTTTTTATTTGAGCACAAGGACTCTATACCCTGCTGAATATTTTCCTGAGTAGCTTTACGAAAACTTGCATTCCGCAAGTCCTTCAGGACTAAATCTTTAAACACAGTAACACTGGGGGCGGGTTTACTGGGAGGATTGAACAATGAAGCATTCCTAAGACCTGTACCCTTTGTCTGAACATTCCCTCTATTAACAGCTTGGTGATCATTCGAAATAGATAGAAAATGTCTCTTAATATTTAATCGTCTAATATATTTCTGAACGTCCAAAAACGTATGAAATTTATTTAGAGATTTATTAGGGGAAAATTTGAGACCCTGATTTAGAGTGATTTTCTCTGAGTCTGTTAGTTGTTTACCACTCAGATTAAAGATGCCGGCACAGTTTAGATTTTCCTTTTCTTTGGAGTGGTACCGCCTCCCTCCTTGGCATACTCTCTTAACCTTCCTTTTTTGCTTTGGCCTTTCACAAAAAAATTATTGCTAATCTTAGTTCTTAATGGGGCTGCTCCTGGGGGAACCCCTGTCGGGCGGACCAATCTCTCATTATCTCTGGGTGGTCCCAGAGAGTCAGGTTGATATCCTACATAATCATCTACATCCTCATAATAATCCTGTAGGGAACCATACCTATTATCTACAGGGACTTCATATCTCCATGAGGCCCTTGGAGATGAGAATGATTCATCTCTATAGTATTGTTCTTGGGGTCTTCTTTGGGAAGGATCCTCGTATCTTCCATTATATTCAATGTTGGGCTGTCTTCCCTGAGGGTAGGAATATGTATTATGGTGGTTTCTTGGAGTTGTGGGGGGTCTATTCCCTCTAAAAGTACCTGGATATGAATTATCCCCCCGATTCCTACTCTGATTAGGCTGAAAATATTGATTGCCATGGGGATTTTGTTGAGGATTCCGCCATCCATTATTTGGTTTGGTCTGATGGTAGTCTACCCTCTTTTTTGGTTGTTGTGGTCCCCGATTGTTCCCTCCACCTGGTGGCCCCAAATCCCTTTGTTTTGGGGATGAAATAACAGCACCAAGTCTGGAAATCTCCACGGGCTGGGGCAATGGTGGACCACAAGTACCATCACTACTGTCCATACTGGCAGTTTGTGAGGGCTGTATGTACATTTCCTTGAAGATCTCTTGCCATTTAAAAACATTGTGGGACTTATAGTCCTCCACATCTCTGAGGTATTTCTTTCATTTTTTTATTCTCTGCTCTTCCTCTGCCATTATTTCTCTTAGTTCTTTAGTGTAGACTTGGTAAAGCCCCTCCTTACTCATAGGAATGAGCTTTTCCTTAATCTCACTAATTTCTTGTTGTAATTTAGCAACTTTGGCCCTTTTTTGTTGACCAAAAGATCCAAAAAGGCCAAACCCACTCCATTGAAGTATAAAAACCATTTGTTTATCTCCTTATCTCCATTATCTGGATAAACATGCCATCTAAGGCTTCTAGGGATAATTTTTTCCTGGAGATATCTCTCCAAAAAAATTATGTCCCAGGACGTGTGCAACTCTGCTACCAAAACATTTTTGAGTCGCATAAAAATACCACGGATACTGTCTGTCTCAGTACTAGTCTGATTAAAGACTTCATCCGGGTTGATTCTCCTAATTTTATGATATTCAAAGATATCCATATTACTAGAGAGAATTTACCACAAAAATTATTATTATAATGTGAAAGGAATTTAAAACTCCCAAAATCGGCGGCTGCTAGATAATGCTTTTCTTGAAAGATCAAATAGTAAATTATGAGATTACCAACACCATAGATCCGTTAGCAGATGGACAGTGGGTTGGATTGTCAGCAGCATTTATATAAATCTAGATACGATTAATTGGTAGAATTCTATAGTACATTTCCTTCCTTTACCAAGCTGACATTTTTTGATATATGTATCAGCAGAAGATGTGACGTTGTTTCCTTTAGATAAGGGCACCAGATCCCTTCTTTATTCTGGGGTCATTTTCTCTAGGGAATATTTATGCCGCACTTTTTTCCTTGGTCTTTTTACATAACCTTAATTTGGTTATAATAAACATTTTATACAATTTTTATTTGTGATGGGATAAATGTATATGTTTACAGGCAATTTTATTAACTTTTGATAATGTGCCGAGACCCTATTTTATGATTCGTATATTATATGAATCATAATGGTGGTATGATGCACTCACTGCGATAGAGCATACATAATTTTGTTGTGAAAATCAATGTATCTTAAATATTATTTGCCATGTGCTTTGCTCATACTCTCACCAGATCTCAGTGCCTGCTGAATAATCAGCACCATTCGATTGCTGTTGGTTATTTTATTAGCCAACTGTGTTTGATTTTGTTAGCTAACTGTTTTTGGTTCAGCAGTGTGAGTGACACGGGTTGATTTAGTTATTAATTCACTTCCTGTGTCACTCCCACATCAAGAGGTATTTAAATGTGGTGATGGGCGTCGGAACTTCAGCCTCCGTTCCCAGTAGAATCCTTGTACGGGGAAACATGTAGGGTGGAGCCACAAGTCTCTGACACCATCACGTTCCAGCCAGCTGGTGCTAACCGTGGCTGTTTTTGAAAATTTGTCTCTGTTCCATGGATGTCAGTGTTTTATGAAGCCTGTGCAATAAATATGTTTTTTATGAAGAAATACTGCACCATGAGGATCTTTTCTTCTTCCTTCTCTTTGGTAATTGACTGCTGACTTCGGGATGCTGATCTCCACTTGCTGTATGTGGAAAACGTGAGTTATATAAAACACAATACTCACCTTACGGCAAGCGAAAGATTTTTGAAGTGCCCGCAGTCTGTGGGATTCAGCGCCAAAGTGACCGCCTCCGGATTTCCCAATCGATCCATGTGTGGTGAACACCGAGAACAGATCGAGTGAAGGCAGGTCGGCCTAGTCCTGAGCCCAATATCATCTTATATCTGGTAAGCAAGCCATTTACTTACTATTGGATGTGATGATTATACTATCAACCTGTCTGAGTATTACGCCTTCCGCCGCATAGGAATTCCTTCACAGCAACAATCCTATATATGTCATCTTTGGACTAGTCTCCCATAGATATTACATCATATGGACTTTTATCAATTGAGAGTTTTATGTCATAAGTTTTATTTTTATTTTGATCAATTTATCTTTTTCCATTTATATATGTTTGTTTCACTTATATTCCAGCTTTGAGATATCGGTTGGGATATCGGTTGGAATTTCACATTGTTTCAGAGATTCACTGTTATCATTCACATTGGGTTGCGCTTTTTTGATTTCTTTTTTCCATATGTTTTGAGTCCTTTTTCAGGTTAATTGAATAGCAGCACCCGCCCGTCAGGTGAAGGTCATACCATTCACCCTTCTCTCACACATTTAGAGCATCACACTTAATTTGTGTTTCAAACACACTTAAGTTTTAATTTTTTATTTAATTTCGCCACTGTTTAAGGCAGCGCTGGATTTTTTCCATTTACTATCTGGAAGATTTAACACAAAAAAATTGTTGTGCTCTGATCCACAGAAGTAAAAACTGTCATGGCATGACTGACTAGTCTGTAACTAGATCTGCATTACTCTGTTGGTAGTACATTCCTTGCATGTCACATACTCTTTAGAGAATGATCTGTTACTATCAATCTTAGCTACCATGCTTTGTATCTCCTTCATTGTACAATTTGGTAACAATCTTGTTGATCGTTTTTATAATTTTTAACCTTTTTACAATTTTTTAAACATATTTTGTTTGTACATCTGCCAAAAATCCTGTACACTACATTTTAATATGACTTTCCTGATTATAGCAAAAACAACAATAGTTTAGAGGACAATCTCATGAAACTCACAGATTGCGTCCTGCCCATGAACTGCAATTGGCCATTTCCCTGAGAAAAACTCCTCCCAAAAACCAAAGTCTTTACTTTTACCAGAAATACTCATTTAAGCCCTGTACACACGATAGGTTTTACGATAGGTTTTACCAATGAAAACTTTTTTCATCGGACAAACCGATCGTGTATGGGCCCCATCGGTGTTTAAAAATAGAACATGTTTTAAATTTATCCGATGGTTAAAAAAAGATAGTAAATTACTATCGTCTGTGGGGAACTCCATCGGATAAAAAACCCACGCATGCTCAGAATCAAGTCGACGCATGCTCAGAAGCATTGAACTTCATTTTTCTCGGCTCATCAGAGTGTTTTACGTCACCGCATTTGGAACGGTCGGTTTTTTGACTGATGGTGTGTAGGCAAGACTGATGAAAGTCAGCTTCATCAGTTTTCCGATGGAAAAATCCATCGGTTAAAAAACCATAGGAAATCCGATCGTGTGTACAGGGCTTAACAAAGACTTTTAACAATTGTTTTTTTTTGTTTTTTTACAATTTTTTTTTTGATTGAACAAAACTTTTATATTTTAATATTTTTGCTTGGTAACCTCTAGTAAATTAGAACAATCTACTACTTTTAATTTAATAACCAAATCCAAGTTTGGAATATTTTGTAAAAATTGCTCAATCCTTAACTTATTATTTCCTGCAACCAAATTTGTAGGATTTAAAAAAAAAAAAAAACATTTTGTTTTCCATTTATCTAATTTTCATACAGTTCTTTCCATAATCGTAATCAATAGTTTTTCTGAAAACTTTGTTATGCCCCTGTTTATGTGTTTTAGAATGACCATGTGTAATAACACACATTTTCTGTTGTTCAGGGCTTAAATATTCATAAACATTTACATGCAGCATTAAACTTATTTTCCTTAGAACTTCTTTACACTCTGGTATTAATTAGACATGTGCACACTGAAATATTTGTTTTCGTCCAAAAAATACATTTATTTAGTTACTCCCGAAATTCGTTTTTATTTATTTCGTTTTTCGTTAAAAATTGCATTCGTCCGAAAATCTGAATTAATTAAGGTCGAATCTGTCATTGAAGGCTTATGGTGTCTGTCGAATGTTCAAAGAAGATTCGACGGAGCAGCGAAACTGTACGACTCTGCAATCATACATTTCCGGTCGAATGTTCCGCCCACAAGCAGTGATCTTTTCTCTCTATAATGTTGAATCTTTTCTCTCCTATGTCGAATCTTTTCTCTCTATAATGTTGAATCTTTTCTCTCCTATGTCGAATCTTTTCTCTCTATAATGTCAAATCTTTTCTCTCTATAATGTCAAATCTTTTCTCTCCTATGTCGAATCTTTTCTCTCCTATGTCGAATCTTTTCTCTCTATAATGTCGAATCTTTTCTCTCCTATGTCAAATCTTTTCTCTCTATAATGTCAAATCTTTTCTCTCTATAATGTCAAATCTTTTCTCTCCTATGTCGAATCTTTTCTCTCTATAATGTCAAATCTTTTCTCTCTATAATGTCAAATCTTTTCTCTCCTATGTTGAATCTTTTCTCTCCTATGTCGAATCTTTTCTCTCCTATGTCGAATCTTTTCTCTCCTATGTCGAATCTTTCCTCTCCTATGTCGAATCTTTCCTCTCCTATGTCGAATCTTTCCTCTCCTATGTCGAATCTTTCCTCTCCTATGTCGAATCTTTCCTCTCCTATGTCGAATCTTTCCTCTCCTATGTCGAATCTTTCCTCTCCTATGTCGAATCTTTCCTCTCCTATGTCGAATCTTTCCTCTCCTATGTCGAATCTTTCCTCTCCTATGTCGAATCTTTCCTCTCCTATGTCGAATCTTTCCTCTCCTATGTCGAATCTTTCCTCTCCTATGTCGAATCTTTCCTCTCCTATGTCGAATCTTTCTCTCCTATGTCGAATCTTTTCTCTCTATAATGTCGAATCTTTTCTCTCCTATGTAGAATAATCTTGGACTAATAGAGTTAAGGTTAGGCGCATTCGACCACAGGTTCGATAGACACAGATTGTTATTGTCAGCGTCACGTCGAATCTCCTATCTATATCGAACTGTTGTAGCAACAAAAACGAAAATAAAGCATTTGTTTATGTCGGATCTTTCGGTTTTCGGATTCTGTGCTTTCGTTTTCGTTTGTTAAAACGATAACGAAAATAGCTGAAATTCGGACGAAAATGCATTCGGACGAAAACGAATGCACATGTCTAGTATTAATCAATGTCCTTACTACTGCATGTATGCCTGTATTACATATATATGGAATGTATCAATTCCCGATAGTACAGGGACATGCTTCTGAGCCTTGAGATGTTAACCATCCCATGTAATCCTGTTATATAAACAAACACACTCACCCCTTGTTTAGAATGATAGTCCTGTGTACACTTAAAAAAAACAAGAGATGAATAATGCGTTTTTTTACTTTGTCTGTTGTTCGTTGCCTTTTCTTTTGTTTTTTTTTCTTTGAAGAATCATTTTCTTGTAGGTTTTGTCTTGTTCCTTGAATTGTGCCCTGTAGTGTTTGCCTGTTCTTTCTTTGCCTTTGTCCCTGGACCGTCCATCTTTGAACATCAAAATCCGACTTTCATATTAGCTCACCCAAAGAGTATATCTGCCCGTTGTACCTACAATGGTGGCTTTTATAAATAATGTAAAGTCTTAATTCCTGTTTCAACACTTATTTTTCTTCTTGGGCACCGACCCAATATTTTCTTATGTGAGACTCTCACCTTCTTAGGAACTAACCTTGGCAGAATACCCCACGTATGTAAGTGTAGCGGGTAGGTACTTTTCAGTATGTTGATTTGGGTGGAGACATCAGTGATGTCCAGTTCTCTGCGGCCCAGCAGGTGGCGCTGTCACTTTTGGCCGGGGGTTGAACCATCCCTGGAGTGCCGTACCCTATTTGGTCTCTCGCAGCGGTTGTATGGCGGGGCGGGGAACCCACTGTGCTAGCTGGGAGAGGCTATAAAGGGGGCGGACATCTTCACCACGAGGTCCGAGTCCCAGGCACCTTTAGCCTGAGGGCTGCTGTCCAGCGGTCGGTGTCCAGGCGGCCTAGGCCTGGACACGTGGAGTTCGGGAGACACCCCAGACACCCTCAGTCTGGGGTGAGGTGCATCGTTCAGGCCTGGGGCCCAGATTCTTCCACTGGGATCCGCCCGGGAGGAACCATCCTAAGGCACCCAACGGATCGGGTGTCTGAATCCAGGCGTAAAGGACGGGGCAGGTGACCTTCCCGTAGATCTGGTGCAGCAGATTGCCAGTGCTGGGACAGGCCCTTAGGAGACCGTCGGGATGGATGTCCTTGCCAAACAGGGGCCATATTCACACGGAAGGTGGTCCATGTTCTGAGGTCGGTGGCAGAGACCGTTACTCTAAGTTCGTGACAGAGACCGTTACTTAGGCCCGTGACAGGGGCTCCAAACAGTTCACCCGGTAGGTGGCAGCTACCAACTTCACGGTCGGTGGCAGAGATTGTGCGCCAGGCCTATCCGCACGAGAAAGGGATAGGAGAGTTCATTGTGCCTGGGCCTACTCGTATCCACACCCCTGTCTGCCTGTATTGGAAGTTCAACTGATTATGTTCATTCTGGCATTGAAGAAATAAAGGAGTGTTGAACTTTTAATGATGTGGGGCTCTATTACTGGCAGATACACCTCCACGGAAGAAACGGAGGCTCCATATGCAGGATGCAGACCCGAAGGTAATTTAAAAAAGACTTTGCTCAAACCTCAAATACACAGAGGGTGAGAGCTTGGCGTAGTGTCCTGCACTCTCTCCTCCAGAGTACCCCTAGACAACAGCCACAAACAACCGATACAAGAGAGAGAGAGAGTGAGGCCGCTACACGTGGGGGCTTGGGTCCGGGATGTGTTCGTGTTACTATGGAACTGAAGTTGTGGAATTTGAATTTGTCTGCCCGGAAGAGTTCCGAGTAGGTCGGCCATGTTGGCCACTGCGTCAAGAGGCACACCCTCCCTGCTTGGTTCGTGGGCGTGACCTGGGCCGAGAGAGGAAAGCCTGCGAACTGGGGCGAAGAAGGGGAGGAGTCCAGTCGTGTGAAGGACTACACGTGGGGACTTTGGCGCCAACCTTGCAGTGTGCAATGGATCAGCAGAGAGTCGCCATGTTCGGAAATACATTGTGGATTCCATTTCATCCTTCTACCATGAGTTTGACTACTACTAATGCTCCGATAACGGATACGGGGATCCGGCTAAAGCCCCGGGGACAATTCGCCCTGTACTCATGCATGGACGTTGAGGCCCTGGGTTTGATTTGTCCCAGCTGTTCAGGACTGGTGTGTCAGCTGAAGCCGTTCGGGCGCTGCGAGGCCTGCAGGGAGTTCTTATTTGAGGTGGAGCCACCTGTCGAGAAGCCAAAAACCATCCAACTCAACCGCACTACAGGCACCACCACTCAGGAAGTT
The DNA here is from genome assembly GCA_029206835.1 of Rana muscosa. Classification (NCBI taxonomy): domain Eukaryota; kingdom Metazoa; phylum Chordata; class Amphibia; order Anura; family Ranidae; genus Rana; species Rana muscosa. The sequence goes on along the minus strand of CM055116.1, from coordinate 27,779,733 downwards.
GGAATCACTGCTTTGACAGCCGTCCCTGTGTGCACTGCAGCGACCGCGGGGGAGGTCGTGATTAGAGAGACACGGGAGAAATCCGAGGATGCTGACTCGGTCACCACTGCTTCCCAGCATCCACCACCGAAGAGGAAGACCGGCTTGGTAGCCCCGTCCAGCGGTCGCGGTGGATCATCCTGCCCGCCTACGCCGGGTCGGGATGGATCTGGTAGGAAGAGTCCCGGACACCCCTCCTCAAGTATGGGCCAAGGTAAGCCGCACAAAGGGACTTGGTGTTCGGGCGGAGGTGTCGGGGAGTCACGGCCCTGTGTGTTCACGGGAGGTAGCGATTCAGTCTCTACTACAGGCTACCTGCCCACGGAGGAGTGTGACACCTCTGACCTAGAGTCGCTCTCCGATTTGGGAGACGACGTCCTCATAGACAAACTTTTTGTTCAAAAGGGTTGGGACAAGATGCCTCTCTCCTCGTTCCGCCGAGTCAGGGATCCACCGATGTCAACGGGGGATAGTACACCCCGGGTGGAGGCACCAGCGCCTGAGGAGGGATCCTGTCCCCAGTCTGCCCTTTCATCCCAGTGCCACCTGCATATAGTCCCGGGGGAAAGAGACTGTTATTGCGGGCACCTATGCCCAGGATGGAGGTGATCAAGGTACCTCGGCACCCAGATGCTATTGTTCTGCCGGGAGAAGGAGATCGCCATACCATGCCTCCGTTAGCGAGACTACAATGCCTTTTTTGCCAAAAGGTTGCCAACGAGTATGGGTGGGAATAAGGGATTGTGGAAAAAATGGACTTTATAGGCACACGAGAATATTTAGAAAAATAATAAAATTTTAATATAACATGTACACAATATATATACATATACAAAAACATATATATAGTACAACACAATAGATGTGGACACTTCCAAGGTAATACCCCACAAAACTGTGATGATTCCTTGGATTGAGGTTCACAATGTGTTGATAAATTGTTAAAACTTGGAGCTCGACATGTTTCGCGATCTGATCGCTTCCTCAGGAGCTTCTAAATGTACACAAAAGAAGATTCAATGATTTTGATACAGAAAAACATTTATCTTAGTATTACATATAATATTAATATTCATAGAATGAATCTAACAAAACACTCACCACTAAACGTATTGTTGGAGGTGAGTGTGATTGGATTATTGCGACCCTCTATATTCTGCGGAACCTACACATAGATACAGGGGTGGCCCCAGATGAACAGGCCAACTCCCAAGATTGGAACACTGCAACAACACGATCAACTACATCCCGGCATGTGGGCAAGCATGGAGGTGCTCACGATAACTGTAGAATAATAATTATATATATTGGAGAACAATGAAAGACTGTTCCTTAGGGTATACATAGGCATAGAAGTAGCTATGCCTAGAGGTAAAAGCATTTCATACAAATAAACAAGGTGAAAAAAAATATATATATAAAATAATGTGAGGCGACCTACTTTTCAAAAAGATACCTGAAGAGCAAAAGGTACCGAACCGGAACCTGGACGAGATGTTTAGAACTTGGAGGAACTGGGATGGCCACTATAAGGAAATTATTTTAAATGATGATATTGATATTATACTAGCCCATGATAATAGAGCCAATAATTGAAACTACAAAACGACCTTGTTTGTCAAAAAGAGTTGACTGAATAAATACCAGTAAAATGGTGGAACCAGACTAAAGGCAAATGAAAACTTATAACACTAATTGATACAAACACTGCAAATGTAATGGGGAATATATGTAGACAATGCTGAAAAAACGGCCCCAACATATCTTAAATATACCCTAAAACACATGTGTAATAAATACCTGAGGACAGGGCACTTGGAGGGAATAGCCAGACCACCGTCCTAAAGATAGAGAAACAGGTACTTAGCGGGTGTAGACCGATCCCTCACACCCAAGTGTGAGAGGGCACTAAAAAACGCAAAAGAGGAGAATGTATAAAAAGGTACTTGACAAGTACCATCATAACAAAAGACGGTAACATAAGCCCCAAGAAACATACCCGTCTAATGCTCCAAGACCTAATCGCGTCCAGTCCGTTCGGATCCGCCTCGCTGCAGAGGCTGCCACACACTTCAACAGCTTGTTGTCGAGTGGTGGTGTATTTCCTCATATATGAGCACTTCGCTCATGATGACCCTGAGCGACGCACAGCGTCATCAAGGCCGGCCAATAAGCATGCACTGGCGCCGTCGTGAGGACGCGCATGCGTAATGAATAGAAGTCAGAAGTACCACTGAGCGCAGACGTACTGCTCTGGGAATACCCGTATTTATCAAAGGAACTTTTGTATGAGGTGGAGGTTTGCAGGGAGCGCTGGTACAATGACTTTGTGTGGACGCACATTCAGGTCCCACACGCCCGCAGGTACCTCGCGTGTTCCCCCAAAGCATCTCAACTCTTCAGGGACTGTAAGGCAGAATGGATGTTAGGTCGGCACATCCACGCAGATAAGGTGCTGATTCGACGGAAAGAAGGGGAGGATGTCGAATACCATTTAGAGACAATGGACCAGCATTTGAAGCCTCTTGTCCTGCCGCACCCAAGGTTCTATCTATAGGAGGAAAAAGACTCTGTTCTTGCTTAGTCTACTGCTGCTGAACTTTCCGGGGTTGTTGTTCTGTTACCCGGAAACCCAGTGACTGTACCCGAGTTTAACGGGTGTTTGTGCTCTTTGGAGGAATTGGAGGACTGTTGCCGTTGTTTGTTCTTCAGTTTTCCACTTCACAGAGTGATCGAGGACTTTGGGGTAGTTAGAGCTGCAGAAGAAGATGGAGGAAAGTCTTCAACAGGTGCAGTTACCACGACACTGTCACCAGGTGGCAGTGTTGCGCATCGATATTCACTTTTCACACACACACACTTATAGAAGGAAAGGATTTCTTTACGGAGAAGTTTTTTCGTTTTTACACGAACATATGTGTCAGGGTTGTGTGTGTTAATGTTTCTTTTCCCCTCTGCAGGAGAACGACCCATCAAGACGGCTGAGAATGGGGCGGGTCTTAGTTAGGATGGGTGGGGAAAATGTTAATGAGATTTGTGAATATGTTTTGTTGTTAGGTGTTGTTTGTTTCCCTTCCCTCCCCTTTCATGTTAGGCTCAGGCACAACGGTTTAGTTAGTTTAAAAAAAAAAAAAAAAAAAACTTTTTACATTTTTGAGATTTATAGTTGGTTTCTGGATTGGGCTATGTCAGTTTTTTTTTTTGCCATAGTTTGCTCCAGACACTGGGGACCAGTGTCAAACAACCGGGGGGAGAGTGAAGCGGATAGGTACTTTTCAGTATGTTGATTCGGTTGGAGACATCAGTGATGTCCAGTTCCCTGCGGCCAAGCAGGTGGCGCTGTCACTTTGGGCCGGGGGTTGAACCATCCCTGGAGTGCCGTACCCTTTTTGGTCTCTCGCAGCGGTTGTACAGCGGGGCGGGAACCCGCTGTGCTAGGCTGGGAAAGGCTATAAAGGCGGCGGACATCTTCGCCACGAGGTCCGAGTCCCAGGCACCTTTAGCCTGAGGACTGATGTCCAGCGGTCGGTGTCCAGGCGGCCTAGGCCTGGACACGTGGAGTTTGGGAGTCACCCCAGACACCCTCAGTCTGGGGTGAGGTGCATCGTTCAGGCCTGGGGCCCAGATTCTTCCACTGGGATCCGCCCGGGAGGAACCATCCTAAGGCACCCAACGGATCGGGTGTCTGAATCCAGACGTAAGGGACCGCGCAGGTGACCTTCCCTTGGATCTGTTGCAGCAGATTGCCAGTGGGACAGGGCCTCCGGAGACCGTCGCGATGGATGTCCTCGCCAAACAGGGGCCATATTCACACGGAAGGTGGTCCATGTTCTAAGGTCGGTGGCAGAGACCGTTACTTAGGCCCGTGACAGGGGCTCCAAACAGTTCACCCGGTAGGTGGCAGCTACCAACTTCACGGTCGGTGGCAGAGACCGTGCACCAGGCCTATCCGCACGAGAAAGGGATAGGAGAGTTCATTGTGCCTGGGCCTACTCGTATCCACACCCCTGTCTGTCTGTATTGGAAGTTCAACTGATTATGTTCATTCTGGCATTGAAGAAATAAAGGAGTGTTTAACTTTTAATGGTCTGGGGCTCTATTACTGGCAGATACACCTCCACGGAAGAAACGGAGGCTCCATATGCAGGATGCAGACCCAAAGGTAATTTAAAAAAGACTTTGCTCAAACCTCACATACACGGAGGGTGAGAGCTTGGCGTAGTGTCCTGCACTCTCTCCTCCAGAGTACCCCTAGACAACAGCCACAAACAACCGATACAAGAGAGAGAGAGAGAGAGAGAGTGAGGCCGCTACTTAAGGTTACGTTTTCACATAGTCCTGGATTTCCAGAATAGCTTGAAGCATACCGTCCAATTGACCTTGACAATCAACCTCGTAGGCTGGGTCTTTTTTTTTTGTGCAAAGTTGCAAACTGTGGCTAGAGGTGAGAAAAACAGACAGAGAAAAAACTCACCCTCGGCAGCAGAACCAAAATACTGGAGTCAAGATTAATAGTCGTCTTTGTCCAGGGCCGCATCTCTACCAAAATGTTAGAAATTTGTTTCATTGTAGAAATTGAAGAATCCTTAGCTCGTACAATACTTCAAGAAAATTTGTTCATTCTTCACATAGCAAAGACAAGACTTACATAATGACAGCTGGTAACATGGTAAGGTGATAGCTTCAGGAGGAGGTAGAGATAGATGTTACATTCTTCAAGAGTGTAGGGTTCTTTCCTTTCCTAATCTCTTCCCGACTCGCCATTCAACCCTCTTGGATTCTTATACTGTTTTATAACGTTATGTCAGCATTTTACAAAAGTAACACCCATTCTTTATATGGCTTCAGTCTATAGTTAAGTTACATAACTCCACCTATTGTCCTGACATAGTAACTCAGAATAGAAGTACATACACAGCAAAATAACATTTTTCTGTCCTCTGTCAGTAACCTTCAGAAACTAACATTACTATTACATTATAACATTCACGTGTTTCATATATTTTTCAGAAACTTTAATCACTTAAAATAGTAATAAACTCAAAATCTCTAATGACTGTCATTTGAAGTAAAACACATAATCAAGTATTTTTCAAATTATTATTTTTTATTGAATAGGGAGCACAAGAAGGTCATATAAAAATCAAGAGGAAGGCAGCGATGGAGAAACTTTTGGAATTGGTGAAGCCTCTGTACCCCAGGGCAGACATCAATTATGTGAAGGCCAAAATTGGGAACCTGAGGAGTGCATTTAATAGGGAGCACAATATGGTCCTGGACTTCGAGAGATTGGGAGTAGTGATGAGCCGAACACCCCCGGGTTCGGTTCGCACCAGAACCCGCGAACGGACCGAAAGTTCGAACGAACATTAGAACCCTATTAAATACAATGGATGCGAACGTTCGAATTCTAAAGTGCTAATTATAACAACTATTATGCATGTTATTGTCCTAAAAAGGGTTTGGGAACCCGGGTTCTGCACCAGGGGACATGTATCAATGCAAAAAGAAGTTTTAAAAACGGTCGTTTTTCGGGAGCAGTCATTTTAATGATGCATAAAGTGAAAAAAAAAAAGTCAAATATTCCTTTAAATATCGTACCTGGGGGGTGTCTAAAGTATGCCTGTGAAGTGCCACGTGTTTCCCGTGTTTAGAACTGTCCCTGCACAAAATGACACTTCTAAAGGAAAAAAAAGCCATTTAAAACTGCTTGCGGCTTTAATGTAATGTCTGGTCCCGGTAATATGGATGAAATTCTTTAAGAAAAATGGCATAGCTACCCCATGACCCCCCCCCCCCACCCCAGCCCATTACCAGCCCCTTTGGGTCTTGTATGGATATTAAGGGGAACCCCGCACATAAAATAAAAAAGGCCCTATATACTCTGAACAGCCCTATACAGGCGGTGCATACAAGACAGGGACTGTAGGTTTGTTCTTATGTAGAATCTGTTTGTAATTTTGAACAGGTACATTGTTGAAGTGTAGCTCCAGACCAAAAATCTATTTTTAAACTTTTTGGAAAACATAGGTAAGGGTTATCACCCCTGTAACATTTGTTTTGCTGTCTGTGCCCCTGTTCAGAACATTTCACCTCACTTTCCGTCCCAATGACAACTGTTTTTGAAATGTGGTGTTTTTCTTGAAACAAGGATTGCTGATAAAGCATCAGTACAGAGGAGACACCTTCTCCCATATTTATTCTTACAGGAGAGAATTTTCCTTCCTAGTGGTAGATTTCCTCTCACTTCCTGTTGTCTTCTTGCGTTTGCAAGTAGGAGTCGTTTGTAAGTTGGATGTTTGAAAGTAGGGACCTGCCGTATATACTCTGCAGAAATAGGCCCCTTAGTTGTTGGTGTTGGCACAACACTGTAAGCACTCACAGTTACTCTTGGTTGGTGCTGGAACGCCCTGCTGTCAACTATTATATCAGGAATTTTAATTACATATAATTGTTGAACAGTGGTAGTAAAAATTGGGCCTTTGATGGTGGTGCTGGTGCCACAACACTGTAAGCCCTGACAGTTACTCTTGGTGGGTGCAGCAATGGGCCCTGCTGTGAATTATTAGATCAAGAATTGTAATTACATGCCCCTGTTGAACAGGGGCTGAAAAATTGGGCCTTAGGCACTGGTGGCACAACACTGCAACCCCTCACAGATACTGTACTTGGAGCACAGCAATGAGCCCTGTTGCAAAGTATTGCTTCAAAAATTGTAATGACACGCCCCTGTTAAACAGGGGCTGAAAAATTGGGCCTTAGGCACTGGTGGCACAACACTGCAACTCCTCACAGATACTGTACTTGGAGCACAGCAATGAGCCCTGTTGCAAAGTATTGCTTCAAAAATTGTAATGACACGCCCCTGTTAAACAGGGGCTGAAAAATTGGGCCTTAGGCACTGGTGGCACAACACTGCAACTCCTCACAGATACTGTACTTGGAGCACAGCAATGAGCCCTGTTGCAAAGTATTGCTTCAAAAATTGTAATTACACGCCCCTGTTAAACAGGGGCTGAAAAATTGGGCGTTAGGCACTGGTGGCGGCACCCATAAACAAAAATGATCTTACAAGCTATCATCATCAATCGTATCATTGAGGACTCGGAGGAGGAGGATAGCCAGTCAACATAACAGCACAGGCACTCAGCATCAGCATCAGTCTTGAAGGGATGTGACATGTTAAAATCAATTAGTCTGTTATATCAGCATCAGGTGTGTGGTAGCTGGTGGTGATCCAAGACTGGTTCATCTTGATGAAAGTCAGTCGATCAACCGAGTCGGTGGACAGGCGCACCCTGTGATCCGTGACAAATCCTCCAGCAGCACTGAATGTGCGTTCCGAAAGAACGCTGGATGCAGGACAGGCCAGTAGCTCAATTGCATACTGTGCAAGCTCTGGCCAGTGATCCATCCTCAAGACCCAGTAAGCCAGAGGATTTTCGGTGGGGAAGGTGTCCAAGTCTGACCTTGCCCCTAGATATTCCTGCACCATGTTTATCAGACGCTGGCGATGGTTGCTGGAACCGATCATACTTTGGGGCTGCGGACTAAAGAATTGTCTGAACGCATCGGTCAGACGGCCACCTTCCCCACCGCTCCTTCTTTGACTGGCCGAAGCCTCAGCAACTCGTTGTCCAGGACCAGGAGTTTGCAACCTCCCAGTCTCTGGGAACGCGTTGCACAGACCTTTCTGCAAGGCCTCCCGGAGTTGTCTCATCCTCTGCTCCCTCTGCGACGGTAACATAAGGTCCGCAACCTTACCCTTGTACCGTGGATCAAGGAGAGTGGCCAGCCAGTAATGGTCCCTCTCCTTGATCCGAAGAATACGAGGATCCTTCCGCAGACTTTGCAGGATCAGGGAGGCCATGCAGCGTAGGTTTGCTGAGGCATTCGCTCCGGAGTCCTCTGGGTCACTAAGGACGACATGATCCGCAGCCACCTCCTCCCAGCCACGTACAAGTCCACTGGTTTCTTGGGACTGTAAATCATCCCTAAAAGACTGCTGCTGATGATGCTGAGTGCCAGCCTCCACCTCCATGCTGACACAATCCTCCTCCTCCTCCTCCTCCTCCTCCTCCTCTTCCTGTGCGATGGGTGGGACAGAAGGAACACTGTCTGGGTAAAGGGGGCCTTGAGAGGCAAGGAAGTCCTCCTCTTCCTGCCTCTGTTCTGCCTCAAGTGCCCTGTCCATTATTCCACGCAGCGTGTGCTCCAACAGGTGGACAAGAGGTACAGTGTCACTGATGCATGCACTGTCACTGCTCACCATCCTCGTGGCCTCCTCAAATGGTGCCAGGACAGTGCATGCATCCCTGATCATGCCCCACTGGCGTGGAGAAAAAAAACCAAGCTCCCCTGACCCTGTCCTGGTGCCGTAGTCGCACAGGTACTCATTGATGGCCCTCTGCTGCGTGTGCAGCCGCTGCAGCATGGCCAACGTTGAGTTCCACCTGGTGGGCATGTCACATATAAGGCGGTTCTTGGGCAGGTTCAACTCCTTTTGCAGCTCAGCCAGGCGAGCACTGGCATTATAAGATCTGCGGAAATGCACACAGACTTTCCTGGCCTGCCTCAGGACATCCTGTAAGCCCGGGTACCTGCCCAAGAAGCGCTGCACCACCAGGTTAAGGACGTGAGCCACACAGGGCACATGGGTCAGTTGTCCCTGTCGGAGGGCGGAGAGGAGGTTGGTGCCATTGTCGCAAACCACCATTCCTGGCTTAAGCTGGCGTGGTGTCAACCACCTCTCGGCCTGGCCCTGCAGAGCAGACAGGACCTCTGCCCCAGTGTGGCTTCTGTCCCCCAAACACACCAGCGCAAGCACGGCATGGCATCTTTTTGCCTGCGTACTTGCGTAGCCCCGTGAACGGCTACGGAGCACCGCTGGTTCATAGGACAAACCACAGGAAGAGGCCATGGAGGAAGAAGAAGAGGAGGGGGTGGAGGAGAGAGGTGTGTCACAACCAGTAGTAGCATTTTGGAGGCGTGGCGGTGGGACAACCTCCAACACTACTGCACCTTGTCCTGAATCCTTCCCAGCTGCCAAAAGAGTGACCCAATGGGCCGTGAAAGAAAGGTAACGTCCCTGTCCATGCCTGCTGGACCATGAGTCAGCGGTAATATGCACCTTACCGCTGACCGCCCTGTCCAGCGAGGCCAAGACATTGCCTTCCACATGCCGGTAGAGAGCCGGAATAGCCTTCCGTGAGAAAAAGTGGCGTTTGGGAACCTGCCACTGAGGAACCGCACATTGCACAAACTCACGGAAGGGGGCCGAGTCTACCAACTGAAAAGGCAGCAGTTGAAGCGCTAGCAATTTAGCCAAGCTAGCATTCAACCGCTGGGCATGTGGATGGCTGGGAGTGAACTTCTTTCGACGGTCCAGCAGCTGGGGCAGGGAAATTTGCCTGCTAGAATCGGACGTCGGTGTACTGCTAGCAGAGTGGGCGCAAGTACTTGGCTGTGACACACCTAATTCTACACCTTCATTCCTCTCAGTGCATGTTTCAGAGAGGACTGAAGTTATAGTGGGGTTGGAGATCCCAGCTGATGCGGTGCAAGGAGAGGTCCGCTTTGTTCTTTGGTGTGGGTCTTTGAGGTAGGCTTGCCAACGAGCTGCATGGCAGGTCAACATATGTCTGGTCAGGCATGTGGTACCCAAGCGGCTGATGTTTTGGCCACGCGATATACGCTTGAGACATATGTTGCAAACAGCAGCTGTGCGATCTGATGCACTAGCCTCAAAAAAGGCCCACACCAAAGAACTTTTTGAATGACGGGCAGAGGCAGCGCCCTGCACAGGCGGAGCTCTGCGGTGTGATTCCGTCGGTGTACTGGCCTTACGCTGGCCACCAAAGGGCATCCTGCCTCGTTGGAGATGTGCCTCCTCCTCATCCTCCTCCTCCTCCTCTCTCCTATTAGGCACCCACGTGGAGTCAGTGACCTCATCATCCCCTCCCTCCTCATCACTGGAGCCAATCTGGCAGTATGCTGCAGCTGCTGGAACATGACTGCCAGATTGGTGTCCTTCTTGAGCATCCCCTCTGTCTGCTCTCACGCTACTGCCTTCCTCTAGCTGGGTTTCATCATCAGACCCTTCGAAACGCTGGGCATCCTCCTGGAGCATGTACCCAACACTGTGCTGAAACAGTTCGGGGGACTCCTCAGGAGGAGGACATGGTGGGTCTAGGGAAGGAGTGACTGATGATTTGTCTGACATTGATACCAGGGAAGACGACGCTTTGGCAGCTGCTTTTCCAGTACCCTGAGCCTGGGTGAGAGAGGACGAGGAGGAGGAGGAGGGCTTGGTCATCCACTCTACCAAGTCTTCGGCATGATGTGGCTCAACATGTCCAGCTGCCGAAAAGAAGGACAACCGTGTCCCATGGCCATGTGCTGATGACAATGCACCGCGTCCACGACCAGCACTGTTGCCCCCAGACACAGAGCCTGCTTGCCCTCTTTTATTGCCTCCTGACTGTCTGCCTCTCCTTGTTTGCCTTCCAGACATTCTAATAGATGGCCTGCAGGGAGATGGGAAAAAAGCAATAAGGGCTACCTTCAGGTGTCCTTCTCTGTCCCTTGAAACAAGGACTTTCACAGTGAAAGAAACTGACACTCTCCCTACCTACAGTTTTCTGTCCCTAGAAAAAATATTTTTTTAAGCACAATATAGCACAAGGACAATTCACTCACTGTCCTTACAGGTCCCTGGAAACAAGGACTTGCAGAGTGAAAGAAAAAAAACACTCTCCCTACCTACAGTTTTCTGTCCCTAGAAAAAATGTTTTTTTTAATCACAATATAGCACAAGAACAATTCACTCACTGTCCTTACAGGTCCCTGGAAACAAGGACTTGCAGAGTGAAAGAAAAAAAACACTCTCCCTACCTACAGTTTTCTGTCCCTAGAAAAAATGTTTTTTTTAATCACAATATAGCACAAGAACAATTCACTCACTGTCCTTCCAGGTCCCTGGAAACAAGGACTTGCAGAGTGAAAGAAAAAAAACACTCTCCCTACCTACAGTTTTCTGTCCCTAGAAAAAATGTTTTTTTTAGGCACAATATAGCACAAGAACAATTCACTCACTGTCCTTACAGGTCCCTGGAAACAAGGACTTGCAGAGTGAAATAAACTGACACTCTCCCTACCTACAGTTTTCTGTCCCTAGAATAAATGTTTTTTTTAAGCACAATATAGCACAAGGACAATTCACTCACTGTCCTTAGAGGTCCCTGGAAACAAGGACTTGCAGAGTGAAAGAAAAAAAACACTCTCCCTACCTACAGTTTTCTGTCCCTAGAAAAAATGTTTTTTTTTAAGCACAATATAGCACAAGGACAATTCACTCACTGTCCTTCCAGGTCCCTGGAAACAAGGACTTGCAGAGTGAAAGAAAAAAAACACTCTCCCTACCTACAGTTTTCTGTCCCTAGAAAAAATGTTTTTTTTAAGCACAATATAGCACAAGGACAATTCACTCACTGTCCTTACAGGTCCCTGGAAACAAGGACTTGCAGAGTGAAAGAAAAAAAACACTCTCCCTACCTACAGTTTTCTGTCCCTAGAAAAAATGTTTTTTTTAATCACAATATAGCACAAGAACAATTCACTCACTGTCCTTACAGGTCCCTGGAAACAAGGACTTGCAGAGTGAAAGAAAAAAAACACTCTCCCTACCTACAGTTTTCTGTCCCTAGAAAAAATGTTTTTTTTAATCACAATATAGCACAAGAACAATTCACTCACTGTCCTTCCAGGTCCCTGGAAACAAGGACTTGCAGAGTGAAAGAAAAAAAACACTCTCCCTACCTACAGTTTTCTGTCCCTAGAAAAAATGTTTTTTTTAATCACAATATAGCACAAGGACAATTCACTCACTGTCCTTACAGGTCCCTGGAAACAAGGACTTGCAGAGTGAAATAAACTGACACTCTCCCTACCTACAGTTTTCTGTCCCTAGAATAAATGTTTTTTTTAAGCACAATATAGCACAAGGACAATTCACTCACTGTCCTTAGAGGTCCCTGGAAACAAGGACTTGCAGAGTGAAAGAAAAAAAACACTCTCCCTACCTACAGTTTTCTGTCCCTAGAAAAAATGTTTTTTTTTAAGCACAATATAGCACAAGGACAATTCACTCACTGTCCTTCCAGGTCCCTGGAAACAAGGACTTGCAGAGTGAAAGAAAAAAAACACTCTCCCTACCTACAGTTTTCTGTCCCTAGAAAAAATGTTTTTTTTAAGCACAATATAGCACAAGGACAATTCACTCACTGTCCTTCCAGGTCCCTGGAAACAAGGACTTGCAGAGTGAAAGAAAAAAAACACTCTCCCTACCTACAGTTTTCTGTCCCTAGAAAAAATGTTTTTTTTAAGCACAATATAGCACAAGGACAATTCACTCACTGTCCTTCCAGGTCCCTGGAAACAAGGACTTGCAGAGTGAAAGAAAAAAAACACTCTCCCTACCTACAGTTTTCTGTCCCTAGAAAAAATGTTTTTTTTAATCACAATATAGCACAAGGACAATTCACTCACTGTCCTTACAGGTCCCTGGAAACAAGGACTTGCAGAGTGAAATAAACTGACACTCTCCCTACCTACAGTTTTCTGTCCCTAGAATAAATGTTTTTTTTAAGCACAATATAGCACAAGGACAATTCACTCACTGTCCTTACAGGTCCCTGGAAACAAGGACTTGCAGAGTGAAAGAAAAAAAACACTCTCCCTACCTACAGTTTTCTGTCCCTAGAAAAAATGTTTTTTTTAATCACAATATAGCACAAGAACAATTCACTCACTGTCCTTACAGGTCCCTGGAAACAAGGACTTGCAGAGTGAAAGAAAAAAAACACTCTCCCTACCTACAGTTTTCTGTCCCTAGAAAAAATGTTTTTTTTAATCACAATATAGCACAAGAACAATTCACTCACTGTCCTTACAGGTCCCTGGAAACAAGGACTTGCAGAGTGAAAGAAAAAAAACACTCTCCCTACCTACAGTTTTCTGTCCCTAGAAAAAATGTTTTTTTTAATCACAATATAGCACAAGGACAATTCACTCACTGTCCTTCCAGGTCCCTGGAAACAAGGACTTGCAGAGTGAAATAAACTGACACTCTCCCTACCTACAGTTTTCTGTCCCTAGAATAAATGTTTTTTTTAAGCACAATATAGCACAAGGAGAATTCACTCACTGTCCTTCCAGGTCCCTGGAAACAAGGACTTGCAGAGTGAAAGAAAAAAAACACTCTCCCTACCTACAGTTTTCTGTCCCTAGAAAAAATGTTTTTTTAAATCACAATATAGCACAAGGACAATTCACTCACTGTCCTTCCAGGTCCCTGGAAACAAGGACTTGCAGAGTGAAATAAACTGACACTCTCCCTACCTACAGTTTTCTGTCCCTAGAATAAATGTTTTTTTTAAGCACAATATAGCACAAGGACAATTCACTCACTGTCCTTACAGGTCCCTGGAAATAAGGACTTGCAGAGTGAAAGAAAAAAAACACTCTCCCTACCTACAGTTTTCTGTCCCTAGAAAAAATGTTTTTTTTAATCACAATATAGCACAAGGACAATTCACTCACTGTCCTTCCAGGTCCCTGGAAACAAGGACTTGCAGAGTGAAATAAACTGACACTCTCCCTACCTACAGTTTTCTGTCCCTAGAATAAATGTTTTTTTAAGCACAATATAGCACAAGGACAATTCACTCACTGTCCTTCCAGGTCCCTGGAAACAAGGACTTGCAGAGTGAAAGAAACTGACACTGTCCCTACCTACAGTTTTCTGTCCCTAGAATAAATGTTTTTTTTAAGCACACTATAGCACAAGCACAAAACACACTGACACTCTCCCTACCTATCCTTCTCTTTCCCTAAACTAAAGGAATCCAGGTTAAGCAAGAAAGAAATAACAGTCACTGTCCCTGCCTATGCTGCTCTATCCCTGCTCCGGAACACACTACACTAGGCCGCCGTGCTGGCGGCCTTTTATAGTGTGGGGCGTGTACTAAACACCCTCAGCAATAATTGGCCACAGGCATCCTGCCTGTGGCCAATCATTGCTCTCCTCGCTGCCGGCGCTGTGATTGGCCAAGCATGCGGGGTCACAGTGCATGCTTGGCCAATCACAGCGCCTGGATGACACTGCGATGGCGTAGTGCATTGTGGGCCGTTCGCGTCACTCGAATTTGGCGCAAACGGCCCAAATCGTTCGATCTTCGTCGAACGATCGAACAGCCGATGTTCGAGTCGAACGTATGTTCGACTCGAACACGAAGCTCATCCCTAATTGGGAGCAACAGTAGATGTCCTCAGGCTGTGGTCTTACAACAGGCTGCATTTTTGACAGACCAGACCGAACCACGCCCATCGCTCTTAATGCTTCCTTCCACATTGGCTGAGGCCATTTTTTTTCTTGTGCATTCTTCACAAAAAAAAGTAAAGAAATTAGACATGTTATCTGCCATCACAATGAAATATCTGAAACAAAAATTGCATTTGATGCACACAAAAGGAACTAAAGTATAACAAATAAAATCATTTTTCAAAAAATAAACAAAAATAAAATTAAAATTAGTAGGGATGAAAGTCCCCAGCCCAGCGGGCTTGTTGGGGGTCATAGGGCTGTATTTGCCACTGTCCGCCATGCTTCTGGGGTGGGTAGGGTTGCTAGGGTGGGTAGGGTTGCTGTGGAGGTGGTGGAGGTGTGTGATCCAAAACACAGAGATATGTTTTGGGGCAAATTTTTCCCCTCCTCCTCTTGTTGAGGAGCTTGAAGATTAGCTTCTCACACATGCTCCTTTTTCGCTCTCCATCTCTCTGAGCTTATTGGCTGTCATACAGCCAAATGCATCAGCTGCATTTGGGGCCATGCTGATGGTGGTTGTTGCATAGCTCAGGAAGGCAGCTGTGGCCTCGTCCAGGTTCTTGGTCTTCCTGGCCCTTTTAGTAGGAGGGAGTAGGGGAGGGATCTGGGACTCCGTCTGGCTGCTGGGCCCCGGGCTCCTTCTGACTCCCACTTTTCTGTGTATGAAAATGGGACATAATTTTAGATTTTTGGTCATCATTCACATACAATTTTGAGCTCATGACTGCTGCAAATTGAATGTGTAGAAATAGAAACGACTATCATTCTGAACCCAGCCTTTTTCATTCTTGTCCCAATAATTTTTGGCCACTACTGTCGATTGATATGGAAACCACTTTGTTAGGCAGAAATTTATTATCAATAACGTCTAGCTAGCATAATTCTATTTTTGGATACAAATCTGTTCAACAATGCTATACCTGGGTCAAGCTGGGCTCCTCCACATCTTCTTCCTGTGTAGAAGGACCAGGGTGGACCTCAGGAGCTGTGGCCTCAGCTGATGTGGAACGAAGCGTTGAGAGGGATCGGCGTGGTTCACTTTGGTCTGACAAAAAATGCAGGCTGTTGTAGTACCACAGCCTGGGGACATAGATCTCATCAGCTGCTGCTCCCGATCTCTGGGATTCCAGGACCTTCTTGCGCTCCCTATTGTATGTACTCTGATGGCTACCAATTTTGGCCTTCACATAATTGATGTCTGCCGTGGGGTACAGAGGCTTCACCAATTCCACAAGCTTCTGCAAAGCTGCCTTCCTCTTGTTTTTATTAGAGTCTTCCCTACTCTTGACTTTCCATAGACATGTCAGCTCCCGGTACTGCTCGATAAATTTGTTCAAAAATTCTGGATAATTCCACCATTCTGAATTATCAGATGCCTGCAAGACAGAACATAAGACAAACCATAATGTCAGGCTTAAGTCATAATCTGGTCACAATATAGGTCTCAATCTAAGCAGTATAGGCCACTAACCACCGATGCCCCAATTTACAATTGGACCTTCGTTTGATGTCTCATTTTGGCGATGGCGATCATTCGTCCTCCACTCACAGATCGTTCCTTTGGCCGTTACATTGACCGCTTGTTATGGCTTTATATACTTTGCGCATGCGTGAAACTCCGCTCTCAGTGTGTCATGATGCTGGGTCATGACCACAATGTCTATTCTGCATGTGACACACACAGTGGAACATTCGAGAGGGACGACATGGCGGATTCTGGAAATTCCAGGGAGGCCCGCGATGGTGGAGCTAATTATAGGAGACACAAAGCCACCCCCATGAGCAAGGGTGAGATGCTGGAGATGGTGCACATCCTTAAGAAGCACGACTACGATTGTAAGCTGCGCAACTAGGAAAGGCCCAACAGCCAAAAATACCTAATTTTAAGGTCATGGCCGTTTTGGAGGGGGAATATTTGGTGCACCGAATGAAGGATCAAATCCGCAAGCGATGGTCTGATTTAAAGCACCGCGAGCAGAAGCAGATGGAGTCCATCCATCACATAATAAAAAAAAGTAAGCAATATTTGTATCTAACCAATATGTATAAGTGTAAATTAGCTGTCTGTATATGTGCCTTCTCCAAGTAGATCTTGAAAAATCGAGATAATGTTTTCTCTAATCTTTGTCTGAATATTTTTTTTAAAGATGAAGTTAAATATAAAGCAGATATGAACATATGGGTTTTTAAAGTATTTTTTTACTCTTCTTTAACAGGAAAACACAAACAAATTAGGCTACAGACAAGCCACCAGAGGGGACAAAGGGAGCATACCCTCGCCCAGGCCCCAACAGGGGAGACAACAGGGCCATCTTCCCCCCAAAATCGAAAGTGACAACTTCAAACACACTTATTTAGCCACTGACTGTGGTGATTCTAGGTGGGCCAAAGGCCATGGGCTTAGGGCAGAACTTAAGGGGTAAAGAACACTTTCTGGTTGCTGCCTGGCTCATCAGTGCCCATTAATGCAGGCTTCCTGGGGTAGACATGGTAGAGGAGAGGCCCCGGGGATCACAGTCACACAGAGTCACGCGTGCTAGAATGATCCTCATATATCCCATAGGATACAAGAGGGGTGGGGGGGGGAAACTGCATGACTTTTTCAATTTTGGCACTTATCCGTTTTTTGTCCTATTTTTTCCTCTTTAAAATGACATCACCTTCCCTTTTCGATGCATTTTTCAATGATAAAAAAAAACACAGTGCAGCATGGTGGAGCCCACTAGTCAGGAGCAAACATTGTCCCAAGTGCAAGGTTGGTCAACTAATGCAGCAAAATGGATGCTTGAAACAGATGTGACTTGGGGTGGCTTAATGAATGGTCTATTGTTTATTTTTAGAGGAACGTGAGTGTGGTCAGCTCCCGAATTTGGAGGAGTGGGATATGACAGCTGGACCTAGCACAGACATCCCACTTGTTGATGTAACATCCCCTGACGCAAGTCAAACAGAGGGCCAAAGAGACCCACAAGTGGAAGAAACTACTCTTGAGCCTCTTGTTTGCGCAAGTAAGTATTCTTTGAATCTGGCTTCAAATGTGTATCCTTGTCAAGTTGCAGTGTGTACATTCCTAGTAGTGTAGGTGTCTAAAGGGCAAGCAGGTTGCAAGCAACAATAGACTGGCTAGGTAAGTATTTCCCCAATTTGACTAGTAACTTGACCATAATTCACTATATAGGGCCTCAGCCACTTGACCATCGTTTCCTTAATACTTTTTTCTCTTCTTACAAGAACACAAACTTCCAAGATGCACAATTGGCCGTATCAGTGCAGATATGATGCAGGCTTTGAATGAGCTTGAGCAAATAAAGGAGGCTGCCACTGGTTTACAGAGAAGAATACGAGATTATGTTGACATGCTAGCCAAATTTTAAGTTCATCTGGCCTGAAGTTTTCTTCAAATTGTTGGCTCCTGTTTGCACTTTTCCTATTTCACATGTTTTTATTACTTTGAAGCCCTGGTTCAAATTGATGCTACTTTGAAATCGCGCTACTTCACTTGAACTACTGCAATTCCGAAGTAGTAAGGTCAGCGAAACTTCAGGTGCTTCTTGATAGACATTTGTGTGGCTTCATGCCCAGATGTCTATTGAAGTCGCATCAGAAATTGTGAAAAGTAGTGCAGGAACTACTTTTGAAAATTGGTGCGGCGCCGCTAAATCTGTGTCGCACCGATTGGAACAGTGCCATTGCCTCCAATAGGCTGCGACTTGTCATGCGATTTTATCTCTCAAATCGCATGACAAATCGCTCCAATGTGAACCTAGGCTTTTTTAGTGTCTGAGGTCAGTGTTTCTCCACTCCATTTCTCCAGGTCCTGTTTTCTTTATTTTCTGCAGTATAAAAAAGGCTGTGTGAATTACTAACCTAGAAAATTACCTCATCACCTGTGCCAAAAGCAAAAAATAGAGAAAACAGGACCTGGAAATGCATCTGGAGAAGGAGAGTTGGGAAACACTGCCCTAAGTAATGTTATTTGGAATCTTTATGTGTTTTTTAGAATCGCAAAGCAAAAAATTAAAGATGCACACAAATTGGGACAACATTTTTTTATTTCCCTCATTATCCCATGCCTAAAATGTGTGTCTTTCCCTACATCAAGTTTGCTAAAGCCACAAAACACACAGTGGGGGTTATTTACGAAAGGCCAATCAACTTTGCACTACAAGTGCACTGGAAAGTGCACTTGCAGTGCACTTGTAGTGCAATGTGGATTGGCCTTTCGTAAATAACCCCCACTGTGTCAACATGTGCTATCTCCCATCATGGGGTATCAATGGGCGTGTTTCGGGGGTGCAACCCCTTCCTCTCACCTACTTTAGTTTTGAGGAAGGGGTTGCATCCCCAAAACGGGTATATTGATATCCCGTGATGGGAGATAGCACATGTTGACACACTGTGTTTTGGGGCTGTAGAAACTAACCTGTTTGTACCTACACACATTTTAGGCAGGGGATCATAAGGGACATTTAACAGTTATGCCTCTTCAAATTTTGGCTTTTAGAGGGGTGAGATCACCCCATCTGAGGAAGGCAACATCTTCACAGTCTTGGGATACTAATGTCTCATATGGCCTTCACTTTACCAAAGTCGAACTTTGTAAGTTCCTGAGTTGGGGATGTGTATCTTCTGTTTTCAAACATGCCTGTTTAGCCACAAAAAAGGCAAAATAATGGCAAACATACATGTTATACACAAAGAAAGATATTGGTTTGTTCTAAAACCTTAAAACGCACATGTGAATGTGCTTGTAGTAAAATCTTTTTTACTAAACAATGTATGGCTTTTTATTTCAATGCTCAATACCAGTGTATTTGTTAAGTTGGTGTAGTTACAGTGACAATGTGCTCAAAAATGTGGCCAACTTTTATGGCCTCCAAAAAATGTAAGGAGTTGAAAAGGCCTAATTTTTTTTACATTAATGCATTAGATACATTAAGAACAAAAACATTGCGTGTGTGTAGCAGATCCACAGCACAACATAATAGTTAACTGAAGAAAAGATTGTCACCTCATGTAGCAAATAAGGTACGTTTGCCCTATTGTAGAAAATGTGCCAAATTAAGGCCATTTGAGAACCTAGGAGACAGATAAGAAACACAGACAACAGTAGTTCAAAAGAAATAGAAGTTTAGGATCAAATAAAAGATTTATTCAGGATCAGCTACAGTTTGCTGCCATGCCACTGCCCCTCTACCTACAAGGGTAGTCCATGTATTGTTGCTGGACAACTCAGGCATTTTGGGAGGGCAACCCAGCACGGCCACTTTCAAGAGTCGTCATCACAGCCTCTTCAGCTGGGCCTGACACTGCAGAGTCCACATCACTTGGCCCTGAGGCAAGGTAGCTGCTAGCATTCCTCTGTAAAAAAATGTGGAGGATGCAGCAGCACAATACCACGTGATTGAGTTTATATTTGGCCAGGTTGATCAAGGTTAAAAACAGCCTAAAGTGACTGGATAGGATGCCAAAAGGTTTTTTCAACAACCCTTCTGGCACGAGAGAGCCTATAATGAAATAATCTCTGCTCTGGGGTGAGGTTCTTCATAGAAAGGGGCTTCATAAGATGCTCCCCCAGAGCAAAGGCCTCATCTGCCACAAACACAAAATTGAGTCCCTCAACATTGTCCTCAGCAGGTGGCAAATTTAAGGTACCATTCTGGAGCCGGTGGTAGAACTCTGCATAATCACTCCTCTTTCAGAGTTGCGGCCGTTCTTCCCAACATCCAGGTACAGGAACTCATAGCTGGCAGACACAACAGCTAGCATGACTATGCTGCAAAACCCCCTATAATTAAAATAATAGGACACCGAGTTGGGTATTGGGACAATCCTGACATGCTTGCCATCAATAGCACCACCACAGTTGGGAAAATCACACTGCTCCTCGAACTGGGCTGCAACATCCTGCCATTGCTGGGGGTTGGAAGGAAACTGTGGAGTCAAACAAGGAAAAAAAAAATACTACTTCGGCTCATAACATTGCAAGCAGATTTGACACAAACATTCCTGGCCAACATAAGTATAACATTTAAATGAGTATTTAAAGAGAAAAGTGTGAGGTCAACTTATCAGATTCCTCACCCCCTGTGGTGGCCCATTCTAAAAATGTTCAGGTGGGGGAATGGGTAGATGTTTTGGACAGGTAACACTCTCCGCTTCCATGGGAGCTGAATGCATAAATAATGTGTGATACTTTGGCCAGCCCCTCCTTACTTACACTATTGGCAGCCCAGTGGACAGGTAAGTTGTGTCATAATCCAAAAATATGAATACACTGTCCAAATTGAAGCACATTTTGACATTCATAAATTACCTATCAAGATAATAGGAGACAAAAACTTTCAACAGTACAATTTGAAAGTAATCAGGCAGGCCCTTACACTACATGCTTTGGTGAATTCATCCAGAAATATGACCACAAAAGAGGTATACTGTGTATGGGTTTTGCAAAGTCAGCAGATAGAGTAGTTGTATCGATTGACTTAGCATTTTTTGGGGGGGGGGGGGACGGAGGGTTGTTCCAAATGAGTTTGTGCACCAAAAAGATGGACTCTTGCACTGAATTTGAGGAGAATAATAAGATTGGGACACATTTTAGGGGGTGTTTAGGGTAAACAGAAAAATGGAGCAGATAAAAAACATTGTTAAGTTACTAGGCTGGGTATGTATGGGCCCAGGGTAGCATGCTGGGGAGGTTAGTGAAGGAAAATATGCATGTAGGCCAAAAAAAGGAGCAGAAAAAGCTTACAGCATGCATGAGGACAAAGAGGACATTCACAGCATAATACAATAATGGTAATTATGGAATCAAGAAATTAATACAATACATTAACAAACATTAAATACTGTATTTATCGGCATATAACATGTACAGGCGTATAACACGCACCCCAATTTTAAGAGGGAAGTTTAAGGAAAAATGTTTTTCACAGCCCCCTTTACAGTACACAGTCCCCCTCCCCCTGCACAGTACACAGCCCCCCTCCCCCTGCACAGTACACAGCCCCCCCCAATCCAGTACACAGACCCCTATCCAGTACACAGCCCCCCCCATCCAGTATACAGCCCCCCTCCCCAGTACACAGCCCCCATCCATTATATAGCCCCCCTCCCCAGTACACAGCCCCCCATCCATTATACATCCCCCATCCAGTATACAGCCCCCCATCCAGTACACAGCCACCATCCAGTATACAGCCCCCTCCCCAGTACACAGCCCCATCCATTATACAGCCCCCCTCCCCAGTACACAGCCCCCCATCCACTACACAGCCCCCCCAATCCAGCATACAGCCCCCATCCAGTACACAGCCCCCCATCCAGTATACAGCCCCCCTCCCCAGTACACAGCCCCACCCATTATACATCCACCAATCCAGTACACAGCCCCCCAAACCAGTATACAGCCCCCCTCCCCAATACACAGCCCTCATCCAATATACATCCCCCATCCAGTAGACAGCCCCCCATCCAGTATACATCCCCCTATCCAGCACACAGCCCCCATTCAGTACGCAGCCCCCCTCCCCAGTACACAGCCCCCCATCCGTTATACATCCCTCCATCCAATACACAGCCCCCTGTACTCCCAGGAGACCCCCAGTCTCCTGGGACAGTGCTGCTAGCATTCTCTACAGTTAAGTAAAAAATCACTGCCAGCCCCTTCCACACTGCTCCTCCTGTGTCACTTCTATTGTAAAATAAAGCTTCCATATACCTCAATACCTCCATTTTTTTCACTGACCTGGTCACATGACTGCTCTTCTCTGATGTTACATAGATGGTCATGTGACCGCTCTCCTCCTCTAATCAAAGCTACACTCGAAGGAGGAGGAGAGCAGCCAGAAAAAAACTGAGGTATTGAGATATTTACAAGCTTTGTTTTACAATGACACTGACACAGGAGGAGCGGTGTATGAGAAGGGGCTTGCAAGTGATTTTTTTTCTCAACTTCAGACTATGCAGGGAGCGCTGTCCCAGGACCAGGAGAGGCGGGATGGCCGGCCTGACACCCCCCAATGGGTGGCTCCCGGGGCAGACCGCCCGAACCCCGCCCCTGTTGGTAAAACATCATATCAGGATATAACACGCAGGCACTGTTTACCCTCTGTTTTCAGGGGAAAAAGGTGTGTGTTATACGCCGATAAATACGGTACATAGAATGTGATGTTAAAGAATAAAACTTACCAGAATATAATCCTTCTGCAGGACTTGAATAATGGCAGAACAGGTCTCTGAAATAATGAGTCCCAGAGCCTGGGGGGAGATCCCAGTGGTAAACTCAATATCCTGGAGATTTCTCCCTGTCGCCAAGTACTGCAAGGGGGCTATGAGCCTTTGCTCTGAAGTGATGGCAAGCCTCATTTATGTGTCCTGCTTCCTAATGTAGGGGGACAACAATGCCAAGAGACTGTGAAAGCAGGGGACCGTCACCCGGAGATAATTCCTAAAATCATCAGGATTATTCTCCTGGAACTCCCGCAGCAAAGGCATATGACATAATTGGTCATGATGAAGCAACCAATTTTTGGTCCAAGAACTCCTCCTCCTGTTCCTGGACTGGACTTGGGTAAAAGCAATAACTCCAAGCCCAATAATAGCAAGTTCTCTCCTCCGATTCTGCAACATGGCTGGTTGACGAACGACCGTTCAGAAATGAACTGCAAAGCACGGACTGAAAAGCCTGAATCAACACTCAACAAACTTCTACTAACACGAGATTAGCAGAAGGAGCCCAAAGGGTGGCACCTGACAATTGAACTTCCTATTTGTAGTCTCGTAGTACGTCTAATACGTCACTACGTTCGTGTTTGTTGGCCGACATCTGTTTAACATTTGTATGCAAGACAAATTCCTGGCAAATGCCCTTCGGACAAAAGTCCTACGCTTTGTCCGCGGGAAATCTGATCGTGTTTACGAGGCTTTAGTCTGCTAAGTAACATCTGAGTCTGTACTTTTTTTAAATGTATGACAACGTTGTCATTTTGTAATCTTTGTGATGGGTGGTAATAACTGTTATGTAAGTTTTTGATATTGATTAACATCCATTAATAAAGCTATTTTTGCATTAAGTCAAACTAATAGTATAGCCTGGTACCTACTTTTCTCTCTGGGAGCCTTATTATTTTCTATTACTATAGCTGTATTACTGTATCCAAATACATCCCATAATGACATCCGTCACTGCTCAGAATCTCCCACCAACTGTCATATTGAATGATGTCACTGGATACAATGTGCTACCAACCTAATAATACCTAATAATATCCTACAACTGTCACACCTAATATTATCTCACAACCATCACACCTAATAATATCCCACAACTGTCATACCTAATAATATCCCACAACTGTCACACCTTATCTCGAACCTGGGACCTCTTCTGTGCCTGGTATTGATTCTTCTCGCTGAGCTATCTGAGATGCTGGACAGCTACCCGCCTGATCTATTGGACAATCCTGCCTGATCCATTGGACAACCTTGCCTTGTGTCTTGATTGCTGTTGAACCTTGAACTGCTTGCTCCTACTAGACATGTGCATTCGTTTTCGTCCGAATGCATTTTCGTCCGAATTTCAGCTATTTTCGTTATCGTTTTAACAAACGAAAACGAAAGCACAGAATCCGAAAACCGAAAGATCCGACATAAACAAATGCTTTATTTTCGTTTTCGTTGCTACAACAGTTCGATATAGATAGGAGATTCGACGTGACGCTGACAATAACAATCTGTGTCTATCGAATCTGTGGTCGAATGTGCCTAACCTTAACTCTATTAGTCCAAGATTATTCTACATAGGAGAGAAAAGATTCGACATTATAGAGAGAAAAGATTTGACATAGGAGAGAAAGATTCGACATAGGAGAGGAGAGATTCGACATAGGAGAGGAAAGATTTGACATAGGAGAGAAAAGATTCGACATAGGAGAGGAAAGATTCGACATAGGAGAGGAAAGATTCGACATAGGAGAGGAAAGATTCGACATTATAGAGAGAAAAGATTTGACATTATAGAGAGAAAAGATTTGACATTATAGAGAGAAAAGATTCGACATAGGAGAGAAAAGATTCGACATTGGAGAGAAAAGATTCGACATAGGAGAGAAAAGATTTGACATTATAGAGAGAAAAGATTCGACATAGGAGAGAAAAGATTCGACATTATAGAGAGAAAAGATTCGACATAGAGAGAAAAGATCACTGCTTGTGGGCGGAACATTCGACAGACACCATAAGCCTTCAATGACAGATTCGACCTTAATTAATTCAGATTTTCGGATGAATGCAATTTTTAACGAAAAACGAAATAAATAAAAACGAATTTCGGGAGTAACTAAATAAATTTATTTTTTGCACGAAAACGAAATTCCGAAACGAAATATTTCAGTGTGCACATGTCTAGCTCCTACCATGAACTTCCTATAAAAGCCTTACCTCTGCACTTCCTGTTTCCAGATTATTGTGGTCTGTTCCTGCATACTACTTGAGTTGTACTTGATATCCTGGAGACTTCTCCCTGTCGCCAAGTACCGCAAGGTGGCAATGAGCCTTTGCTCTGCTGGAATAGCAGCCCTCACGCAGGTGTCCTGCTTCCTAATATAGGGGGACAGCAAGGACAAGAGATGCTGAAAGCAGGAGTCCGTCATCCGGAGTTAATTCCTAAAATCATTAGGATTATTCTCCTGGAGCTCCCGCAGCAAAGGCATATGACAAAATTTT
The DNA here is from genome assembly GCA_029206835.1 of Rana muscosa. Taxonomy (NCBI): domain Eukaryota; kingdom Metazoa; phylum Chordata; class Amphibia; order Anura; family Ranidae; genus Rana; species Rana muscosa. The sequence continues at coordinate 27,754,586 of CM055116.1, read as the reverse complement.
GTCACGATTAAGCAACCAATTTTTGGTCCAAGAACTCCTCCTCCTCCTGTTCCTGGACCGGACTTGGGTCAAAGCAATAACTCCAAGCCCAATAATAGCACATTCTCTCCTCGGAATATGCAACATGGCTGGTTGATGTATGACTGTTCAGAAACAAACTGAAAAGCACGAACTGAAAAGCGCAAATCAACACTGACCAAACTTCTACTAACTCGAGATTAGCAGAAGAAGCCCAAAGGGTGGCGCCTGACAATTGAACTTCCTCTTTTGTAGTCTCGTAGTACGTCTAAATATATTGTAGGCCGACAATTCTTTGTCGTTCGTATGCAATACAAGTTCACAGCCAACGCCCTTCGGACAAAAGTCCTTCACTTTCTCCGATGAAAATCCGATCGTGTGTACGAGGCATAAAGCCTCGTACACACGATCCGATTGTTGGCCAACCGAGCGTCTGATTTTTGTCCAAAGAGCGTGTGCCTGGATCTTGTCTTGCATACTAACGGTACACAATTGTCGGCCAACAAACCCAAACATAGTGACGTACTACGAGGAATTTCAGCTCTTGAGCGTCACCCTTTGGGTCCCTTCTGCTAATATCATGTTTGGTGAGCATTAATTCCAAGCATGCGTGTTTGTACTTTCGACTTTTGTGTGACAGACTTGTGTACTGACTATACGAAAATCAGACAACAGACTGTTGTCCGCCAAAAATTTACTAGCCTGCCATCCAACATTTGTTGGCCGAAAATTGCACAACAATTGTCAGAAGGAGCATACTAACGGTCAGATTTTAGCAGTCTGTTAACAAACAATCCCCTGCCAACAATCGAATCACGTGTACGAGGCTTTAGAGTGTTGGGTAACAGAGTCTAGCTTTTCTATGAAAAATAAAGTTTGTAGCGCTTGTTTCACTGAGGCAATTTGGGGCGGTGGGAATGAATCCAAGCCTGCATAAAGACTCTGCGAACTATTAGGAGACATATATGGACCCAGCCAGGTAGAAAGGCATAGGTGGATGAGGAGGAGGAGGTCATCAAAACATCACAGCTAAAAAGACATAATACAGGGTCTTTAGGGAGAAGTAATTTGTCACCATTTCAAAGGTGCAGGTAATTTTAAGGCTTGACATACTGGGAATCAATTTATTCATTGCAAACTCATCTTTTATATTTTAGCAAATAAGTGGGTAATATATTAGATTTGTATGCCCTAAAAAGAACTTGGTGTATCTTTTTGAAAACAAAAGATTGCATTTGGTAAACCATTGCACTAGTATCATGTGACAGAAAAAGGTGATACTGCAAGCATTGTTTCTCCAGGGTCTCTGCTTTCAGAACATATACTGTATACTGTTTGGGGGTTTTACATAATCTTCAGGTCTAAAATGATTTTTTCAACATGCGTTCAAAAAAAACAAAAAACAATAGCTCAGACCTTGAAAGGGTTAAACACTTCAAAACTAGACACAATCCTAAATTGGGGGCCATTTTTGTGTTGAAAGACGTGTCTGGGCACATTGTGTTCCAGTACTAAACTGGATAGAAAGATACGAGTAAACTTTAATTTGGACGCTCTCACCTTATACTTTAGTGTGTGTGGATTTATTTCATATTTTTTGTCATTTATTTTAAAAGAGAAATCCATGTCATGTAATGCTTGAGCCAAAATGTAGACTGAGATAAACACTCTATAGGATGTTTTTTCTTTTAAAAAATGTAACTTAGGAGAAATTGTCTCCAAATCACAGTCCCTAACAGGTAAACTAATTGTGAGTGGAATAAGGACATTTTTCATTTTGTTTTTTGAAAAGCACCCATATTGAGTTATGAGAATATCCTCCATCAGTGGGTCATTTAAGTGTCTGGATGAATTAAAACTATCAAAATATTCCTGCAATCCTGTTATGCAGAAATAGGGGTATGTGAACACCAAGCTGCAATTACTGAAATAAATTAAAAAAAATCCTCTTATTGACCAAGAATCTGGTATAATAAATGTTTTCTCTGTGTAATAAGGGACATTATTACTCAAAAACTTGTAATAAGTCATACTAACTGAGCCACAAATAATTAGAACTTCCGTAGTTGAGGTCCGCAGCTCTGGAGGAATTGTATGACAATTCTTAATAGATACCAGAATCTTGAATTCAATACAAATTCCATGATTAGATAAATGTTTGCTGAGTTGTCGGATCTCCCTCTCTCCGTATTCATCATCAGATGTAAGGATCCCGACCCAGTTCCACTTCAACCTTTCCAGTAACTTTGCTATGGCCACATATTGCATCTCATCATCCGGAACTGTCCGGAAAAAGTTTGGATACGTCTTTCTATCGCTCAGCAAAGTATCTCTGGCTCCATAACTAATCTAGAAAGAAAAAAACAGTCTGTATAAATAATGTGGAACGTCTAACATCTAATTGAACAGAAGGAAAGCTTCGAAAATGTTTTAAAAGCAGATTTTTGTGGTACTTTTATTTCACCGGACCAACCAGATAAAGATACAAGAGTAAATTTATTATTTCATAAATGGTTACAGCCATCAGGGAAAGCTGATAATATGACATTAAAGGGGGAATTTATCAAAGCTGGATCAGCCAGAATATGGAGCAACCAATCAGCCTCTATATTCAGCTTTTAGGCCGGGTTCACACTGGGGCGACAAACGCTCCGACATTGGGAGCTCATGTCGCATGACGTGTGAAAATCAATGTTTCCCTATGGGAGCCGTCTTAACTGGTCTGACACATGTCGGTCCGACTTTGAAAATGCTCCCTGTACTACTTCGGTCCGACTTTGATCCGACTTCAGCCCATTGACTATCATTGAAGTCGGATCAAAGTCGGACCGCAGTCTTGCATGATCCTCCTATGACATGCGACTTGTGCTCTGCTGCTCTTGAGGGGGAACTCCACGCCAAATTTTAAATAAAAAACCCCCACAGGAGCATACCAGGCCCTTGGGTCTGGTCTGGATTTGAAAGGGAACCCCTACGCCGAAAAAACGGCGTGGGGGTCCCCCCCAAAATCCAAACCAGACCCTTATCCGAGCATGCAACCTGGCAGGCCGCAGGGGAAGAAGGGGGGGGGACGAGAGAGCCCCCACCCTATGTGAATGAGTATGGGGTACATCGTACCCCTACCCATTCACCTGCTGGAAAAAAAATGTCAAGAAAAAACACAACACAGCTTTTTAAATAAATTTATTGCACAGCTCCGGGGGTCTTCTTCCGACTTCGGGGGTCTCCGCGCTCTCCGGTTCTTTCTTCTGCCGGGCCTCCGCTATTTTCTTCCAGCTCTTTTGCTAGCGGGGCCCGGTCTTCTTCATTGCCTTCTTCTTCTCCCGCTCTCCGGTTCTTCTCCCGCTCTCCGGTTCTTTCTTCCGCCGGGCCTCCGCTATCTTCTTCCAGCTCTTTGCTAGCGGAGGCCCGGTCTTCTTGTCGTCTCGTCCGGCTCTCCGTTGTCCTTCTGCCGGCCCCTCCACTATCTTCTTCCAGCTCTTTTGCTAGTGGAGGGGCCAGTCTTCCTGTCGCCGTCGCACTCTTCTTCTCTCTTCTCCTCCTCGATGTTGACGCGTCGCCTCCTTCCACTGTAATGCTGGCTGTTCGCTCCGCTCCGAATTAATACAGGCTTCTAAAGACGTCACAGTCACATGCTCCCATGACGTCACAGTCACATGCTCCGGGGCCACCGGAGTATGTGACTGTGACGTCATGAGAAGCCTATATTAATTCGGAGCGGAGCGAACAGCCAGCATTACAGCGGAAGGAAGCGACGCGTCAACATCGAGGAGGAGAAGAGAGAAGAAGACGGCGACGGCGATGGCGACGGGAAGGCCGGCCCCTCCACTAGCAAAAGAGCTGGAAGAAGATAGCGGAGGCCCGGCGGAAGAAAGAACCAGAGAGCGGGAGAAGAACCGGAGAGCGGGAGAAGAAGAAGGCGACGGAGAAGACCGGGCCCCGCTAGCAAAAGAGCTGGAAGAAGATAGCGGAGGCCCGGCAGAAGAAAGAACCGGAGAGCGCGGAGACCCCCGAAGTCGGAAGAAGACCCCCGGAGCTGTGCAATAAATTAATTTAAAAAGCTGTGTAGTGTTTTTCTTGTTTTTTTTTTTCCACCAGGTGAATGGGTAGGGGTACGATGTACCCCATACTCATTCACATAGGGTGGGGGCCGGGATCTGGGGGCCCCCTTATCAAGGGGGGGCTCCCGGATTCCGATAAGCCCCCCGCCCGCAGACCTCGACAACCAACGGCCAGGGTTGTCGGGAAGAGGCCCTGTCCTCATCAACATGGGGACAGGGTGCTTTGGGGTGGGGGGGCCGCAGGTCGCCCCCCTGCCCCAGAGCACCAAACCCCCCATGTTGAGGGCATGCGGCCTGGTACAGTTCAGGAGGCAAGGGGGGCCGCTCTCTCGTCCCCCTCTATCCCTGCGGCCTGCCAGGTTGCGTGGTCGGATAAGGGTCTGTTTGGATTTTGGGAGGGACCCCCACGCCGTTATTTCGGCGTAGGGGGTTCCCCTTCAAATCCAGACCAGACCCAAGGACCTGGTATGCTCCTGGAGGGGGAACCCATGCCGTTTTTTTATTTAAAATTTGCAGTGGAGTTCCCCCTCAAGATTCATACCAAACACAGTGCCTGCTATTGGCAGGGATCCAAGTCAGATCCCCGTTCATTGAAAGTCGGACACATGTCGGCTTCATGTCGCAGGGCAAAGTCGGATCCAAAGAAGGACGGCTGTCGTGTCGCACTAGTGTGAACCCAGCCTTAGGTAAGCTTCAGGCTGGGTTCACACTGGTCCGACAAACGCTCCGACATTGGGAGCTCATGTCGCATGACGTGTGAAAAATAGGATTTTTAAAACAGCTTACCTGTAAAATCCTTTTCTTGGAGTACATCACGGGACACAGAGCGGCATAGTCATTACTATGTGGGTTATATAGAATTACCTTCAGGTGCTGGCACTGGCAACTTCCAAAACAGGAAGTACCCTCCCCTATATAAGCCCCTCCCACCCGGGAGTACCTCAGTTTTGTAGCAAAGCAATAAGTGTCCCCAAAAGAGGGGTGGGAGCTCTGTGTCCCGTGATGTACTCCAAGAAAAGGATTTTACAGGTAAGCTGTTTTAAAAATCATATTTTCTTGTTCATACATCACGGGACACAGAGCGGCATAGTCATTACTATGTGGGACGTCCCAAAGCAATGCCCAATGAGGGGGGATACACCATACATAAGCTGGGCGCCATCAGGCATGAGGATCTTTTGCGGCCTGCAACACACTGCGCCCAAAGGCGACATCCTCCTGACTTCTAACGTCCACCTGGTAGAACCTAGTAAACGTGTGTACTGAAGACCATGTTGCGGCCTTACAAATTTGAGCCAGGGAGGCCTGGTGATGCACTGCCCATGAAGTTCCAACTGCTCTCGTGGAGTGCGCCCTAACTTTGAACGGAGGCGGTCTCCTTCTCAAGCCATAGGCTTGTATTATGACCTGTCGATTCCACTTGGCTAAAGTAGATTTTGATGCTGCCTGACCCTTTCTGGGGCCTTCCGGCAGAACAAACAAAGAATCCGTTCTACGAATCTGAGCAGTGGCTTTTAGATAAGCTTTAACTGCTCTTACTACATCCAAAGAATGTAATAACTTTTCCTCTACCGAGCTAGGTTTGGGGAAAAAAGAAGGAAGAACCACATCCTGGTTCAAGTGAAACCTCAATACCACCTTAGGAAGAAAGGCTGGGTGAGGACGTAATACTACTCTGTCCTTATGAATAACCAGATATGGCTCTTTACAGGACATGGCGGCTAATTCCGACACTCTTCTAGCCGAGCATATGGCTACTAAAAATATCAATTTTCTGGTGAGTAGAACCAAGGAAATGTGCCGCAAAGGTTCAAATAGCTGCTTCTGCAGAACCGACAGAACCAAATTTAGATCCCATGGGCATATGGGAGCTTTAATCGGTGGAATAATACGAGTCACCCATTGCATAAAGGATTTGACAAGTGAATGCATAGCCAGGGGCCTTTGAAATAGTATTGATAAGGCCGAAACCTGACCCCTGATAGTACTTAAGGCAAACTTCCTGTCTACAGCCCACTGTAGGAAGTCCAGAATTCTGCCTATAACGTACTTACGTGGATGCCATTTTCTGGCCTCGCACCAAGTGATGTACGCCTTCCAAACTCTATAGTAGATCTGCCTGGATACAGGCTTCCTGGCATTGATTATAGTTGATACCACAGAGTTAGAGAGACCTCTCTTCTTTAGGATGTGGGATTCAATAGCCAGGCCGTTAAACTTAGAGTTAGTAAGGAAGGGTGGTATATCGGTCCTTGCGAAAGCAGGTCCGGACGACGTGGAAGGGACCAAGGACTCCCCACAGACATTTTGATGATCTCCGCGTACCAGGCCCTTCGGGGCCACGCTGGAGCCACCAGGATCACCGGCTTCTTTTCCAACCTGACTCTGCGAAGGAGTCGAGGCAACAATTGTAGCGGAGGGAATGCATATATCAGTCTGAACTGATCCCAAGGGAACACCAGAGCATCAGAGCCGCAAGCGAGGGGATCCCTTGTCCGGGAGACAAATCTGTCCACCTTTGCGTTGAATCTGGATGCTAGCAGATCTACATCCGGTGTTCCCCACTGCTGACATATTGCTCGGAAGACCTCGGGATGAAGGGACCATTCCCCTGGGCATAACTGTTGGCGACTCAGAAAGTCCGCCTTCCAATTCTCCACCCCTGGAATGAAGACAGCTGATATGCATGGGACATGCTTTTCTGCCCATTCCAGGATGTGACTTACTTCCCTCTGGGCTGCACGACTCCTGGTGCCTCCCTGATGATTGATATATGCCACTGCTGTGGCATTGTCTGATTGAATTCTGACAGGGGACCCTTGGAGTCTGGATGTCCAGGCTACTAGGGCATACCGGGCTGCTCGTATCTCTAAGAGATTGATGGGCAGGGTTTTTACTACATTTGACCATCTGCCCTGGAGAAACCATTGCTCCAGTACTGCCCCCCAGCCTATAAGGCTGGCATCTGTAGTGACCACCTTCCAGGATATCGGACTGAAGGGTTTTCCCTTCTGGAGATTCTGGGGGATCAACCACCAGCAGAGACTCTTCCGAACGGAAGGGGACAAAGCCATCGGGAAGTCTAGAGCCTGAATTTTTCCGTTCCAGGCTGACAATATGGCCCTCTGTAAATTCCTTGAGTGGAATTGGGCGTATGGCACAGCTTCGAATGATGCTACCATCTTTCCTAGCAGCCTCATGCACAGGCGTATGGACGGCTGTCTTTTTGCACAAAGCAGACGGACCAAGCTCCTCAAAGATAATACCTTGTCTAGAGGTAAGAAAATCTTCCTCTGGTCTGAATCCAGCTGTAGCCCTAGATATACCAGGTTTTTCACTGGCTGTAGGGCTGACTTGTCCAGGTTGATGACCCAACCGTGAGATTCTAGATACTTGATTGTATCGACAACTACCACTTCTAGCTTGGCAACTGAGTGGTCCATCAACAACAGGTCGTCTAGGTATGCCATTATCGTTACACCTCGTGTTCTTAGATCGGCCAACAGTGGAGCCAGAATTTTTGTGAACACTCGTGGTGCTGTGGCCAGACCGAATGGTAAGGCTCTGAACTGAAAATGGTGCCCTTCTACTGCAAAGCGTAGAAATTTTTGATGACCTGGAAAGATGGGAACATGCAAGTAAGCATCTTTGATGTCGATCGAGGCTAACCATTCCTCCCCCTGTAGGGCAGCGGTGACCGATCGGATCGACTCCATCCGGAAGGACCGGACGTTTAGAAATTTGTTTAGACTCTTTAGGTCCAATATGGGTCTTATGTCCCCGTTTGGTTTCGGGACTGTGAAAAGGTTTGAGTAGAAACCCAACCCCCACTCTTCCATAGGAACCTCCATAATTACTCCTTGGAGCAATAGTTGTTCTAACGCCAATAGGAGAGACCCTCTTTTCAGAGGGTCTTTTGGCATGCCTGACCACATAAAATGGGAAGGAGGAGACTCTTTTAACTCCAACTTGTATCCCAGAGTTACTGCGGAGAGCACCCATCTGTCTTTGATCGTCTCCCGCCAGGTCTCTGCGAACAACTGAAGTCTTCCCCCCACCCGTTTGAGTGGGGGCAGCCCTTCATAGGCTTGACTTGGAGGCTGGTTTAGTACCTCTTCGGATCCAGGGTTTCTTATTACCCTGTGACTGTCCCTGATTTTTACCCCCTGAGTTTGATCGAGGAGGCCGTCGGAACTGCTTAGTAGCAGACGTCCCAGGGATAGGAGAGGTAGTCCTCTTAAAAGATGGACCCCTAGACCTCTTTTTACTCGGTAAGAGAGTACTTTTACCACTGGAAATCTTCTGGATATACTTATCCAGGTCTTCGCCAAAAAGGCGTTCCCCATGAAATGGGAAGCTAACTAAGAGCTTCTTACAGGGAGCTTCAGCAGACCAGTTCTTGAGCCACAGAAGCCTACGCATATGTACCAAAGACAGCGTGAGGCGGGAGGCCTGATGGATGGAATCCTTGATGGCGTCAACCGCAAAGCATAATGCTCTAGGCAGATCAGCCAGAGCCTGGGCCTGCTGGTCTGGCAAATCCCTCAGGATCATTTTCATCTGATCCTTTAAAGCTTGGCAGACCCCAATAGCTGCCACTGCTGGCTGTGTAACAGCCCCTGCTGTGCAAAAAGCAGATTTTAATAAAGATTCCAATTTTTTATCTACTGGATCTTTGAACATTTGAACATTATCTACTGGGCATGTCAGTGATTTGTTCACAGAAGAGATGGCTGCATCCACCGTAGGAACATTCCATCTCTGGGTGAACTTTTCCTCCATGGGATAGATCACCGGAAATTTCTTAGGCGGAACAAATAGTTTATCAGGATGTTCCCAGTCCTGGTATATAAGTCCTTCCAATAATGGATGTATTGGAAAGGAGCAATTAATCTGGGGAGCTTTTAGCGACCCCAATGAGGAGACAGCAGTAGTTGATGGTTCAACAAGAGGCATTTTAAATGCAGATCGAACCATGTCAGTTAGGGTCTGGACCCACAATCTTTCAGTCTGTGATGCTGAAAATGGTTCATCTACTGTCGATTCCTCAAAAACAGAGTTAACCTCCTCCTGATCCCCTTCAGGTAGGTCAGTCCCTTCCTGGGACTGTTGCTCTGCCAACAGGCACTCTAATGGAGGTGATGGAGATCTGGCACGCTTTCTTTCCTGTAGAGAAGAAGCGATCAATGCTGCCAATCTCTGCTCCAATCCCTCCAGAGTTGAGGCAAAAATCTCCTCTGTTATATATGCAGGAGCAGGTGGACTGAGGACAGCCGCAGTACCTGGCACTCCCGGGGGTTCCTTATGGGTATTAACCTCTGATTTCTCAGGGGAGGAAGGTGCAGATGACTGCTCCAGATCCTCAGAGCCCGATGGAGACCCCCTACACTTCCTGAGAGGTATATCTCTGAGTTTTTTAGGCGGCATATTCCTTAGTTCAAAGCTGAGGTATTCCAGCCGCAATACACCCCTTTACTGAAATAGTCTAATGCAATTTGCTGCTATGTACATCAGTGGGTGTCTACTAATGCGTCTTTCTGGGGATGCCTGTATCAACCGCCCGCTGTAAGCCCCTATACCATGCTACCAGCTCCTTTTCATGCTCTGTGTCCATAGCAAGCAGCGTGGACTGAGTCCTTTTATCTTGCTGGAACGCCCGCACATGCGCAGAAGCGCTAGGCGCACAGAGCGCGTCATCCGCCAGGCTCCGCCCCCTTTTTTGAAGCTAAATCTATAAAAGAAAGTGTGTGCGCGCACGCGCGCACGTGTGCGCTCTTGGCGCCATGTAGGGAGAGGAGCCAGGGTCCCTGTTTCACCAGGACTCGAATGAATGTCGGTCCAATGTAGGATCAATGTAGGACTGATGTCGCAGAGCAAAGTAGGATGAAAGTTGTATGACTGTCGTGTCGTACCAGTGTGAACCCAGCCTCAAAGATATAAGATAGAAGCTGATTGGTTGTCATGCACAACTGCTTCAGATTCCAGCTGCTCCCGATTTGATGAATTCCCTTCTAATGCCGCGTACACACGTTTGGAAATTACGACAAGAAAACTGTGGATTTTTTCTCGACGGAATGTTGGCCCAAACTTGTGTTGCATACACACGGTCACACAAATCTTGTCGGAAATTCCGAACGTCAAGAACGCGGTGACGTACAAGACATACGACGAGCCGAGATCAATGAAGTTCAATAGGCGGTTTGGCTCTTCTGCTTGATTCTGAGCATGCGTGGTTTTCTGCGTGTCGGAATTACATACAGATGATCGGAATTTCCGACAAGAACTTTTTTCGTCAGAAAAATAGAGAACCTGCTCTCAATCTTTTGTTGGCAGAAATTCCGATAGCAAATGTCCGATGAAGCCTACACACGGTCGGAATTTCCGACCAAAAGCTCACATTGGTCATTTGTTTGTCAGAATTTCCGATCGTGTGTACGCGGCACTAGAGTTCTTCCCCCTGTAATCCCACCTAGGGGTCTCCTGCTCATCACTTTACTGGACAGGCACTCCCACTGCAAGACTGATTTTGGCTTTAGCTGGTGGTGGACAACCAAGAATAAACACAATTACCAGCTCAGCTCCTGAACCTGTATATCCTTTATGGAGCAGATAAATGTTTACATTTTCACCATGGGTCTGTCTTTTCACCCATAGCTCTCATTTCTTCAGATAACCATGTGATATATATATATATATATATATATATATAATATAGGAAAAAAGATGGGACAAATGCTTTAATGCTGCAATCCATTTACTTGAAAAAAGTTCCAAAAGTACAAACTTGTTATTTGCCAAAGTGCTACTGCGCAGTTACGAACATCACTGTTCTTCCTCAGGCTAGTCAGGCTGTGTGTGACCTTCTGTTGGATATCCTCATGCCTTTAGGCCAGGTTCACACTAGTGCGACACGACATCTGTCCTACTTTGGATCCGACTTTGCCCTGCGACATGAAGCCGACATATGTCCGACTTTCAATGAACGGGGATCCGACTTGGATCCCCGCCAATATCAGGCACTGTGTTTGGTATGAATCTTGAAGGGGAACTCCAGGCCAAATTTTAAATTTAAAAAACGGCGTGGGTTCCCCTCCAGAGGCATACCAGGCCCTTGGGTCTGGTCTGGATTTGAACAGGCGCCCCTACGCCGAAAAGACGGCGTGGGGGTCCCCCCAAAATCCAAACCAGACCCTTATCCGAGCACACAACCTGGCCGGCCGCAGGGGAAGAGGGGGGACGAGAGAGCGGCCCCCCTCCCTCCTGAACCATACCAGGCCGCATGCCCTCAACATGGGGGGTTTGGTGCTCTGGGGCAGGGGGGCGACCTGCGGCCCCCCACCCCAGAGCACCCTGCCCCCATGTTGATGAGGACAGGGCCTCTTCCCGACAACCCTGGCCGTTGGTTGTCGGGGTCTGCGGGTGGGGGGCTTATCGGAATCTGGGAGCCCCCTTCAATAAGGGGGTCCCCGGATCCCGCCCCCCCACCCTATGTGAATGAGTATGGGGTACATCGTACCCCTACCCATTCACCTGGTGGAAAAAAATTGCAATAAAAAAACACTACACAGGTTTTCAAAGTAATTTATTGCACAGCTCCGGGGGTCTTCTTCCGACTTCCAGGGGTCTTCTTCCGACTTCCGGGGGTCTTTTCCGACTTCGAGGGTCTCCGGTGTCGTCTCCCGCTCTCCGGTTCTTTCTTCCGCCGGGCCTCCGCTAACTTCTTTTTAGCTCTCTTGCTAACAGAGGCCCGGTCTTCCCGTTGTCTCGTCCGGCTCTCCGTCGTCCTTCTGCCAGCCCCTCCACTAGCTTCTTCGTAGCTCTTTCGCTAGTGGAGGGGCCGGTCTTCCCGTAGCTGTCGCCGTCGGCTTCTTCTTCCCTCTTCTGCTTCTCGATGTTGACGCGTCGCTTCCTCTCGCTGTAATACTGGCTCTCCGCTCCGCTCCGCATTAATATAGGCTTCTCATGACGTCACAGTCACATGTTCCCATGACGTCACAGTCACATGCTCCGGGGCCATGTGCCCTGGAACATGTGACTGTGACGTCATGAGAAGCCTATATTAATGCGGAGCGGAGCGGAGAGCCAGTATTACAGCGAGAGGAAGCGACGCGTCAACATCAAGGAGGAGAAGAGGGAAGAAGAAGCCGACGGCGACGGGAAGCCCGGCTCCTCCACTAGCGAAAGAGCTACCAAGAAGTTAGTGGAGGGGCCGGCAGAAGGACAACGGAGAGCTGGACGAGACAACGGGAAGACCGGGCCTCTGTTAGCAAGAGAGCTAAAAAGAAGTTAGCGGAGGCCCGGCGGAAGAAAGAACCGGAGAGCGGGAGACGACACCGGAGACCCTCGAAGTCGGAAAAGACCCCCGGAAGTCGGAAGAAGACCCCCGGAAGTCGGAAGAAGACCCCCGGAGCTGTGCAATAAATTACTTTGAAAACCTGTGTAGTGTTTTTTTATTGCAATTTTTTTCCACCAGGTGAATGGGTAGGGGTACGATGTACCCCATACTCATTCACATAGGGTGGGGGGTCCGGGATCCGGGGGCCCCCTTATTGAAGGGGGCTCCCGGATTCCGATAAGCCCCCCGCCCGCAGACCCCGACAACCAACGGCCAGGGTTGTCGGGAAGAGGCCCTGTCCTCATCAACATGGGGGCAGGGTGCTCTGGGGTGGGGGGGCCACAGGTCACCCCCCTGCCCCAGAGCACCAAACCCCCCATGTTGAGGGCATGCGGCCTGGTACGGTTCAGGAGGGAGGGGGGGCCGCTCTCTCGTCCCCCCCTCTTCCCCTGCGGCCTGCCAGGTTGCGTGCTCGGATAAGGGTCTAGTTTGGATTTTGGGGGGACCCCCACGCCGCTTTTTCGGCGTTGGGGCGCTCGTTCAAATCCAGACCAGACCCAAGGGCCTGGTATGCCTCTGGAGGGGAACCCACGCCGGTTTTTTATTTAAAATTTGGCCTGGAGTTCCCCCTCAAGAGCAGTACAGCACAAGTCGCATGCCAAAGTCGGACCATGCAAGACTGCGATCCGACTTTGATCCGACTTCAATGATAGTCAATGGGCTGAAGTCGGATCAAAGTCGGACCAAAGTAGTACAGGGAGCATTTTCAAAGTCGGACCGACATGTGTCGGACCAGTTAGGACGGCTCCCATAGGGAAACATTGATTTTCACACGTCATGCGACATGAGCTCCCAATGTCGGAGCGTTTGTCGCCCCAGTGTGAACCCGGCCTTATTCCAACCCAGGGTGTGAAACACTACAGGTGTCACGCCCCATTCATTAATCGTAAACCTCATGTGTATTAACCCCCCAATGGGGAAGTCAATCACACTGTTAGCAATCAGTATGCAACAGTGATACACAGGCTTAATACAAATGAGGAGAAACACACAATTATAACAATTATATTACAACCATACTTTAAGTGAAAAACAAAAAATGCAAAAAAATGCAAAAGAAAGCAAAAAAATGCAAAATAACACAAGAAAAATGCAGAAAATGCAGAGAATACAAGAAATAACCAAAAACAAAAGCGCATATATCAAAGGGACCATCTCTGTGTCTGAAGAAAAGATGATCCGCACTCCGGTCGTTGCTCTTAAAAAAATTACGTATTTATTGACAAGCCTCAGTAGACAAACGCAAATAGGAAAGGTTGACGCGTTTCAGCCTATAAGGCCTTAGTCATAACCCAATCTCTGTGTCTACATGTGTATATTCAGACCAATGACCATGTATGCACCAAATACTTAATAATATTGCATTTGTATCATATAGCGCAAAATCATTCATATTGGTAATATTCTGCTTAACCAATAACTATATTGCATAAAGGGTCTGTATTCATATTGGTCATCATCAATAGTATTCCCTGTGTCCAATAACTGTGTATTTCCAATGAGTCTAAGAAAAGCATGAGGTAAAAATTTGGCCAAATGTCATAAAAAGAGATACAAGTCATAGTCTCTGTCTGACTTGTATCTATTTTTATAACATTTGGCCGAATTTTTTCCTCATGCTTTTCTTTTTTAGACTCATTGGAAATACACGGTATTGGACACAGGGAATACTATTGAAGATGACCAATCTGAATACAGACCCTTTATGCAATGTAGTTATTGGTTAAGCCGAATATTACCAATAAGAATGATTTTGCGCTATATGATACAAATGCAATATTAATGAGTATTTGGTGCATACATGGCTATTGGTCTGAGTATACACATGTAGACACAGAGATTGTCCTTTTTATATATGCAATTGTGTTTTTGTTTTTGGTTATTCCTTGTATTCTCTGCATTTTCTGCATTTTTCTTGCGTTTTTTAATTTTTTTTTAGCATTTTTTGCTTTCTTTTGCATTTTTTTGCATTTTTTGTTTTTCACTTAAAGTATGGTTGTAATATAATTGTTATAATTGTGTGTTTCTCCTCATTTGTATTAAGCCTGTGTATCACTGTTGCATACTGATTGCTAACAGTGTGATTGACTTCCCCATTGGGGGGTTAATACACATGAGGTTTACGATTAATGAATGGGGCATGACACCTGTGGTGTTTCACACCCTGGGTTGGAATAAAGGCATGAGGATATCTAACAGAAGGTCACACACAGCCTGACTAGCCTGAGGAAGAACAGTGATGCTCGTAATCGCGCAGTAGCACTTTGGCAAATAACAAGTTTGTACTTTTGGAACTTTTTTCTTTTTTTTTAAATCAGATCCTTTTTTTATTTTTATATGGAAACAACATTAAGACAATACAGACAAATTATACAAACAAAATCAAATTAACCACTTCAGCCCCGGAAGAATTGGCTGCTAAATGGTCGGGCCATTTTTTGCGATTCGGCACTGCGTCGCTTTAACTAACAATTGCACGGTCGTGTCACTTGGCTCCCAAACAAAATTAACATCCTTTTTTCCCCACAAATAGAGCTTTCTTTTGGTGGTATTTGATCACCCCTGCGGTTTTTATTTTTTGCGCTATAAACAAAGATAGAGCGACAATTTTGAAAAAATGCAATATTTTTTACTTTTTGCTATAATAAATATCCCCAAAAAATATATAAAAAAACATAATTTTTTCACAGTTTAGGCTGATACGTATTCTTCTACATATTTTTGGTAAAAGAAAATCGCAATAAGCGTATATTGATTGGTTTGCGCAAAAGTTATTGCATCTACATAATAGGGGATAGATTTATGTAATTTTTATTAATATTTATTTTTTACTAGTAATCGCGGCGATCAGCGATTTTTATCATGACTGCGGCATTATGGCGGACACATTGGACACTTTTGACACATTTTGGGGACCATTGTCATTTTTACAGCGATCAGTGCTATAAAAATGCACTGATTACTGTAAAAATTACACTGGCAGTGAAGGGGTTAACCACTAGGTGGCGCTGTAGGGGTTATGTGTGTCCTGGGGAGTGCTTCTAACTGTAGGGGGGATGGGCTGTGTGTGACACAACACTGATCACGGCTTCCGATTATAGGAAGCTGTGATCAGTGTCCTGTCACTAAGAAGACTGGGGAAATGCTTGTTTACATCAGCATTTCCCCGTTCTTCCTCACCGTGAGACGATCGTGGGTATCACCGCGGACATCGAGTTTGCGGGACCCGCGGTCGGGCTCACAGAGCTTGCGGCGGGTGCGCGCATCCACAATGCCGCTTCTTAAAGGGGACGTATATATACGTCCTTCTGCCTGTCCGTGCCATGCTGTCGACGTATAGTATATAGTGTTACCAATAGAGGAGGTATAAATAGATGTAGCGGGGGTCCCAAAAGTTAGGGATTGCTATGCTAAATTTAGGGGTGATTCGAGTGGTAGTTGGCTCGAATCTTTCAATTTACTGGACTCTGCCTTGCTGCTGTTTCACCTGGCGTGCAGTTCCCCTTAGAAGTATGGGTGGCGCTGTCACTTGTGCTCAGGGTTGAACCACAGGTGATGGAGTGGCGATTGGGTGTCCTCTCTCGGCAGCCATGCAGTGGGCGTGGTCTACCCGCTGTGCATGCCGGGAGAGGGCACAAAATGGGCAGACGCCATTGGTCAGGGTCGTTGTTTTAGTTACTACCCCGGGGACCTGTACCCGGGGGAAGAGTGTTCCAGGTCCAAGTTCGAGTGCATGGCCCTCCAGGTCATGGGGCCATGTGCGCCTCAGTCCCAGGCACCTTTAGTCCTGGGATTGCAACTTCAGCCCTGGGCCCAGCACCTTTAGCTGGAGCCCACTTCAGGAGGAAGAACCCCAGGGTGTCGCCTTGCAAGAGGACCCGTTTCTAGAAGAGGAGGCTGGGGAAGGACCGTTCCGAAGGACTGGTGAGAGATCACAGTGAAGGAAGGGGCCCAGTAACTCTCTGGAGGGATGTCATCCATCCGAAAAGGGGCCTAACATCTTAACCACTAGGAGGTTTGGGACACTGTAGATTCTGTGGCAGAGGATCTCCTGAACGCATCCATTAGGGAATCTGATAGACTGTTCGAGCTACACGCCGGCTGCTAGTGCCATTGGGTGACTATCCGGATGAGCTATTCCCACTCGGGATCCAGTGGCGAAGAAGCCTGAATTGATCTGTCTTCCTAACAACACCTTTCTCTCTTCTCAACTTTGTGGTTGTTCATGCATAAGAAAATAAACTCTACGTTGGAGTGGCTACTGCTGTGGACCTTGGAGTTACTTGGGGTATAGAGACTGTGTCCTTACATTCTAGGGGACAGAAACCAACTTTGAGGAGAACCTTGCTGCAAGACCCGTAAGTTAAAACAAGTGTGCTTAACCTCTGCAAACCAGGGGGTACGGGCCTGGTGGGCATGGTGTGCCTTTTTCCTCCTGTGAGTGAGCCAAAGACAGCGGAGGAAAAGGGCACCGTGGTGCTACATAGATGTCTCGCAGTATCCCAATAGGCATATAAGTGGTTCAACCGGAATATTACTATCCAATAGCCCATTTAGGGTACCAATCACCTCCGCCCAGTATCTTTGAAGTTTCGGACACCGCCACAAAAGATGTATTAGCGTACCTTTATTACCACATCTAACACAGGCTGGCTCAGATTTCAATCCAATTGCATACAGAAATTGGGGAGTTCTAAAGACTCTATGAAGAATAAAGATCTGTGTCAGTCTGTGTGATGGAGAAAGAGACACCCGGGGTGAGGACCGAAGAATATCATCCCAGACCTCCTCAGGGATAGAACCAATATCTTTTTCCCAGCCAGCCCTAGAGCGAATGGGAAAGTTCAGTAAAAACCTAACAATACCCTATATGTAGCAAGGGTGAGAGCTTTTGTTGACCCTGCCTGTACTATCTTATCAAGAACAAGGATAGGGGAAAAAATATCCTAGCAGAAGAGTAATGGGCATGTAAAGCATGTCTTAGTTGGAGGAATTAATAGAACCATTTAGATTGTAAAGAGAACTCTCCCCTTAGATCTTCAAAGGATTTAAGTATACCGTTTTCGTATAACTGAGCTAGAGTTGTTATTCCTAATTTCCCCCATCCCTGAAAGCCTCTAAGGGCCAAAATTTGAGGAAGTCTATAATTTTCCCATGTGGGGGTATATCTAGTAGGATAAGAGACACCCAGTATTTTTTTAACTCTATCCCATATTTTACATATTAACGTGCAGGTAGCCATATCAGCAAGCGAGGCACCCCTCTTGCACCATCTAGGACATAAAGTGGTAACCGACCCTTAAATGCATAAGAAAATAATCGTTGAGCAGGAAGAGGTGTCTACTCAGACTCCCATCCAACGAAGTGCTGTAGGGAGACCAGGTGAGACAGATGGAACTGGCATATGTGACTAGCCCTACTGACTCTGCAAGGGAGGCATGGATGTCGGCCCAGGATTCTCTGGACCGGCTGAGATCCTCCACCGCGGAGCGCAAGCGGTTCTTTACGAAATTGGCATTCTACGAGGAGGGGGAGAAGACAGGTCGCCTTCTGGCCAAAATTGCACGATCCCAACAACAGTCCCCGGTTATAGGTGCCATTCGCGCTTCTAGTGGAAAACTGGTTAGTTCCCCCGATGCCATTATATCCGAGCTGGCTTCCTTCTATATGGACCTCTATGGGGCGAGGGAGACTTACTCGGATGACAAATTGGCTACCTACATGTCCCACATTGATCTGCCCTCGCTGTCTGTTGAGGCAAGGAAACAACTAGATGCCCCGATTACTATAGAGGAACTGCAGGCGGCGGCCTGCTCTTTCCCCACATGCAAGGCGCCTGGTGAGGATGGCTTACCGATGGAAGTGTTCACTCAATACGGTGAGCAATTACTGCCAGAATTATTGAAAGTCTTTAATGCCTCGTTGGAGGTAGGTAGTCTCCCTGATTCTATGACTAGAGCAAATGTGATACTCTTACTGAAGCCGGGGAAGGACCCGGTGGACCCGGGCTCCTATAGACCTATCTCATTGCTCCAGAGCGACGTGAAGATACTCGCTAAGGTCCTGGCGCTTCGGGTCAATGGGATAGTTTCCTCCATTATTCACCAAGATCAGGCAGGCTTTATGTCTCAAAAATCCACTGCTACTAACCTTAGGAGACTGTACCTGAATATGCAAATTCAAGCAGAGAATGGGGGTCGTAGGGCACTTTTGTCCCTTGATGCCAATAAAGCATTTGATAGTGTAAGCTGGAGGTACCTGTGGGCAGTGCTAGACAAGTTTGGCTTTGGGACTCAGTTTGTGGCGTGGGTTAGGTTACTTTATGCGGCCCCGCAGGCGACCATTAAGATGGCGGACAAAATGTCTCCGGCTTTTGCTCTGGGCAGGGGAACGCGACAGGGTTGCCCGCTGTCACCCCTGCTCTTTGCGATCGCTATAGAACCACTGGCAGCCCTTGTGAGGTCAAGTGAACAGATATGTGGATTTAGGTACGGCACTATACATGAAAAAATTATGTTATATGCGGATGACATGTTACTCTTTTTGGAAGATCCCAGTCTATCAGTGCCAGGGGTTATGTCCATAATAACGCAGTTTGGTCACTTTTCAGGTCTGACCATAAATTGGTCTAAGTCTGCCCTGATGATGCTGGATGAAGACCGGGAGGTGGACCTCCCGTCCTCTTGTCCCATCCCGGGGGTTACTGGCTTCAAGTACTTGGGTGTGCAGATTTCACCCAAGATATCGGAATACTGCTCACTGAATGTGTACCCCTTGCTGTCCCATTTTCGAGATAAGATCAACACCTGGAATAACCTTAAAATGTCCCTGGCAGGTAGGGCCAATCTAATTAAAATGATTCTGATGCCCCAATTACTATACTTCCTAAACAACTCACCGGTGGTCATACACCTGAAAGTTTTCACAGTCATGAACACTCTCTTCCGGAGGTTGTTGTGGAATGTTAGGACCCCCCAGAATTAGGCTGGAGCAGTTACAGCGCTCTAAGGATAGCGGAGGGTTGGCGGTCCCCAACCCTTGGCTGTATTATGTGGCTGCCCAGCTGCAGCATTTGGTGGGCTCTATGGCTCGTGATCCGGCGGGCTCGGCGGCACAGCTGATGCTGTTTGCTTCAGGAGCTGAGACCACTCCCCTGGGCCTGGAGGCACAAATGTTTCTGAGGTCCAATAAGCAGACCCCAACTCTGGCTTTAACACAAAAGATATGGAACAAGGGTAGGCAACTCCAGGGGGTGCAGGGGTTCACAGACTTTAGCCCAATTTGGGGCAACCGCTCCTATGTTGAGCTGGCTAAGTTACATCACGGGCCCCAATGGGGTGCCCATGGTGTGACCATGCTATCACACATATTTGAAAATGGTAGGCTGCTTTCCTTCTCTGAACTACAAACCAACTTTCAATTGCCAGCCAGTATGTGGTTCTTATACCTCCAGCTCCGGCACGCAGTAGCGGCGCAGGGAGATGCGGGGGAGTGGACTTTGTCGCCCACTCCAGTATTCCGTGTACTGTACTCTGCCACTGAGACCAAGGGGATTATATCCCAATGTTATCAGATGTTACTATCTGGACACTTGAGGGCGTATCCTTGTAGGGCAAGGTCTCTGTGGGAACAGGACCTTGGACAGATTACGGGTGACCAGTGGGAAGAAGCTTTACTATCCATAACCACTTGCTCCCTGAACGTGGCACAAAAAGTTTCCCAACTGTACCTGACGCTAAGAGTACACTATACTCCGCTGAAACTCCATAGAATGGGTAGACTTCCAGACCCGCTGTGCTGCCGTTGCCAGCAACACGACGGGGACCTTATACACCTTCTGTGGCGGTGTCCAAAGTTTCATAGATACTGGAGAGAGGTGGTGAGGACACTGAACTCTGTGTTCCAAATTGAGGTCCCTCTTGATCCCATGTGCTGTATATTGGGGGTGCTGGGTGTGGTGATCCCTGAGGAACTGATCAGGGTGGCAGTCTCTAGAGCGCTGTTCCAAGCTAGGAAGCTAATTTTAATGGGATGGAAATCAGCGGCACCTCTCGCCCACTCTTCGTGGATTACCCATATGGGGAACACCCTCATTATGGGGAAATATATTTACCAACATAGGGGGTGCCAAGGCAGGTTTGAGCGGATATGGTCACGATGGCTGGACACACCGGGTCTAAGCCCAAAAGAGCTGGTGATGACCAGACTTTTGCAATGTTTGTAAGGGATATTGAAATATGTACTGTATGTATGCCTGGTATGACATGTTAAGGGTCGGGGGGGGGGGGATGGAGTAGTTTATGGTAGACCATGCTTAATCGGTACATGAAAGGCAAATGTGTATATTTGTATGATGAGCAGTTGACGGAGTCAATTATATGCTTGTACATTGGAAATTGTTGTTGTTTATCTATTTGTTCAATAAACACCCTTTTGATTTAAAAAAAAAAAACGAAGTGCTGTAATTGGGATTCAAAATGTATAACCTTGGATTAGGAACTGCCAGACCGCCCACATTTTTGGGGTGTTGTAGAATCTCCAATTTAATGCAAGGGGTTTTATTCCGCCATATTAATTGCCTAAATATGGTATTAATCTTAATAAAGATCCGTATGGTTATCCAGATTGGGGCATTGTGTAAAAAATAAAGAAGCTGAGGCATCCATATCATCCTAATTAGATTAATACGGCCTATTAACGATAGGGGAAGCTTATTCCAGGATTTACTTTGATTTTGGAATCTAGAAAGTAATGGAAGTATATTATCCACAATATATGACTGTGAGGAGTCAATCATAGTTATACCCAAATATTTTATAGAAGAAACAACCTTAAGATGAGAAAGTGTAGATGGCAATGAATCTGGAAGGGGATCCAGAGGCATTAGCATGGATTTCTCCCAGTTTATGCCTAACCCGGAAAACCTGCCAAACTCCTTAATATATTTCATTACCACCGGCAGGGATGACCAGGAATTGGTCAAGAAAAGAAGATCATCTGCATATAATGATATCTTTTCTTCCATATCTCCCCTAATCAAGCCGGTAACATCGGAAGAGGCCCGCAAAAGACATGCCAAGGGCTCTATAGCCAGGGCAAAAAGCAGGGGGGACAGTAGATTTTATTCCTTCGGAAATCCGATCGTGTGTACAGGGCTTAACAGACGCACCCACTGGCAGAAGCCAGAGCCAAGCCCAAATTTTTTGAGGATGGCCAATAGGTATGGCCGTTCGACACTATTGAAGGCCTTGATTGCATCTTATGCCAAAAGGGCACAATTTGATTGGCCGGGAGCCGGAACCTGCATATTTAAATATGTGCGTCTGATATTTAATGCAGTTGACTTATTGGGCATTAATCCTACCTGATCTGAATGGATAATATGTTTAATAACCTTATTTAATCTAGTAGCAAGTATCATAGCAAGAATTTTAACATCTGTGGATAGTAGAGGGATTGGTCTGTAAGATTCAGGCTGTAGCAAGTTTTATCCTTTTTAGGTGTAACTACAATTACAGATTGACCCATAGTGTCTGGAAGCCAGCCCAGATGAAAAGCCTCATTTAATGTACTAAGGAGGGCAGGAAGCATCTCTTTATTATATTTTTTATAGATCTCTATAGGGAGAATATCAATCCCTGGGGCCTTGGAGTTAGGGAAGCCAGCCACCGCACTTTCCACTTCCAGTAAGACGAGTGGAACATTAAGAATGTCTCTCTCTTCTTGTGGGATAACCAGAAGATTAATACTGGCCAAATAACTAGATAGCTCTGCTGGGGTATAGTCAGCCCTAGAAGTATACAAATCCTGATAGTAGGACTTAAAAATAGATGTAATAGGGGTAGTCTGTTTAAAAACCTCCCCCTCTACATTCATTAGAGCTGAGACGTGTAGGGTTGGATTGAGACCTTACTATCTGAGCCAATAGTCTACCATTCGCCTCTCTCTCAGCCCATCTAAGTCTTTTCTGGAAGAAGAGTTTATTCCTAGCTCTAGATTCCAACAGTTCATTCAGCCTATTTTGAGATGAAAGCCATTCTTGTTGGATATCCGGAGAGGGATTCTGAATGTACAGGGCTTCTGCCGCGGAGGTTTCGGCCTTTGCAAGCTCAAGTTGTCTACGGGAGGCACTTTTAATAATACTTATAATCTGGATCAACATTCCCCGAAGATAGGCCTTTAAGGCATCAAATACAACTCGTATGGGAGCAGAGCCCAAATTGAGGGACCAAATATCCACAATTCGAGTGGAAATAACATCCTCTTTGGAAAATAATTCCAGCCAAAAGGGGTTCAGCCGCCATGACATATTGGACGCCCGATGCCCTGATGTTAGAGTAGCCAACAGAGGGGAGTGATCTGAAATCCCTCGAGGTTCGATAATTACATCTGCTATGTATGGTATGAGATCGGCCGAACACAAAGCCAAATCAATTCTTGATAATGTGTTGTGTGTTTTCGAGTAACATGTATAAGCATATTCTTCGGGATGTAGCTTCCTCCACATATCATACAGTCCCAATTCCCGGCATAGTCGTCCCGCTTTGTATCAACTACACTATTAAAATCTCCAAGTACCAATATTGGCGTCTGGGGTGAAACACCTGCAAAGGAAATGAGCTGACAAAATATTTCTGGGTTATATGGGGGAGGTATATATATAGCGGCCAGGATCAACTCAAGATCATTCAACTTACATTGTAGAAAAATGTATTTGCCATTTTCGTCTACCATAGTCCTACTACAGGAGAATACCACACCAGCATACACCAGAACAGTGACTCACCTTGAGTGGGAGGTGAAGAGCGAGTGGTATGCCTCTCTGACCGATCTGCACTTCAAAAATCTAGTCATGCTGGGTGTAGCGTGTGTCTCCTGCAGACAGACGAGGGCAGGATGAAAATAATCAATATAGTCAAATACAGATTGTCTTTTTAAAGCATTATTTATCCCCCTAACATTCCAAGATAGTAGTCTAATTGATTGATTTACCATAGGTACAATAACAAAATACCGCTACTGGTCCACCAACCTGTACCATATACAAAGAAATGACATATGAATATAAAGCATAATAGTAGATACTCCAAGAACCCCCCCCCCCCAACAAAAAATAAAAAATAAAAAACAAGCACAGGAACAAAAAAAAAACACAGATCCTCACGGGAAAAAAGCAACTGAAGTAAGAAAAAAAAAACATTCAGTGGCTATTGCTGATTAGGCCTCCGACAGCCTGGCTTATAGTGGAAGAGAAAAAGAAGAAAATATATATATATATATATATATATATATATATATATATATATATATATATATCAGGGATGAGCCGAACACCCCCCTGTTCGGTTCGCACCAGAACCTGCGAACAGACAAAATGTTCGTGTGAAATTTAGAACCCTATTAAATACAATGGACTCGAACGTTCAAAATCTAAAGTGTTAATTATAAAGGCTAATATGCAAGTTATTGTCCTAAAAAGTGTTTGGGGACCTGGGTCCTGCCCCAGGGGACATGTATCAATGCAAAAAAAAGTTTTAAAAACGGCCGTTTTTTCGGGAGCAGTGATTTTAATAATGCTTAAAATGAAAAAATAAAAGTGAAGTATTCCTTTAAATTTCGTACCTGGGGGGTGTGTATGATATGCATGTAAAGTGGCACATGTTTCCCGTGCGTAGAACTGTCCCTGCACAAAGTGTCATTTTTGAAAGAAAAAAAGTCATTTAAAACTGACTCGCGGCTATTAATGAATTGTCGGCTCCCGGCAATACAATTCAAAAGTCATTGATAAAAAAAAAAAAAAAAAACGTGGGGGTTCCCCAGAATTCTATTACCAGGCCCTTCAGGTCTGGAATGGATATTAAGGGGAACCCCGCCGCAAATGTAAAAAAAATTGACGTGGGGTTTCCCCAAATATCCATTCCAGGCCCTTCAGATCTGGCATGGATTTTAAGGAGAACTCCACCCCAAATTTAAAAAAAAATGGCGTGGAGTCCCCCTAAAAATCCATACCAGACCCCTTATCCGAGCACGCAACCTGGCCGGCCGCAGGGGAAAAGGGGGGGACGAGAGAGCGGCCCCCCCTCCCTCCTGAACCGTACCAGGCCACATGCCCTCAACATGGGGAGGATGTCCCCATGTTGACGGGGACAAGGGCCTCATCCCCACAACCCTTGCCCGGTGGTTGTGGGGGTCTGCGGGCGGGGGGCTTATCGGAATCTGGAAGACCCCTTTAACAAAGGGGACCCCCAGATCCCACCCCCCCTATGTGAATTGGTAAGGGGTACATTGTACCCCTACCATTTCACGAAGAAAGCGTAAAAAAATGTTTAAAAAAAACACACAAACACCTTGAAAAAGTCCTTTATTTAAAAAAATAAATAAAAACATTCCAGCGGTGAAATCCAGTGTCCCGCGGCGATCCCGATGTCCAGCGCTGTCCTTCATTGGTTGTGCCTGAGCGGACCTGATGGGGAACTCCCTCTCAGTATTTTAAATGTATAGACCCGCCCCTTCTAAAGTTCCCCATCAGGTCCGCTCAGCGGACCAGATGCGGAACATGAGAAGGGGCGGGTCTATACATGTATTACCAAAGTGAGAGCAGTTCCCCATCAGGTCCGCCCCCTCGGTATGTCGGACCCGCCTTCGTCATTGGCTTGAGCGGGGAACTTCCTTCACTATGTAAATTTAAATTACACAGTGAAGGAAGTTCCCCGCTCAAGCCAATGACGTAGGCGAGTCCGACATACCGAGGGGGCGGACCTGATGGGGAACTGCTCTCACTTTGGTAATACATGTATAGACCCGCCCCTTATCATGTTCTGCATCTGGTCCGCTGAGCGGACCTGATGGGGAACTTTAGAAGGGGTGGGTCTATACATTTAAAATACTGAGAGGGAGTTCCCCATCAGGTCCGCTCAGGCACAACCAATGAAGGACAGCGCTGGACATCGGGATCGCCGCGGGACACTGGATTTCACCGCTGGAATGTTTTTGTTTTTTTTTTAAATAAAGGACTTTTTCAAGGTGTTTGTGTGTTTTTTTAAAAAAAAAAATTACGCTTTCTTTGTGAAATTGTAGGGGTACAATGTACCCCTTACCAATTCACATAGGGGGGGTGGGATCTGGGGGTCCCCTTTGTTAAAGGGGTCTTCCAGATTCCGATAAGCCCCCCGCCCGCAGACCCCCACAACCACCGGGCAAGGGTTGTGGGGATGAGGCCCTTGTCCCCATCAACATGGGGACATCCTCCCCATGTTGAGGGCATGTGGCCTGGTACGGTTCAGGAGGGAGGGGGGGCGCTCTCTCGTCCCCCCCTTTTCCCCTGCAGCCGGCCAGGTTGCGTGCTCGGATAAGGGGTCTGGTATGGATTTTTAGGGGGACTCCACGCCATTTTTTTTTAAATTTGGGGTGGAGTTCCCCTTAAAATCCATGCCAGATCTGAAGGGCCTGGAATGGATATTTGGGGGAACCCCACGTCAATTTTTTTTAAAATTTTCGGCGGGGTTCCCCTTAATATCCATTCCAGACCTGAAGGGCCTGGTAATTGAATTCTGGGGAACACCCACGCTTTTTTTTTTTTTTATCAATGACTTTTGTATGTATTGCCGGGAGCCGACAATTCATTAATAGCCGCGAGTCAGTTTTAAATGGCTTTTTTTCCTTCAAAAATGACATTTTTTGCAGGGACAGTTCTAAGCACGGGAAACATGCGCCACTTTACATGCATATCATACACACCCCCCAGGTACGAAATTTAAAGGAATATTTCACTTTTATTTTTTCATTTTAAGCATTATTAAAATCACTGCTCCCGAAAAAACGGCAGTTTTTAAAACTTCTTTTTGCATTGATACATGTCCCCTGGGGCAGGACCCGGGTCCCCAAACACTTTTTAGGACAATAACTTGCATATAAGCCTTTATAATTAGCACTTTAGATTTCTCCCATAGATTTTTCGAATTTGCCGCGAACACCCCAATTTGTTCGCTGTTCGGCGAACGGGCGAACAGGCAATGTTCGAGTCGAACATGAGTTCGACTCGAACTCGAAGCTCATCCCTAATATATATATATCATTGCCCAGTCATTTCATATTATATATATTTACTGAAAAAATAGGCACGTCACCCCAGAGTCTAAAGCCTCGTACACACGACCGGTTTTCTCTGCAAGAAACAGCAAGAAAACTGCTGGCAGAGCTTTTTGCCGAGAAAACCGTTTGTGTGTATAGTTTTTCGTCGAGAAAACTGCCGGGAATCTCGACGAGAAAAATAGAGAACCTGCTCTCTATTTTCTCGTCGGGATTCTCGTCGGCCTGTTTTCCGACGAGAAAACCGGCCGTGTGTATGCTTTTCCGAGTCTTTTAAAACCGCGCATGCTCAGAATCAAGTATGAGACGGGAGCGCTCCTTCTGGTAAAACTAGCATTCGTAATGGAGATAGCGCATTCGTCACACTGTAAATTATTGCATCGTTTAAATGGTGCGCATTAAAATCTTCTTTCGAATGGTACAATAATGAACAATAATGAACTTGTTTTGCTACTGATATTCACAGTTCTGACTAACTTCTTGCAACATTTTTATTGCTGATCTCATGAATATGTTGTATTATTTTATAGAGCAAGATCTCCTTAATTTTTTTTTTTTAATTTTGAATAAAGATCTTATAATTTCTAGTGATCTCCATGATTTGATTTTTAATTTTGTTGTGTCAGGTTACCACAATTAACATTATTATCTTGTATTTTTTGACCTTCAAGGAGATTGGTTGGTGTTAACTGTCCCTTTTTAATTAGACCTTTATTTTAAACGTATCTGCCTACTCACAAGCTAAATATTTTAGTTTAATAAAAACACATAGGCAAGTATTAACTGTAAAAATAAATTCCATTTATTCTGGTATATAATAAAATAAATAGAAGGCAGCGCTGCAGAACCTGTTGCAATTTGTGCATCCTTGGGACCCCACAGCACACCAACTCTGTGTGGACACTAAAATTGGGACCTTGAGAAGCACATCCAGTTGGGAGCACAATCTGGTTCTGGACTCCCAGAGGTCAGGAACAGCAGCAGGTGAGATATATGTGCCAAGTCTGTGGTACTACAACAGCCTGCCTTCTGTCAGACCACATTGAAGCAAGGCCATCACTTTCTAGTCTTCTTGGTAGCCTTCCCTGCAGCCTTCTTTGCAGCCTTCTCTGCAGCCATCTATGCAGCCTTCCTTGTGCGCTTGGTTGGAGCCTGTGTCTCTGGAGGTGTACTCGTGTCAGGAGGAGGAGAAGGAGGTGGAGGAGAAGGAGGTGGAGGAGGAGGAGGAGAAGGAGAAGGAGGTGGAGGAGGAGAAGGGGGAGGTAGAGAAGGCTGGGCGACCTCACAAATGGCAGTATTTGTGGTAATTGTCCCCATCAACCCCTTATTTAGCAAGCTGAGATGCAGGGGCTCACATAGGAGGCGTTGGTCCATCGCCATCAGTTTCATTTTAGCACCAACTAGGGCGGCATAGGTCTCTTCAGTTGTGGTTGGCTCTTGGAGCCTTTGCTACATCACTTGTGCTCCTATCCCTCCTGGTCCTTCTTGTTGTAAGGTGGATGGGAGGCACCTGACATCTTGTTGTCCTTCTGCCACTTGGCCCTGCCTCCTCCCCTCTGCCACTGGGCCCTGCCTCCTCCTGTCTGCCACTGGGCCCTGCCTCCTCCTGTCTGACACTGGGCCCTGCCTCCTCCTGTCTGACAGTGGGCCCTGCCTCCTCCTGTCTGACAGTGGGCCCTGCCTCCTCCTGTCTGACAGTGGGCCCTGCCTCTCATCCTGGCTCATGTCTTCCTGTGTATGAAAAAGGGACATAGTTTGAGTTTTTGGTTCATCAATCACACACAATTTTCAGCTCGTGACTGTTGCAAATTGAATGTAAATAAATAGAAAAGACTAACATTATGACCCCAGCAGTTTTCATTCTTCTTCCAACTTTTTGAGCCACTACTGTCTATTGATATGTAAAACACTTTTTGATCAAACATTTTTGTTTTCTTTTCATATTAACATCTTTTTTACAGCATTCATTTTATCACAATAAATGTTTAGAAAATACTATACCTGGCTCCAGACATCCAAATCCAGTTCTACAAAGATGTCAGGCTCTTCTTGCTCCAGAGAAGGCTCAGCTTGGCTGCAGGGAAGTCTGGAGGGAAGACTAGAGAGTGATGTCCTTGCTTCAAGGTGGTCGTTCAGAAAGGACAATCTGCTGTAGTACCACAACTTCGGGACATATACATCCGCTGCTGCTGCTCCTGACCTATGAGAAGCCAGGACCTTAAAGCGTTCACTCTTGTATGTGCCTCTCAAGGTCCCAATTTTAGTATCCAGCTGTTTGATGGTTGCTGTGGGCATCCTGGTGTGCACAAATGGGAGCAGGGTCTCCAGCGCTGCTTTCCTTACCCCTTTTTTCCCGATGAATTGGGTTTTTTGTCTCCCACAGAGCGGGCAGCTCCCTTAATCAATCAATGAATTTGCTTAGAAAATCTTTATCAAGAAATGGATTCATTATTTCTGCAAGACAAAACACAAGACAGAAATACTAATGTCAGTCAGTCTGAACTCTAGTAATCTTTATCCCCATATATATCCTCAATCAATCTCTATGCAGTATAGGCCACTGATGTCCCAAGTTAAAATCATACCTTCGGTCTGACGTTCATCGCTTTTACTCCTATCTTCGCACACAGAACATTGTACCGTCACATGTGTGTTAGCTTTATATACACTATGCATGCGTGAAACTCCACACATAACGCCCGCCCATAACGTTCTTTCTCAACTTTTCCCCGCCCCTTCTCTTTCCACGCGCAGACGACATGGCGGAGTCACAGCAGGTGTCTGCTAATTCCTCTAACGATGAGACAAGCCTGGAGCGTGAAACGTCACAATCAAGGAGGCGATACAAGGCATGTAATATGTCCTTCGCGGAGATGGCGGAGATGGTGGACATATTGAAGAAGGCGGATTATAATGGCAAGCATGGGCCGTATACCCACCCTAATCTAAGGAAGGTCAAAATCATGAAGAAAGTAGTCAAAAGTCTGAAGAAGAATTTTTGGGGTACGCAGATCAAAGGAGCAGCTTAGAAAGAGATGGTCTGACCTCAAACTGAGGAAGCCGGAGCAGTTAAGGAGTATTAAGAGAATGCTAGAAAAAAGTAAGTAAATCTCCTGTGTTCCTTTTGTATTTCAGAACTTGCATGTTGCTCCATGTTGTTGCTTTTTAATATTGGACCTTAGAAAATGTCATCTCTAAAAATTTTGTAGGCACAGTAATCGGTCGTTACAGACACATCGTTCACCCACTACATACAATTTTATTGTAGGATACAGGGTTAAAATTATTTTGATATGCCTGTTTGTATTCCATAAATGTTATTACATTGTTGTCTAAATGATGTGTTTGTAACTAGAATGAAATGCAAACTTGATTCACAGTGTAAAGGAGAGGACACTCAGCAGCTGTTTACACATCTGCACTCTGGAGCACTATAGTGTGGGCCACCAGAACAACCTTTTTAGGGTGTCCCACACAGGTGCTCCAGTGTATTCTTGGGGTGTCTCCATGTGTGAAACTTGTCCCAAAAAGGTGAGTAGTCAAGATTTGGGTTTTGAAAAATAATGTCTTCAGCTTGTAACTCTGCCCAAACAGACACTTGTACCCCACTTCCAAGCATGTTCCTATTTTTTCCCCTCAAATATCTGTGTGCTAAGTATACCTTTTCTTTCATTCTCATAGGAGAGAGAAGACTGGGAGGACACCACTCCAAGGAGCACAGGAACCCCACACCTCAGAGAGAACCCCAAAACCAGGATGTGGAGGCAGGGCCGTTTGAAGAAATTTGGGGACCCCAAGCAGATTGAGAATTTGGGGCCCCCAAACGGGGGGGTGCTACTGATTTTTTTTGGAGAAGCGGAGGGATTGCTAAACAATTTTTTTACTTTCAGAAGGGGGGGTGCTAACGTGGGACATCGACGCCGATCGCGAGAGGGGGGCCGCCAAACGCGGAGGGGTGGTGCTACTGATTTTTTTTGGAGAAGCGGGGGGGTGCTACACTATTTTTTTACATTCAGAAGGGGGGGTGCTAACGCGGGACATCGACGACGATCGCGAGAGGGGGGCCGCCAATCGCGGGAGGGGGGCCGCCAAATCACGGGAGGAGGGGGCCACCAATCACGGGAGGGGGGGCCGCCAAATCGTGGGAGGAGGGGGCCGCCAATCGCGGGTGGGGGGGCTGCCAATCGCGGGAGGGGGGGCGCCAATCGCAGGTGGGGGGGCCGCCAATCCTGGGTGGGGGGCCGCCAATCACGGGAGGAGGGGGCCGCCAATCGCGGGTGGGCCGCCAATCGCGGGTGGGGGGGCCACCAATCGCGGGAGGAGGGGGCCACCAAATCGCGGGTGGGGGGGCCGCCAATCGCGGGAGGCAGCTCTGCTGGGGCCCCAAGCAGTTGCTTGGTTTGCCTGTCCTGTTCCGACGGCCCTGTGTGGAGGAAGGAGAAGTGGAGGAAGGAGAAGTGGATGACGTGGTGGAACTTGTCACCACAACAGGTCAGTGTCTGTCACCACAGCTTCAGGTAAGAGATGTAGGCCTGCAGAGTTATAATACCTTTTTTCAAATTTTTTAGGGGATGAACATGTTGTTGAGGAAGAAAGTCCTCGTATCTCAAGTGATAGTGCACAAAGAATCATCCAGAAAGTAATGAAGTGTAGTAGTGAACTCGACATAATGAAGAAAAGGATGAATGTTATGGAGCAAACATTTAAGGACATCATTGATGTTTTGGGGCGAATAGAATGAAACACAAACCCCCTTTTTCTATTTTTCAAGTTTTAAATAAAAATATTTGCACTTTTTCAATCAAGCAAAATTTTGAAGATGCACACAGTGTGTCAACATGTGCTATCTGCCATCAGGGGATATCCATGTACGTGTTTTGTGGGTGCAACCCCTTCCTCGCAACTCAAGTAGGTGAAAAGAAGGAGGGGTTGCACCCCCAAAACACGTCCATTGATCACCCATGATCACCCATGATGGCAGATAGCACATGTTGACAATAGGGATCAGTAGGGAAATACCCCTTTTTAAAATTGTGTGCATCTTCAAATTTTGGCTTGTTCATGGGTGACAACACCCCATATTATGAAGGGCAGATAGAGACTATTTTCAAAAACTAGAATGTCTGATATTGCCTAGAGGTTTACAATGTTGTATTTTGTTGTATGTTAATGAGAGTTGTGTATTTTCTTAAAAAAAGAAACATGCCTGTTTATGGCCAAAAAAATATATATATATATCTTTTATACCACAAAAAATGTTATAAAGACCATGTGTGCACAGAGTAAAAATTTTGAACAACAACAAAGTGTGTGGCTTCTTTATCAAATCCGCTATAACCTTTTTTGTGTTTAGTTTTGGTGTTACTAGTGAAATGGTTGGTATTTACTAAAGGAAATTACACTTGGCACTACAAGTGCGCTAGGAAAAACTAGGAGACATCTAAAAGAAACACAAGCAATACATCAAAAATAAAATGTAAACAGATTTTTTATTTATTTTTTGAATAAAAGGATTAAACATTGCCTGGCATAGGAATGGCCCCCCTACCCGTGAAATAGTCCACATATTGCTGCCGAACCTCACAGACGCTTTGAGGGGGGGGGGGGCAAGCCAGGACGGCCAGATTCTAGGCCCGGCAAGGTATTGTCACCTGAAAGTCCTGCCTCAGGCCCAATTGAGGCCATATAAGTTGGCACATTTCTATGCAAGAAATTGTGGGGAAAGCAGAAGCAAAAAACTATGTCTTTTATTTTGTACTCCGCCATGTTGATGGAAGTCAGAAACAGGCAGAACCGGCTGGCCATTATCCCGAAGGCATTCTCCACAACTCTTCGGGCTCTGGCCAGCCGGTTATTGAATACCCTCCTCTCCGGGGTGAGGGTCCTCTGGGGGAATGGCCTCATGAGATGCGGTCCCAGTCCAAAGGCTTCATCAGCCAAAAACACAAAGGGGAGTCCTTCCACATTCTCTCCCTCCCGTGGCAATGCAAGGTCATCACTCTGGAGACGAAGCGCAAACTCCGACTGGGCGAAGGCTCCCCCATCTGACATCCGGCCATTCTTCCCCACATCAACATAGAGGAACTCATACTGTGCTGACACCACCGCCCTCAACACAATGCTATGAAACCCCTTATAGTTGAAGTAATAAGACCCCGAACGGGGTGGTGGTAAGATGCGGACATGCTTCCCATCTATTGCCCCTCCGCAGCTGGGGAAGTCCCACCACGTGGCAAACTGGGATGCCACAGTCTGCCATTCCTGTGGCGTGGAAGAAAAATGAGTAGTCAAATAAGATAAAAAAATATTAGTACTTTTGCACATAACATTGCTAGTAAATTACACAAAAAAACATTCTTGGCCAACATCATTATAACTTTTATTTTAAGGAGTATTTAAATACAAAAATAGAAGGCCCAATTATCAGATTCATTATACCCTCTGATGGCCCATTGTAAAAATTTTAGAGGTGGGGGGGGGGGATAGATGAGTTTGGGACCCAAAATAAAAAAATAGGATTTTTATAACAGCTTACCTGTAAAATCCTTTTCTTGGAGTACATCACGGGACACAGAGCGACATAGTCATTACTAATGGGTTATATAGATACCGTCAGGTGCTGGCACTGGCAACTTCCAAAACCGGAAGTACCCTCCCCTATATAAGCCCCTCCCATCTGGGAGCACCTCAGTTTTGTAGCAAAGCAATAAGTGTCCCCAAAGAGGGGCGGGAGCTCTGTGTCCCGTGATGTACTCCAAGAAAAGGATTTTACAGGTAAGCTGTTATAAAAATCCTATTTTCTTTCTCGTACATCACGGGACACAGAGCGACATAGTCATTACTAATGGGATGTCCTAAAGCAATGCCAAATGAGGGGGGGGATACACCATATATAAGCTGAGCGCTATCAGACATGAGGATCTTTTGCGGCCTGCAACACACTGCGCCCAAAGGCGACATCCTCCTGACTTCTAACGTCCACCTGGTAGAACCTAGTAAACGTGTGTACCGAAGACCATGTTGCGGCCTTACAGATTTGAGCCAGGGAGGCCTGGTGATGCACTGCCCATGAAGTTCCAACTGCTCTCGTGGAGTGCGCTCTAACTTTGAACGGAGGCGGTCTCCTTCTCAAGCCATAGGCTTGTATTATGACCTGTCGAATCCACTTGGCTAAAGTAGATTTTGACGCTGCCTGACCCTTTCTGGGGCCTTCCGGCAGAATAAACAAAGTATCCGTTCTGCGAATCTGAGCAGTGGCCTTTAGATAAGCTTTAACTGCTCTTACTACATCCAAAGAATGCAATAACTTTTCCTCTACCGAAGTAGGTTTGGGGAAAAAAGAAGGAAGAACCACATCTTGGTTCAAATGAAACCTCGATACCACCTTAGGAAGAAAGGCTGGATGAGGGCGTAACACTACTCTATCCTTATGGATAACCAGATATGGCTCCTTACAGGACATAGCTGCTAATTCCGACACTCTTTTAGCCGAATAAATGGCTACTAGAAAAATCAATTTCCTGGTGAGAAGAACCAAAGAAATATGCTGTAATGGTTCAAATGGTTGTTTCTGTAGAACCAACAGAACCAAGTTTAGATCCCATGGACATATGGGGATATTAACCGGAGGACTAATACACATCACTCCTTGTATAAAGGCTTTGACTAGTGAATGCGAAGCCAAGGGCCTTTGAAAAAATATTGACAAGGCCGAAATCTGACCCTTGATAGTACTCAAGGCAAGCTTCCTATCTACAGCCCACTGTAGGAAGTCCAGAATCCTACCTATTACGTACTTATGTGGATGCCATTTCTTGGCCTCACACCACGCGATGTACGCCTTCCAGATTCTATAGTAGATCTGCCTGGATACCGGTTTCCTGGCATTGATCATGGTAGATACCACAGCATTAGAGAGTCCTCTCTTTTTTAGAATGTGGGCTTCAATAGCCAGGCCGTCAAACCTAGGGCTGGTAAGGAAGGGTGGTATATCGGTCCTTGCGAAAGCAGGTCCGGACGACGTGGGAGAGTCCAAGGACTCCCCACTGACATTTTACAATCTCCGCGTACCACGCTCTTCGGGGCCACGCTGGAGCCACCGGAATCACTGGTTTCTTTTCTACCCTGATTCTGCGGAGTAATCGAGGTAACCATTGTGGCGGTGTGAATGCATATATCAGCTTGAACTGATCCCAAGGGAACACTAGGGCATCCGAGCCGCAAGCTAGGGGATCCCTTGTCCGAGAGACAAACCTGTCCCCCCTTGCATTGAATCTGGATGCTAGAAGATCTACATCCGATGTTCCCCACCGCTGACATATTGTCCAGAAAACCTCGGGGTGAAGGGACCCTTCCTCTGGGCCTAATTGCTGGCGACTTAGAAAGTCCGCCTTCCAATTCTCCACTCCTGGAATGAATACCGCAGATATGGCTGGGACATATTTTTCTGCCCATTTCAGGATGTAATTTACTTCCCTCTGGGCTGCACGACTCCTGGTGCCTCCCTGATGATTGATATATGCCACTGCTGTGGCATTGTCTGATTGAATTCTGACAGGGGACCCTTGGAGTTTGGATGTCCATGCTACTAGGGCATACCGGGCTGCTCGTATCTCTAAGAGATTGATGGGCAGGGCCTTTCTGCTCTCCAGCCTATAAGGCTGGCATCTGTAGTGACCACCTTCCAAGAAATCGGACTGAAGGATTTCCTTTTTTCCAGATTCTGGGGAACCAACCACCAACGGAGGCTCTTGCGAACGGAAGGGGACAAGGACATTGTAAGTCTAGGGCCTGAACTTTTTTGTTCCAGGCTGACAGTATGGCCCCTTGCAAATTCCTTGAATGGAATTGACCGTAGGGTACTGCTTCGAATGATGCCACCATTTTTCCCAGCAGCCTCATATACAGGCGTATGGACGGCTGTCTTTTTTGTACCCACTAAGTGGATCAAATCTTTCAAAGACAACACCTTTCCTCGAGGCAAGAATATTTTTCTCTGGCCTGAATCCAACCTTAGCCCCAAGTATTCCAGACTTTTGACTGGTTTTTAGGGCTGACTTGTCTCGGTTGATAATCCAACCGTGAGATTCCAGATACTTGATTGTCTTGTGAACGACCACGTCTAGTTTTTTCACTGAGTGGTCTATCAGCAACAAGTCATCCAGATATGCCATTATCATTACACCTTGTGTTCTTAGATTGGCCAATAAAGGGCCAGAATTTTTGTAAACACTCGTGGTGCTGTGGCCAAACCGAAGGGTAAGGCTCTGAACTGAAAATGGCGCCCTTCTACTGCAAAGCGTAGAAATTTTTGGTGGACTGGAAAGATGGGAATGCGCAATAAGCATCTTTGATGTCGATCGCGGCTAACCAATCCTCCCCTTGTAGGGCAGTGGCCACCGATCGGATCGACTCCATCGGAAAGTCCTGATATACAGGAATTTGTATAGCCCTTTTAGAATTAATATGGGCCTCCCGTCCGCGTTTGCTTCGGGACTGTAAAGAGGTTTGAGTAAAACCCGAACCCTCATTCTTCCAGGGGAACCTCCATAATTACTCCTTGGAGCAATAGTTGTTCTAGTGCCAACAGGAGGGACTCTCTCTTCCGGGGATCCCTTGGCACGTTTGACCTCAAAAATGGGAAGGAGGAGAGTCTTTTAACTCCAAACTGTATCCCAAACCTACTGCGGAGAGCACCTATCTGTCTTGATCGTGTCCCGCCAGGTCTCTTGCGAACAACTGGAGCCCTCCCCCCACCCGACTGAGTGGGGGCTTCAATGAATTTAACTTTGGGGGAGGTTTTGTACCTCCCCTGACCCAGGGTTTCTCATTACCCTGCTACTGTCCCTGTTTTTCACCCCCGGGATTTGACCGAGGAGGCCGTCGGAACTGTTACACAGCCGATGCCCCAGGGACTGGAGAAGCAGGCCTCTTAAAGAGGGCCTCTAACTCTGTTTTTAACCGGCAAGAGCGTATTTTTACCGCTGGAAATTTTCTGGATATATTTGTCCAGGTTTTCCCTGAATAAGCGTTCACCATGAAATGGGACGCTAACCAGCCATTCTTTACAGGGAGCTTCAGCAGACCAGTTTTTGAGCCATAGGAGCCTACGCATATGTAGACAGCGTAAGGCGGGAGGCCTGATGGACTGAATCCTTTATGGCGTCAACCGCAAAGCCTAAGGCTCTAGGTAGATCAGCTAGGGCAAAGCCTGCTGATCTGTCAAGTCCCTCAAGACCTGTTTCAACTGATCCTTCACTGCTTAGCAGACCCCAATAGCTGCTACTGCTGGTTGTATCACCAAGCAGATTTTCATAAGGACTCCAATCTTTTATCTATTGGGTTCTTGAACATTTGGACATTATCCACTGGACATGTCAGTGATTTATACATACAAGAGATGGCTGTGTCCACTGTAGGGACCTTCCATTTTTTTTTTTTTTGATGAACTTATCCTCCATGGGATAGACCATCGGAAATCTCTTGGGGGAATAAATATTTTCTCAGGACGTTCCCAATCCTGGTAAATGAGCCCTTTCAGTAAAGGGTGAAGTGGAAAAGAACAAACAGTCTGGGGGCTTCTAACGATACAGTAGTGGTTGATGGTTCCGCAAGGTGCATGTTTAAATGCTGATCGGACCACGTTAGTCAGAGACTGAACCCATAATCTTTCAGCTTGAGATGCTGAGAAAAGGTTCCCCCACTGTTGATTCCTCTATAACAGAATCAACCTCATCCTGATCCCCTTCAGGCAGGTCGATCCCTGTATGGGACTGTTGCTCTGCTAACAGGCACTCTGAAGGAGGAGACGGAGATCGGGCGTGCTTTCCCTGACAGGGAGGCAGCGATCAATGCTGACAATCTTTCTCTAATCCTCCCAGAGCTGAGGAAAAAACCTCCTCTGTTACATACACAGGAGCAGGTGAACTGAGGACAGCCACAGTACCAAGTACCCCTGCGGGGTCTCTACGGTCACTTACCTCTGAACTTCAGGGGAGACTGGTGCAGCAGAAGTATGCCCAAGATCCTCCGAGCCCGATGAGACCCCCTTCGCTTCCTGGAAGATTCAGTTCCGGAGCTTCTGGACGGCATATTCCTAAGCCTAAAGCTGAGGTATTCCAGCCGTAATACACCAGTTACTGATAATAGTCTAGCATAAATGCTGCTATAAGAAACAGTTGGTGTCTACTAATGTGCCTTTCTAGGGGATGCCTGTATCAACCGCTTGCTGTATGCCTTTAAATGTTGCCAGCTCTGTCTCTGTACTTCATAGCCAGCTTACTACAATATTGTGGTTTTTAAAACTGCTGGGACGCCCGCACATGCGCAGAAGCGCTGCGGCGCGCACAGAGCGTCATCCCCCAGGCTCCGCCCCCTTTCCCGGCTCACCTCTATATATAGAGGCGCGTGCACGCGCACGCGCGCGGCCACGTGCGCCTTCGGCGCTAATTTCAAAAATGGAAACAAGGGACAGGAGCCAGGGCCCCTCTTTGCCGCAGGCCGGGGGATGGACGAGCACTGCAACATGGCAGAGGAAGCAGTTTCCTATAAGAGAACTCACCATCTGCCTGGACTTTGCTCTGCTGACAAGAAACTAGTCCACATGACAAGAAAACATTCCACAGCGGCCTCTAGTGGACAAACACAGGTACCGCAGTCTAATATATTAAATATATATATAAACACTTTTTTTTTTTTTTTTTTTCTTGACCACCATTAAAAATTATTACATTTTTTTAGTAGTTACAGGCATGCACAGAATTTTGCGGGAATACCATTAGGTAACAGACAGAAAGACAAATTAGGCTTGGGGGTCCCCCAATAGAACCAAGTTCCTGGGGGCCCCCACTTACCTGTTCCCCGCCGCAGGACTTTGTTTGGTCCACAAAAGCCCAAACTTCACCTATCACGGCAGGCATTGTAATCAAACCTTCAGGGACCGGGTTCCCAAGGATTCCACTCCCCTGGACCTGTATAGCACCCTGCACAGAAAACATCTTGGTCGTGGGTATGACCAGAGCTCTGGATCCCAGGGTCCAGCTCTCCTAAGAGAAGCATTACAGGCAAAACCTTGCTCTTCTCTGCAAGGCCCGGGTACCGACCGTTTAGCTATGAAGCTTTTTTGGTCGGATCCGGAATAGCTTACTGAGGCCCAAAAGAACCTGTACGCAAGCTCAGTGAAAAACACATGTTTCTTCTTGGCCAACACCTTAGACACTGGCAAAAAACTGAGGTGCTCCCGGATGGGAGGGGCTTATATAGGGGAGGGTACTTCCGGTTTTGGAAGTTGCCAGTGCCAGCACCTGACGGTATCTATATAACCCATTAGTAATGACTATGTCGCTCTGTGTCCCGTGATGTACGAGAAAGAAAAAACACCACTCGGAATTTAATGTGAAAATATACATTTGTAGACATTTTAGGGGGTGTTTAGGGGGGGGAGGGTAAAGCACTACAATGGAGCTGACAAAATACATTGGGAAGTGACTAGGCTAGGTGTGTATGGGCCCAGGATAGCATGCTGGAGAGATTAGTGAAGGCAAATATGCATGTAGGCCAAAAAAGGTGCATTAAAAGCTTACAGCATGCATGAGGACAAATGGGACATTCACAGCATATTACAATCATGGTAATTAGGGAAGGATGAAAGAACTACAATACATTAGCATACATTAAATACATAGAATGTGATGTTAAAGGAGAAAACTTACCTTAATATAGTCCTTCTGCAGGACTTGGATGATAGCAGAACAGGTGTCTGAGATAATGAGTCCCAGAGCCTGGGGGGAGATGCCTGTTGTGAACTTCAGGTCCTGCAGTCTTCTCCCAGTCGCCAGGTATCGCAACGTGGCGATTAGCCTCTGCTCAGAAGTGATGGCTTCCCGCATGATGGTGTCCTGCCTGGTGATATAGGGGGACACCAAAGCCAACAAATGCTGAAAAACGGGGTCCGTTATCCGGAGAAAATTCCTGTAGTCATTAGGATTATTCTCCTGGATCTCCCACAGCAAAGGCATATGAGAGAATTGGTCCCGCTGGAGCAACCAATTCTTGGTCCATGAACTCCTCCTCACCCTGTTCATGGACTGGTCTTGGTCCAAGACGAGAAGACCAACACCAAGCGCCCGCACAGCATGAACTCTACGATGAGAACGTAACATGGCTAAAAATCGGCTAGAAATCGTCTGATCAGAACGAACTAAACAGAACGCACTGAAGAACAGCGAGGTCTATGAAGAAAGACCTGAAAATCAGAAACGAGCGGACAAGAACGCACTGAAAAACAGATACGACCTGACTACATGCCCTGAAAGACAAGATACAAACCCACAAGCACAAACTGAACCGCAGAAAACGAACTGAAAGCACAAAGACTGAAAACCGTGAATCGTCTCTCACCAAACTTTTACTAACACGCAGTAACATGAGATCCGCAAAAGTAGCCCAAGGGGTGGCGCCATTGGAATTGAACGTAACCGCGCTTTAGACCGACGAGATTTTGGATTGACAGTGTGTATGCAAGGAAAGCTTGGCAAGAATCCCGTCAAGCTTGACAAGAATCTCGTCGAGAAAACCAACGGCCGTGTGTACAGGGCTTAAGTTTTACCTTGACCGTCAAGCCAGTCCTGTACTTCCTGAGGTGTTTGAAATATTTTGTACATTGCCTTCACAACCCACTCTCAGATGGGCAGGATATAGCATAGAGTACTTAAACTCCTGGAGTAACAAGCATTTTTTCACATCTTGGATATTTGCCCTTTGTTTCTGAACCTCTGGTGAAAAGTCAGGAAAAAACAAAATTTTCGATCAATTATATTTAATATTGTTTAAAGCCCGCCCCTGTCGCAGAATATTTTCCTTGTCCCTATAATTTAAAAGACGTATTAGAAAGGGGCGGGGCATATTTCTTGGTTTCTGAGGGCGGGTAGGGACCTGATGGGCACGTTCTATTACAAGTAATGAAGAAAAAAGATCTTTGCTGAAGATTTCAATAAACCACCGTTCAGCAAAGTTAATTGGGTCATTACCCTCTGAATTCTCTGGTATACCCAGTACCCTGACGTTATTAGAACGTAAACAATTCTCGATATCTTCAACTTTGGAAATAGTAGTGTTTAGCTTGTGGGTAGCTGCTTTCATCTCTGTCACCATGGGAGTAAAGGTATTCTCTAGTGATGAGCCGAACACCCCCGGGTTCGGTTCGCACCAGAACCCGCGAACGGACCGAAAGTTCGAACGAACATTAGAACCCTATTAAATACAATGGATGCGAACGTTCGAATTCTAAAGTGCTAATTATAACAACTATTATGCATGTTATTGTCCTAAAAAGGGTTTGGGAACCCGGGTTCTGCACCAGGGGACATGTATCAATGCAAAAAGAAGTTTTAAAAACGGTCGTTTTTCGGGAGCAGTCATTTTAATGATGCATAAAGTGAAAAAAAAAAAGTCAAATATTCCTTTAAATATCGTACCTGGGGGGTGTCTAAAGTATGCCTGTGAAGTGCCACGTGTTTCCCGTGTTTAGAACTGTCCCTGCACAAAATGACACTTCTAAAGGAAAAAAAAGCCATTTAAAACTGCTTGCGGCTTTAATGTAATGTCTGGTCCCGGTAATATGGATGAAATTCTTTAAGAAAAATGGCATAGCTACCCCATGACCCCCCCCCTACCCCAGCCCATTACCAGCCCCTTTGGGTCTTGTATGGATATTAAGGGGAACCCCGCACATAAAATAAAAAAGGCCCTATATACTCTGAACAGCCCTATACAGGCGGTGCATACAAGACAGGGACTGTAGGTTTGTTCTTATGTAGAGTCTGTTTGTAATTTTGAACAGGTACATTGTTGAAGTGTAGCTCCAGACCAAAAATCTATTTTTAAACTTTTTGGAAAACATAGGTAAGGGTTATCACCCCTGTAACATTTGTTTTGCTGTCTGTGCCCCTGTTCAGAACATTTCACCTCACTTTCCGTCCCAATGACAACTCTTTTTGAAATGTGGTCTTTTTCTTGAAACAAGGATTGCTGATAAAGCATCAGTACAGAGGAGACACCTTTCTCCCATATTTATTCTTACAGGAGAGAATTTTCCTTCCTAGTGGTAGATTTCCTCTCACTTCCTGTTGTCTTCTTGCGTTTGCAAGTAGGAGTCGTTTGTAAGTTGGATGTTTGAAAGTAGGGACCTGCCGTATATACTCTGCAGAAATAGGCCCCTTAGTTGTTGGTGTTGGCACAACACTGTAAGCACTCACAGTTACTCTTGGTTGGTGCTGGAACGCCCTGCTGTCAACTATTATATCAGGAATTTTAATTACATATAATTGTTGAACAGTGGTAGTAAAAATTGGGCCTTTGATGGTGGTGCTGGTGCCACAACACTGTAAGCCCTGACAGTTACTCTTGGTGGGTGCAGCAATGGGCCCTGCTGTGAATTATTAGATCAAGAATTGTAATTACATGCCCCTGTTGAACAGGGGCTGAAAAATTGGGCCTTAGGCACTGGTGGCACAACACTGCAACCCCTCACAGATACTGTACTTGGAGCACAGCAATGAGCCCTGTTGCAAAGTATTGCTTCAAAAATTGTAATGACACGCCCCTGTTAAACAGGGGCTGAAAAATTGGGCCTTAGGCACTGGTGGCACAACACTGCAACTCCTCACAGATACTGTACTTGGAGCACAGCAATGAGCCCTGTTGCAAAGTATTGCTTCAAAAATTGTAATGACACGCCCCTGTTAAACAGGGGCTGAAAAATTGGGCCTTAGGCACTGGTGGCACAACACTGCAACTCCTCACAGATACTGTACTTGGAGCACAGCAATGAGCCCTGTTGCAAAGTATTGCTTCAAAAATTGTAATTACACGCCCCTGTTAAACAGGGGCTGA
The DNA here is from genome assembly GCA_029206835.1 of Rana muscosa. Classification (NCBI taxonomy): domain Eukaryota; kingdom Metazoa; phylum Chordata; class Amphibia; order Anura; family Ranidae; genus Rana; species Rana muscosa. Next base: position 27,712,133 of record CM055116.1, on the reverse strand, counting down.
AAAATTGGGCGTTAGGCACTGGTGGCGGCACCCATAAACAAAAATGATCTTACAAGCTATCATCATCAATCGTATCATTGAGGACTCGGAGGAGGAGGATAGCCAGTCAACATAACAGCACAGGCACTCAGCATCAGCATCAGTCTTGAAGGGATGTGACATGTTAAAATCAATTAGTCTGTTATATCAGCATCAGGTGTGTGGTAGCTGGTGGTGATCCAAGACTGGTTCATCTTGATGAAAGTCAGTCGATCAACCGAGTCGGTGGACAGGCGCACCCTGTGATCCGTGACAAATCCTCCAGCAGCACTGAATGTGCGTTCCGAAAGAACGCTGGATGCAGGACAGGCCAGTAGCTCAATTGCATACTGTGCAAGCTCTGGCCAGTGATCCATCCTCAAGACCCAGTAAGCCAGAGGATTTTCGGTGGGGAAGGTGTCCAAGTCTGACCTTGCCCCTAGATATTCCTGCACCATGTTTATCAGACGCTGGCGATGGTTGCTGGAACCGATCATACTTTGGGGCTGCGGACTAAAGAATTGTCTGAACGCATCGGTCAGACGGCCACCTTCCCCACCGCTCCTTCTTTGACTGGCCGAAGCCTCAGCAACTCGTTGTCCAGGACCAGGAGTTTGCAACCTCCCAGTCTCTGGGAACGCGTTGCACAGACCTTTCTGCAAGGCCTCCCGGAGTTGTCTCATCCTCTGCTCCCTCTGCGACGGTAACATAAGGTCCGCAACCTTACCCTTGTACCGTGGATCAAGGAGAGTGGCCAGCCAGTAATGGTCCCTCTCCTTGATCCGAAGAATACGAGGATCCTTCCGCAGACTTTGCAGGATCAGGGAGGCCATGCAGCGTAGGTTTGCTGAGGCATTCGCTCCGGAGTCCTCTGGGTCACTAAGGACGACATGATCCGCAGCCACCTCCTCCCAGCCACGTACAAGTCCACTGGTTTCTTGGGACTGTAAATCATCCCTAAAAGACTGCTGCTGATGATGCTGAGTGCCAGCCTCCACCTCCATGCTGACACAATCCTCCTCCTCCTCCTCCTCCTCCTCTTCCTGTGCGATGGGTGGGACAGAAGGAACACTGTCTGGGTAAAGGGGGCCTTGAGAGGCAAGGAAGTCCTCCTCTTCCTGCCTCTGTTCTGCCTCAAGTGCCCTGTCCATTATTCCACGCAGCGTGTGCTCCAACAGGTGGACAAGAGGTACAGTGTCACTGATGCATGCACTGTCACTGCTCACCATCCTCGTGGCCTCCTCAAATGGTGCCAGGACAGTGCATGCATCCCTGATCATGCCCCACTGGCGTGGAGAAAAAAAACCGAGCTCCCCTGACCCTGTCCTGGTGCCGTAGTCGCACAGGTACTCATTGATGGCCCTCTGCTGCGTGTGCAGCCGCTGCAGCATGGCCAACGTTGAGTTCCACCTGGTGGGCATGTCACATATAAGGCGGTTCTTGGGCAGGTTCAACTCCTTTTGCAGCTCAGCCAGGCGAGCACTGGCATTATAAGATCTGCGGAAATGCACACAGACTTTCCTGGCCTGCCTCAGGACATCCTGTAAGCCCGGGTACCTGCCCAAGAAGCGCTGCACCACCAGGTTAAGGACGTGAGCCACACAGGGCACATGGGTCAGTTGTCCCTGTCGGAGGGCGGAGAGGAGGTTGGTGCCATTGTCGCAAACCACCATTCCTGGCTTAAGCTGGCGTGGCGTCAACCACCTCTCGGCCTGGCCCTGCAGAGCAGACAGGACCTCTGCCCCAGTGTGGCTTCTGTCCCCCAAACACACCAGCGCAAGCACGGCATGGCATCTTTTTGCCTGCGTACTTGCGTAGCCCCGTGAACGGCTACGGAGCACCGCTGGTTCATAGGACAAACCACAGGAAGAGGCCATGGAGGAAGAAGAAGAGGAGGGGGTGGAGGAGAGAGGTGTGTCACAACCAGTAGTAGCATTTTGGAGGCGTGGCGGTGGGACAACCTCCAACACTACTGCACCTTGTCCTGAATCCTTCCCAGCTGCCAAAAGAGTGACCCAATGGGCCGTGAAAGAAAGGTAACGTCCCTGTCCATGCCTGCTGGACCATGAGTCAGCGGTAATATGCACCTTACCGCTGACCGCCCTGTCCAGCGAGGCCAAGACATTGCCTTCCACATGCCGGTAGAGAGCCGGAATAGCCTTCCGTGAGAAAAAGTGGCGTTTGGGAACCTGCCACTGAGGAACCGCACATTGCACAAACTCACGGAAGGGGGCCGAGTCTACCAACTGAAAAGGCAGCAGTTGAAGCGCTAGCAATTTAGCCAAGCTAGCATTCAACCGCTGGGCATGTGGATGGCTGGGAGTGAACTTCTTTCGACGGTCCAGCAGCTGGGGCAGGGAAATTTGCCTGCTAGAATCGGACGTCGGTGTACTGCTAGCAGAGTGGGCGCAAGTACTTGGCTGTGACACACCTAATTCTACACCTTCATTCCTCTCAGTGCATGTTTCAGAGAGGACTGAAGTTATAGTGGGGTTGGAGATCCCAGCTGATGCGGTGCAAGGAGAGGTCCGCTTTGTTCTTTGGTGTGGGTCTTTGAGGTAGGCTTGCCAACGAGCTGCATGGCAGGTCAACATATGTCTGGTCAGGCATGTGGTACCCAAGCGGCTGATGTTTTGGCCACGCGATATACGCTTGAGACATATGTTGCAAACAGCAGCTGTGCGATCTGATGCACTAGCCTCAAAAAAGGCCCACACCAAAGAACTTTTTGAATGACGGGCAGAGGCAGCGCCCTGCACAGGCGGAGCTCTGCGGTGTGATTCCGTCGGTGTACTGCCCTTACGCTGGCCACCAAAGGGCATCCTGCCTCGTTGGAGATGTGCCTCCTCCTCATCCTCCTCCTCCTCCTCTCTCCTATTAGGCACCCACGTGGAGTCAGTGACCTCATCATCCCCTCCCTCCTCATCACTGGAGCCAATCTGGCAGTATGCTGCAGCTGCTGGAACATGACTGCCAGATTGGTGTCCTTCTTGAGCATCCCCTCTGTCTGCTCTCACGCTACTGCCTTCCTCTAGCTGGGTTTCATCATCAGACCCTTCGAAACGCTGGGCATCCTCCTGGAGCATGTACCCAACACTGTGCTGAAACAGTTCGGGGGACTCCTCAGGAGGAGGACATGGTGGGTCTAGGGAAGGAGTGACTGATGATTTGTCTGACATTGATACCAGGGAAGACGACGCTTTGGCAGCTGCTTTTCCAGTACCCTGAGCCTGGGTGAGAGAGGATGAGGAGGAGGAGGAGGGCTTGGTCATCCACTCTACCAAGTCTTCGGCATGATGTGGCTCAACATGTCCAGCTGCCGAAAAGAAGGACAAGCGTGTCCCATGGCCATGTGCTGATGACAATGCACCGCGTCCACGACCAGCACTGTTGCCCCCAGACACAGAGCCTGCTTGCCCTCTTTTATTGCCTCCTGACTGTCTGCCTCTCCTTGTTTGCCTTCCAGACATTCTAATAGATGGCCTGCAGGGAGATGGGAAAAAAGCAATAAGGGCTACCTTCAGGTGTCCTTCTCTGTCCCTTGAAACAAGGACTTTCACAGTGAAATAAACTGACACTCTCCCTACCTACAGTTTTCTGTCCCTAGAATAAATGTTTTTTTTAAGCAAAATATAGCACAAGGAGAATTCACTCACTGTCCTTCCAGGTCCCTGGAAACAAGGACTTGCAGAGTGAAAGAAAAAAAACACTCTCCCTACCTACAGTTTTCTGTCCCTAGAAAAAATGTTTTTTTTAATCACAATATAGCACAAGGACAATTCACTCACTGTCCTTCCAGGTCCCTGGAAACAAGGACTTGCAGAGTGAAATAAACTGACACTCTCCCTACCTACAGTTTTCTGTCCCTAGAATAAATGTTTTTTTTAAGCACAATATAGCACAAGGACAATTCACTCACTGTCCTTACAGGTCCCTGGAAACAAGGACTTGCAGAGTGAAAGAAACTGACACTGTCCCTACCTACAGTTTTCTGTCCCTAGAAAAAATGTTTTTTTTAATCACAATATAGCACAAGGACAATTCACTCACTGTCCTTACAGGTCCCTGGAAACAAGGACTTGCAGAGTGAAATAAACTGACACTCTCCCTACCTACAGTTTTCTGTCCCTAGAATAAATGTTTTTTTTAAGCACAATATAGCACAAGGAGAATTCACTCACTGTCCTTCCAGGTCCCTGGAAACAAGGACTTGCAGAGTGAAAGAAAAAAAACACTCTCCCTACCTACAGTTTTCTGTCCCTAGAAAAAATGTTTTTTTTAATCACAATATAGCACAAGGACAATTCACTCACTGTCCTTCCAGGTCCCTGGAAACAAGGACTTGCAGAGTGAAAGAAACTGACACTGTCCCTACCTACAGTTTTCTGTCCCTAGAATAAATGTTTTTTTTAAGCACACTATAGCACAAGGACAATTCACTCACTGTCCTTACAGGTCCCTGGAAACAAGGACTTGCAGAGTGAAAGAAAAAAAACACTCTCCCTACCTACAGTTTTCTGTCCCTAGAAAAAATGTTTTTTTTAATCACAATATAGCACAAGGACAATTCACTCACTGTCCTTACAGGTCCCTGGAAACAAGGACTTGCAGAGTGAAAGAAAAAAAACACTCTCCCTACCTACAGTTTTCTGTCCCTAGAAAAAATGTTTTTTTTAATCACAATATAGCACAAGGACAATTCACTCACTGTCCTTACAGGTCCCTGGAAACAAGGACTTGCAGAGTGAAATAAACTGACACTCTCCCTACCTACAGTTTTCTGTCCCTAGAATAAATGTTTTTTTTAAGCACAATATAGCACAAGGACAATTCACTCACTGTCCTTACAGGTCCCTGGAAACAAGGACTTGCAGAGTGAAAGAAAAAAAACACTCTCCCTACCTACAGTTTTCTGTCCCTAGAAAAAATGTTTTTTTTAATCACAATATAGCACAAGGACAATTCACTCACTGTCCTTACAGGTCCCTGGAAACAAGGACTTGCAGAGTGAAATAAACTGACACTCTCCCTACCTACAGTTTTCTGTCCCTAGAATAAATGTTTTTTTTAAGCACAATATAGCACAAGGACAATTCACTCACTGTCCTTACAGGTCCCTGGAAACAAGGACTTGCAGAGTGAAAGAAAAAAAACACTCTCCCTACCTACAGTTTTCTGTCCCTAGAAAAAATGTTTTTTTTAATCACAATATAGCACAAGGACAATTCACTCACTGTCCTTCCAGGTCCCTGGAAACAAGGACTTGCAGAGTGAAAGAAACTGACACTGTCCCTACCTACAGTTTTCTGTCCCTAGAATAAATGTTTTTTTTAAGCACACTATAGCACAAGGACAATTCACTCACTGTCCTTACAGGTCCCTGGAAACAAGGACTTGCAGAGTGAAAGAAAAAAAACACTCTCCCTACCTACAGTTTTCTGTCCCTAGAAAAAATGTTTTTTTTAATCACAATATAGCACAAGGACAATTCACTCACTGTCCTTACAGGTCCCTGGAAACAAGGACTTGCAGAGTGAAAGAAAAAAAACACTCTCCCTACCTACAGTTTTCTGTCCCTAGAAAAAATGTTTTTTTTAATCACAATATAGCACAAGGACAATTCACTCACTGTCCTTACAGGTCCCTGGAAACAAGGACTTGCAGAGTGAAATAAACTGACACTCTCCCTACCTACAGTTTTCTGTCCCTAGAATAAATGTTTTTTTTAAGCACAATATAGCACAAGGACAATTCACTCACTGTCCTTACAGGTCCCTGGAAACAAGGACTTGCAGAGTGAAAGAAAAAAAACACTCTCCCTACCTACAGTTTTCTGTCCCTAGAAAAAATGTTTTTTTTAATCACAATATAGCACAAGGACAATTCACTCACTGTCCTTACAGGTCCCTGGAAACAAGGACTTGCAGAGTGAAATAAACTGACACTCTCCCTACCTACAGTTTTCTGTCCCTAGAATAAATGTTTTTTTTAAGCACAATATAGCACAAGGACAATTCACTCACTGTCCTTACAGGTCCCTGGAAACAAGGACTTGCAGAGTGAAAGAAAAAAAACACTCTCCCTACCTACAGTTTTCTGTCCCTAGAAAAAATGTTTTTTTTAATCACAATATAGCACAAGGACAATTCACTCACTGTCCTTCCAGGTCCCTGGAAACAAGGACTTGCAGAGTGAAATAAACTGACACTCTCCCTACCTACAGTTTTCTGTCCCTAGAATAAATGTTTTTTTTAAGCACAATATAGCACAAGGACAATTCACTCACTGTCCTTACAGGTCCCTGGAAACAAGGACTTGCAGAGTGAAAGAAAAAAAACACTCTCCCTACCTACAGTTTTCTGTCCCTAGAAAAAATGTTTTTTTTAATCACAATATAGCACAAGGACAATTCACTCACTGTCCTTCCAGGTCCCTGGAAACAAGGACTTGCAGAGTGAAATAAACTGACACTCTCCCTACCTACAGTTTTCTGTCCCTAGAATAAATGTTTTTTTTAAGCACAATATAGCACAAGGACAATTCACTCACTGTCCTTAGAGGTCCCTGGAAACAAGGACTTGCAGAGTGAAAGAAAATAAACACTCTCCCTACCTACAGTTTTCTGTCCCTAGAAAAAATGTTTTTTTTAAGCACAATATAGCACAAGGACAATTCACTCACTGTCCTTCCAGGTCCCTGGAAACAAGGACTTGCAGAGTGAAAGAAAAAAAACACTCTCCCTACCTACAGTTTTCTGTCCCTAGAAAAAATGTTTTTTTTTATCACAATATAGCACAAGGACAATTCACTCACTGTCCTTACAGGTCCCTGGAAACAAGGACTTGCAGAGTGAAAGAAACTGACACTCTCCCTACCTACAGTTTTCTGTCCCTAGAATAAATGTTTTTTTAAGCACAATATAGCACAAGGACAATTCACTCACTGTCCTTCCAGGTCCCTGGAAACAAGGACTTGCAGAGTGAAAGAAACTGACACTGTCCCTACCTACAGTTTTCTGTCCCTAGAATAAATGTTTTTTTTAAGCACACTATAGCACAAGCACAAAACACACTGACACTCTCCCTACCTATCCTTCTCTTTCCCTAAACTAAAGGAATCCAGGTTAAGCAAGAAAGAAATAACAGTCACTGTCCCTGCCTATGCTGCTCTATCCCTGCTCCGGAACACACTACACTAGGCCGCCGTGCTGGCGGCCTTTTATAGTGTGGGGCGTGTACTAAACACCCTCAGCAATAATTGGCCACAGGCATCCTGCCTGTGGCCAATCATTGCTCTCCTCGCTGCCGGCGCTGTGATTGGCCAAGCATGCGGGGTCACAGTGCATGCTTGGCCAATCACAGCGCCTGGATGACACTGCGATGGCGTAGTGCATTGTGGGCCGTTCGCGTCACTCGAATTTGGCGCGAACGGCCCAAATCGTTCGATCTTCGTCGAACGATCGAACAGCCGATGTTCGAGTCGAACGTATGTTCGACTCGAACACGAAGCTCATCCCTAGTATTCTCTATGCCACTAACACTGTTTTCTAGTGTCTTAGTGCATTCCTGTACATTTTTTAGATCCCCACGTATATGAACAACTTCTTCCCGTATGGCCTGTACCTGGCATGTAAGCATGGAGAGGGAGAAAGAACAATGTTGTATCAAAGAATAAACATCCCTTAATGTAGGTTCAAAGGTCTTTTCAGTTGTGCTTTCCCCCTTCAGTTGATTTCAAAGTAGAAACAGTTTGAACAGTTAAAGTATTTTCATTCATACTCACTCACATTGATCGCAGAAGAAGATGGATTTAGCGGGGGCCATTCATTGTTACCGCCGGGATGCGGTGTCAATGGGGCACCCATCTTAGTCATTTGCAGACAAGATTCTTCTGTACGGGAGACCACCCCACACTCCTCCAATTGTCCATTATGGTCTGGCATTGTATTAGTGCCATCTTTGTGGCCGACATTTCCTCATGCGATTTCGGCTCTTGTATTAGCTCTGGATTGAGAGGAAGGAAAAGGGGGCCCTGTTCCAGCATTAGAATACCTCCCTTCATTCACCCACTTCTAATGATGGCATACATGCACCATTTATATATGCCGAAGCATGGGGGCATCCTCCCGCAAAAGTTATGCCGCACACACATGGTCGGACATTTCCACGGGCATGCCTCCGTCGGAATTTTGACCGTATGTACGCGGCATTAGAAGCAAAATCGCTCCTCCGCCCCTGCTGCCCCCATGCTTCGGCATATATGCTCTTTTTTTTTAACTGTGGTGGTGAAATTACCTCCTACAGCACTGGAGTCGCAGGGATCAGGCCTGTCTCTGCGAACGCTGCAGTTATGTGTGTTGTGTTTTGTAAGTGACAGCGATCGATCGATACTGCACTTGGGTGGCCTGGACTGGACGGAGGGGCAAAACGCAGGTGCTAGCAGGTATCTGGGCTGATCCCGCTAACACTGCATTTTTGGGAACCCTAAACTGCTGGGGACGCTAGTATAGATCTGATCAGATCAGATATTGATCTGTTCAGATACTATACCACTAAGGGAGGTGTATGCTTCACGTGTGGGTGTTAGCGTTACTGGCACTAACCTGACGCTGCCTGGGGAGACGCAGACCCTCTCTGACACTAAAACCTAATTGATATCACTCGCCGGGCGATCAGGGGGTTAAACCTTTATTGGGTTATATACGGCGGGTGCCCTGACACTATAAAAAGCAAACTAACTAGCCAGCGTCACCCGTAACACTTATATGGTGATCACTGGTGAAAGGGTTAACTAGGGGCAATCAGGGGGTTAAACCTTTATTAGGTAATATATGGGGGTACCTGACGCTATATAAAAACCTGACAGGGAACCTAAATAACAAAATAACTAACTGGCTAACCAGTGTCACCAGTAACACTTATACCGTGATCAATGGTGAAAGGGTTAACTAGGGGCAATTAGGGGGTTAAAACCTTTATTAGATAATATATGGGGGTACCTGACGCTATAAAAACCTGCGGCGAACCTAAAAAAAATTACTGGCTACCTATCGGCACCAGCATAACTAATACAGCGATTAGAAAAACGATCGCTTAGTGACACTGGCAAAAGGGGGTGAAAGGGTTACCTGGGGGCGATCAAGGGGTTAAACCTTTATTAGGTAATATATGGGGGTACCTGACGCTATAAAAACCTGCGGCGAACCTAAAAAAAATAACTGGCTACCTATCGACATCACCGACACTAAGACAGCGATCAGAAAAACGATCGCTTAGTGACACTGGCAAAAGGGGGTGAAAGGGTTACCTGGGGGGTGATCAAGGGGTTAAACCTTTATTAGGTAATATATGGGGGTACCCGACGCTATAAAAACCTGCGGCGAACCTAAAAAAAATAACTGGCTACCTATCGGCTTCACCGACACTAAGACAGCGATCAGAAAAATGATCGCTTAGTGACAGCGGTGCTAGGGGGTGAAAGGGTTACCTGGGGGGCGATCAAGGGGTTAAACCTTTATTAGGGGGGGTTAGGGGGCTACACTGGACCTAAAACACTCTGCCCTGTCACTTTTACAGTCACAAATGTCACTGATTGCAGTGATCAGTAAATAAATGGTCACTGCAATCAGTGACACTGTGACTGGGGGCTGGGGGTGATCTGGGGGGTGATCTGGGGGGGCCTGGGGGGGCGATCGTGTGCCTATGTGTGTGGTGTCAGTGTGCTGTTATGTGCACTAACCTCTGTGTCTTCTCTCATGCGGCGCTCGGTATATGTGAGTGCCGCATGAGAGATGACATCACTTCCTCCTGCCTGTGTAAACACTACACAGGCAGAGGAAGCATTTGATTCGCCGGGAGCGATCGCGAGGGGGTGGCCAGAATCGAATGGTGGCCCCCTCATCACGGTTCGCTCCCGAAGCGATCCCAGCCGCTCACTGTACCGGAGGGGAGTTCGATCGGATCCCCCACCCATATGAAGGCAGGCACGTACAGGTACGTGATTGTGCATGTCCGTGCCATTCTGCCGACGTATATATACAGTGAGCGGTCGTTAAGTGGTTAAGGTCTTCCTCAAGGGGGTCTTATATTCTATGGAATGTCAAAAAACAATATATTAGGATTAAAGCATACTTTAAGCGTCTCCCATAGGTTACAGCAAGTCATAAGGTTAATACAGAATATCTTTCATAGTAGTCAATATCAGTTAATGGAGGGACAGCCGAAAAAAAGGAATGCTATACATATATCTATTTCTAGAGAAATTTGCCTGTTTACCTTCCTTGCCACATAGTATGGCTGAACCGGAGATTTAAAAAGCTAGATTCCATATGGTCTCCCCAAGTCTCCCAAGAGAGGTCCATGCCGCCAAAGCCTCCGCCTCCCGCTCCAAGGTGGGTTCGCCCCACAGGCAACTCTGCTCACAGGGGGTCACGCACTTAAGATGGGCGCCCCAATTGCGGGCAAGAAAGCAGGTTGGGTGAGTGGGTAGCTATGTACCCTGTGCCAAGCACCTAGAATTTGTAATAATAATCAATTTCAATGTTGCATATATGTTGCACTTTTTATTAGTTTATATTAGCTTCAAACAGGTGAGGCTAGAGCTCTTAACTGATTAACTTGAGAGGTGTATATGATCCTTGCAGGCGTTGCTGGGGCTGTCCTTTTATTATTTACTATTATGTCAAAGATATGCCCCAAGACACCAGTATCGATAAAATAACAGATGCTGGCAAATGTTTGTCATTGTATTTATGTTAAAGTAATGTTTTGTTTAAGAAATGTAAATAAATGATTATTATATAAAGAATTAAATAAAGAGTAATATACAGTATGTGTGAGTGAAGTGATGGGAAATAAAATAAAAGTGCAAAGTGGGGCATTGGTGACCTATAGGTGACATTTAATGAGAAAATGTATATTACTAAAAAATAGTGATTGTGAAGGATGAAAAAGCTGGTAGCTTATTGAAGTGATGTGATAAGAGAGTGTAAATTGTAGAGTGGGTCTAAGTTACTTATATTTATTTATTAAAAAAGCAAATATCATGTAGTATATTAGATGATAAAAATGTGGTATGATATTGACCCTTTCCCTTTTCATTCCATCTATCCCTAATCTTTCCTATTTCCATACCATTACCTTTTTAAGGTACAGCTCTTTTTACTTTTTACTTTTTAAGAGCTCTAGCCTCACCTGTTTGAAGCTAATATAAACTAATAAAAAGTGCAACATTGAAATTGATTATTATTACAAATTCTAGGTGCTTGGCACAGGGTACATAGCTACCCACTCACCCAACCTGCTTTCTTGCCCGCAATTGGGGCGCTCATCTTAAGTGCGTGACCCCCTCTGAGCAGAGTTGCCTGTGGGGCGGACCCACCTTGGAGCGGGAGGCGGACGCTTTGGCGGCATGGACCTCTCTTGGGAGACTTGGGGAGACCATACGTAATCTAGCTTTTTAAATCTCCGGTTCAGCCATACTATGTGGCAAGGAAGGCAAACAGGCAAATTTCTCTAGAAATAGATATATGTATAGCATTCCTTTTTTTCGGCTGTCCCTCCATTAACTGATATTGACTACTATAAAAGATATTCTGTATTAACCTTATGACTTGCTGTAACCAATGGGAGACGCTTAAAGTATGCTTTAATCCTAATATATTGTTTTTTGACATTCCATAGAATATAAGACCCCCTTGAGGAAGACCTTAATGGGTCAAAATGAATTGGGGCTCTCTTCTGTTCACCATATGCATTCAAGACGTATGATCTTATTATTCATCTTGTCCACCTTTGTACATGACTTGAACCGTCTTTGTATACACTATGTCTGACTTTGTAAATACCGGAGCTCATAAATTTATGTACTAATTTTTAATCTACGAGGGCCAAGCGCCTTTTCATCAAATAAAACTTTTTTACTAAATAATGATTTCAATTATTTCTTGCAGTCTTTTTAATATCTTCCTTGCACTGTATCAATCTCCAAAAACGACTTTAATAGCAACTACAGTACATATAAGATTTGGACCTACAAGACTTGATACTCTATATTCTGTATACAGTATACAGTATACAGTACATGCTAGAATGATGCAGCGCTTCCACATTTACAATATATTCACACCACCACCATGTGCACAGTAAGCTCCCTGAATGCTCAATGGAATATGAAATTATACAAAAATCAATAACAAAACAAACTTGTGTTAAAAGTCCTCTTTCAATTATATGTGGGATTCAAGATCATCCAATAGCCCTTTCACCCACCACCCTGGCCGGTGGTTGTGGGGGTCTTCAGGCAGGAGGCTTATTTGAATCTGGAAGTCCCTTTAAAAATAAGGGGGCCTCCAGATACCGCCCCCCTATGTGAATGAGTAAGAGTGACATAGTAGTAAATATGTATGTGGGGGGGGGGGGGGGAGCACGTGTCACAATCAAATAAAAAACAATTCTGACACCATCCCCCATTATATCGTAATAGCCAAAGGAGAATGGCGAAAGAGGGCCCCAAGTTCCCAATCAAGGAGCCTTGAGTAAGGGGTAGTTTGGTGTGTCATATAGTACACAGAAAAGTAAATATATATAATGTTACAGAATCTTAAGTAGTGTATAAAATGTGATATATGTCAAAACGGTCCACTAGGCTCTACACTGTGTAATTTACAAACCTATATCATTATATATATATATATATATATATATATATATATATATATATAGTAAGATTAGGGGTTGTTAGCTCTCGTGGTAGATGCGTTTTTCCAGTGATTCAAGCCAGTCAGGAACTATATTTAAGGGCATGGTAGCCCACTTTTATTAAAAAGCACAAAAAAGTTCACAAATACATCAGTAGCCCTCACCGGAGGGTTCCACCATTACTGTATCTTGCATACTCAACAGTTTACCTCCTGGCTTCCCCTCTTGCCATCCGGCTGTTCAGGCCTTTAGCCTAGGCCTTAGGTCTGCTCCTCAGAACAAACAGTTTCCAAGAGTTAAGCTGTCACCTCGCTTACTCCCGGTCAGCACCTTCTTGCTTAATTCACCAATGACGTCTGCCTCCTGCAGACATGCATACTCTGGCTGCACCCATGCAGCATAGATAGCCTCTGACTCCTCTCAGAGGGATGGGAGAGTCCATCTGACTCCCCAGGCACAGTGTTCAGAACTAAATAGCCCAACACACAGCTGTTTAATTAACGTGTCTTTCTCTACAAACTCTGGCGTAAACCAACACTCTTTAAGGTCGCACAATATATATATGTAGCGATACCCCCAAACTAAGGGAGCCACTGGTTTGCTTTTGGGCCCTGTACACAGCAGAGCCAACCCCCGGCAATCTACTTAGCCCTTCTCTGGCACAGCTAGTCTAGGGGTGGTGTTTCTATATAGCTCTATAACAGTTTATACACAATCCCACAATACCTTTCTTCTAGTGATAAGATATATATATAGGGACTCCAACACCAGATTTGAGAAAATGTAAAAGGTTTACTTGTAGATAAAAGGGGTTAACAATCAATATTACATATAACACATGCATGCAGAGCCCTGCAGTAATACTAACAGTAGTTAATTATAGTGCGCAATTAGTTCTAACACACACCAACATATAGCTTGGGTCCCCGTTAGCAATATGGCGCCCAACAGTACTATCAACTCCCAGTCTGGCCTGACTTAATTAAAGCTCAGTCTCTAGAGAAGGAATCTTCACATGCCAGATGATCGGTGGTGCACATACAGGAACAATATTTGTAATCCAACAAGGTCTAAGGTAATGGAACAACTCCCCGGAGACTATGTGACTCAGTCCTCCAACTAGTCTCCTGACAGGAAAAGGGAAATATAACCCGATGGGCCAAGGCAGTCTATAGGCCTAATAAAGTACTCGATTATAGTTGTGAGCAGGTGCTCTCTCACCCCTCCGGACTCGATCCCTGTCCGGGACTCCCACCGCTGTGTTTTCACACACACAGGATCTGCCACCGCCTGATCTCCGGTTTACTGACGTCCCTCAAGCACTGCCGCCGCACAGGCTCCGTAGCGAGGTGGAAGGCTCTCTGGAAATGCGCAAGGCCCAGGCCTCGGGCCTTGCACTCGCAGCAGGTCCGCACAGGAATTTCTCTTGCCAGCCGTGCGGTGTCCAAAGAGGCCGGGCTTAGCCTTGCCCTCCCCTTTTATACCCCCACACATGAGTCTCTGTGACAGCCCAATGCACCCTGGGTGCCAAACGGGGTTCTGGGTAACGTAGTCCATTGGGCCTCAACGGAGACCCTGCTACATATATATATATATATATATACACAGTATGTAGCAAGGTCCCGAGCCTCTTTAGGCCCAATAGTTACCTCCAGAGTTAGGGACAGCTGACATCCTTCTATGTAGAGTGGGTTACAAGACATGGTGGGTGTAGTGCAAGGTAGATTTATGGGTGCCAGACACTTCTTGAATGCAAAGAGATTTATTTTCTCTTAAACAGAACTGTGGGAGACAGGGTTTAGGGCCAGGACACCCTTTAGTAGTTGCAATGTTAATTAGCAGGCCTCTTTAGGTAGACAGCCATGCAGGGAAAGGCATCCCACAAGACACCACATCTGCATGTGTAGGATCACTGTATCCTATGACAACAGTCTTATAACAGTTTCATACACAAGTTGTAATGAACTTCTGTACTTCCTCTACAATCACTTCTTGTAGATCTTTACTCCACTAAGCTCCCAGTCTCTCTCACTAGACTTTCTGATCCACTGGCACTGGATCTCCCAAGCTCTTCCTGCATTCTCACTGAGTATTTTCCTCAAGTTTCACCACCACTTCCCTGCTGGGTCCCTAGCTTGACACTCACAGATACTCCTCAAGCGTCACCCCCACTGGCCTTCTTGGTCCCTAGCTTGGCATACAAGACTGCTCTGCAAGCGTCACCCCTGCTGACTGGGTCCCTGGCTTGACATCTGCTGAAGTTTCCTGATTCTTCACGGTCCCCGGTTGGTGAGAATTCTGCTCCGGTTCTTGCTTCAGCTACTTACTGTGGTTCCTGGTAATAAGGTGGATGGTTCCTTAGTGGCAGAACCATCACTTCTGGTTTGACTGCAAGCCACAATCCCAACCCTGCGCTGCTCTCTTGCTTCTGGATAGGCCCTCAGACAGCCTAGCAGCCAGATGTCTCCGGGATAGGCCCAATCTCTGGCCTAGCAGCCCGGGGGCTAAATGACACATGTCCACCCAGACAGCCGTCCAGGTGGCACAGAACCCCGATCACCTGACCTCACCCGAATATATAGGTTCTCCCAGCAGGCCGAGGGATTCAAGAAGACCCCCTGCCCATTGTCTGATATACCCCATATACTCCTAATCTGTCCTTGCAGTGCCCTTGTCTTGTCTAGTGTCACCAGGTACCCGGCCGCCTAGCGACAGAAGAGAGAAGTGCAGCAATTCCAGAATTAGGGTAAAATCAATTGATCCCTAACAATTTGGCTAAGGCAACTTATACCTGGCAGGTAAATTTAAGAGAAACCCTGCCTAAACATCAGGGTGCTACATCTATATATATATATATATATATATATATATATATATATATATATATATATATATATATATATATATATAAATATATATATATATATATATATAGATATAGATATATATAGATATAGATATATATATATATAGATATAGATATATAGATCTTTTATCAGAATTTGTATATTGTATACACTAATAAAGATTTTGTAACATGTAACATTTTATTTACTTTTCTGTGTATTATATGACACACCAAACAACCCCCTACTCCAGGATCCTTGATTGGGGGTTGGGGTTCTCTTTCTCTTTTGGCTATTAAGAGGGACATCATACCCTAATCATTTACACGGAAAAATAACCTAGAGATAAAGACACCCAAATGTTTAACAAGTCCTTTAACCACTTAAGCCCCGGACCATTTTGGCTGGTTAAAGACCAGGCCCCTTTTTGCAATTCGGCACTGCGTCGCTTTAACTGACAATTGCGCGGTCTTACGACATGGCTCCCAAACAAAATTGACGTCCCTTTTTTCCCACAAATAGAGCTTTCTTTTGGTGGTATTTGATCACCTCTGCGGTTTTTATTTTTTGCGCTATAAACAAAATATTACTTTATGCTATAATAAATATCCCCAAAAATATATAAAAAAAAAATTTTTCCTCAGTTTAGGCCGATACGTATTCTTCTACATATTTTTGGTAAAAAAAAACGCAATCAGCGTTTATTGATTAGTTTGCGCAAAAGTTATAGCGTTTACAAAATAGGGGCTAGTTGTATGGCATTTTTATAAAAAAAAAAAATTCTTACTAGTAATGGCGGCTATCAGTGATTTTTTTGGTGACTGCGACATTATGGCGGACACATCGGACACTTTTGACACATTTTTGGGACCATTGGCATTTTTACAGTGATCAGTGCTATAAAAATGCACTGATTACTGTAAAAATGACACTGGCAGTGAAGGGGTTAACCACTAGGTGGCGCTGTAGGGGTTAAGTGTTCCCTGCATTGTGTTTCTAACTGTATATAGCATCTCCCTGCTATATACCTCCGTGAGACGATCGCGGGGATCCCCGCGGCGATCGAGTCCGCGGGACCCACGATTCGACTCACGGGGAAGGCAGCAGGGTCGCAAGCACACCGCCGGCGACGTGCGAGCAACCCCCGCGTCAGGCAGTTAAAGGGGACGTACAGCTACGTGGATGTGCCTGTACGTGCCATTCTGCCGACGCATAAGTACAGGAGGCATTCGGCAAGTGGTTAAAAACAAAACCCCAAGAAAAGCCACTCATTGTAAAGCCATCATTATTTCTGATGTCTGCCGCCTGAGAACTTGTCAAAACTAAAGATCCAACAGACCCGTAAAGTCCTGTACACACGATCGGATTTCCGATGGAATCAAATCCGATGGATTTTTCCATCGGAATTCCGATGAAGCTGACTTCCATCAGTCTTGCCTACACACCATCAGACAAAATTCCGAGCGTCCAAAACGCGGTGACATAAAACACTCAGACGAGCCGAGAAAAATTAAGTTCAATGCTTCTGAGCATGCGTCGACTTGATTCTGAGCATGCGTGGGTTTTTTTCTCTGTTGGAGTTCCACACAGACAATCGGAATTTCCTATCGTTTTTTTTTTCCATTGGAAAAATTTAAAACATGTTCTATTTTTTTTCACAGATGGAAAAAAGTCAGATGGGGCCCACACATGATTGGTTCGTCCGATGAAAAAAGTCCATCGGACTGTTTTCATCGGTAAAACCGATCGTGTGTACAGGGCTTAACAGATGACAGGGAAGGGATGGGGATAGCAATGACATCATTGACCAAATATCGCCATGGCCAGGGAATAACGGCCATGTAAGCCAATGACATTGGTAAGTTCAGCAGATTCTAGCTTCCTAAACTACTACTTCTATATAAGATCAAAAGGGGGCTGAATGGGAAAAGTTCAGGCATTTGTCCAAATGCCAAAACAGCCAAAGATTGGACTGAATCATTGGCCCATCCCTACACAGCACTGCCTTCTTTTTTTAGAACAATAATATACTATGCAATGCTTTGCCACAAGGGCTTTTTGGTCCCCCTTTGACCCGCCCCACCATAACAGGACTAGCTGTCCTAACCTTATGTAAAATAGAAAATTCAGTTTTTCTTACCTGGGTGTAACCATAAAGATTCAGCAGCTGGGCCATTTGGAGAGTGGTGTCAGAATTGAGATCTCCAATGAAACCAGCCAGGACACCCCGCTCCATACAGGAATAATTTGGAGCTTTCTTTGAATGTCCAGATAATATCTGTAGAACATCTTTTAAAGCTTTATTCACATGTCCACAAGAATCATACACATGGTATCCCAGAGTCACATTGGGAAGAATATCTGGATTGCTGTTTATCTCATCAATAGCAAATATAAAAGCCAGGAGATGTATGTATTCTCTGTCAAAAACCCTGCAGAAAATGGATAGTTTAGCATCTACAGATAGATAGTATGTCTACAGGACAAGGATTAAAGCAGAAATTCTTTATGCTAAAATGTATAACACATTTCAACTGCAGAACTATGGTAGGATTGGTGGCTGTGTGTATTGCTCCATGAAACATTAAAAATAAATCATTCCTGCATTTATATGAGTTATAGCAGTGGTTGGCATTTTACGAGGCATAAAGGACCTCAGTTGTAGCCCCTGATATTACCAAGTATCCGCACATAATATTCAGTATATGTAAAACTACAGAAGAAGGTCAGAGATTGCAGACTTACTAGAGGAAAGGGTCCGGAGACTACGAACCTGCTACAGGGCTGGTTGGAGCCTGCAGATATGCCGTAGGAGACAGTCAGGCACTGCAATTAGGGGGACATGTACTAATACCATAATAAACAAAATGTCTCTCCCTACACAGTATTTTCAGCTCTCCATAAAAGCTCCCATACATTAACAATATGGCTGATCTAAGCTCACCTGTTTTTTCATAAAGTTGGTTGGGTTATTGATTCCCTTATATTATTTTCTCTTGTGACCAGGGTGTGACAGGGGGGTCACTTTGGACACAGGGTGAGCCAGGAAATAATGGACATTAAGAAATATATCTTGGACTACCTAAAATGGGTCTGTAATATTTATCCACCATATTCCCAAGGATATCTGTAAAGGACTATTTACTGATTCTGCACTCAACAGGTTAATTGAGAGATACTGAGGTGTTCAGCCTCAATCACCTGTCTGCCTAGTGTAATGCTAATCCCAGCTTCTAAAAGACCTGTTCATTGTTTGTGGTGATGTGGATTGGGGAAATTAAGTCTGTCCTTGTGTGCATTGTAAAGTAACAGACAGTCTGGTGAATATAAAGGTTATGCATAGTTATTTAAACATAAAGGGATTAGCTTTTGCCTTCTAAGAGATGGGTAGTGGGAGGCAAAAGCTAGCCTACTGTCAAATGTGTATTGGGTCTTGTTATGTTGTGGGTGGAGCTGGACCATTGTTTATTTTAGAATAATGCAGTATTGGATGTGTATAAAAGGTACAATGTTTTTCTCAATAAAGTCAGTCTATCCCTGAAAGATACAGAGTGTGTCTCGTTCTTTCAGAAGGATTAATTCCTATGGGAAGGGGTCGGCTGGCTGTGGAGTATCAGCAGTGAATTTGTGTCCAGGAGAGGGAAGATATCTAAACGGCGTTACCCCCTTTCGTATTTGGGGTGCCGTTACACAGGGTAATGACTACGGATGAGCTTCCAGTTTTGTCTGAGCCCAGTTTGGTACCAAATTTTGCTTGTTTGTAGGTTAGGCACATGGCTGAACAAATTTTGAGTGTGGCCCAGTCAAACTTCCGGCACCAGCTGGAAGTGATAAATTTGGCATCAGTATTACTGCCGCTGCCAAATGCTTCTCTTCTGGCTGGTTCTTAGGAAACCGGCAGCCGCCAACATAATTTGCTCCATCACTCGCTCATGTTGGCGGGTTGGATCTGAAATGTTGGACTAACTGATTGATGATGGATTTACATTGTGGGGTTTTCTTTTTCTTTTTTTTTTTTTTTTAATAAAGGACTTGTCAAACGTACTCATTCACGTAGGTGGGGCCCTTCTGGGCGGGTCCCCCCCATGCTGAGGGTATGTGGCCTGGTTTAGTTCAGGTGGAGAGGCTGAATTCCTACTTCCATGTTCCTGTCCTGACAGGGGGCATGATCATATACAGTAGGTGTCAGGTGTGGATTATTTTTTCCTGTTTTTTTTTTTTCAAGTTGTCCAATATGAATATTTATGGGGGAGGCCATATGCCATTTTTTGGGGATAAGGGTAACTTATGCATTCTTAGGGGGAATTATACACTTTTTTGTTTTGTGTGGGGTCCTCCAGTAACATCTATACCATACCCCCTCACCCAAGATACAAGTCTTCTATAGATTAGGTCAGACCTAAAATTTTCCACTCGCCTACTCGCTTTTTGCGAGTGGAAAATGAGGTCTGGCGAGGAGCTGGGCTGCCTGGGAGTGGGAGGGCGAGCACCGCTGGCAGACGGGGTTGATTGGGAGCCGTTCTCCCAGTGATCGCTCCGATGGCAGAAAGCATGGAGGAAGAGGAGAGAGCCACGGGATCGCAGAGCGGTAAAGCATGCTGTTACAACTAACATTGAAATTTCCTCTGCTCTGCTCGCTCCCACAGCCCCGCCTCCTCCTGACAGAATGCGGGTCCAATGCTGAGATGTGTTGTCTATCACAGGCGCGGGGTCAGGAGGAAGCGGGGCTGTGGGAGCGAGCAGAGCGGAGGAAATTTCAATGTAAGTTGTAACAGCATGCTTTACTGCTCTGCGATCCCGCGGCTCTCCTCTTCCTCCTGTCATGATCTGGCCACCAATGAGTGTGCGGTGAGTCTTAAATGGGGCACAATGAATCTGCAATGGGGGCAAAGCGAATCTGCAATGGGGGCACAGTGAATCTGCAATTGGGGCATAGTGAATCTGCAATGGGGGCACAGTGAATCTGCAATGGGGGCACAGTGAATCTGCAATGGGGGCACAGTGAATCTGCAATAGGGCACAGTGAATCTGCAATGGGGGCACAGTGAATCTGCAATGGGGCACAGTGAATCTGCAATGGGGGCACAGTGAATCTGCAATGGGGGGAAACTGAATCTGCAATGGGGGCACAGTAAATCTGCAATGTGGACACAGTGAATCTGCAATGGGGGCACAGTAAATCTGCAATGTAGACACAGTGAATCTGCAATGGGGGCACAGTGAATCTGCAATGGGGGCAAAGTGAATCTGGAATGGGGGCACGGTGAATCTGCAATAGGGGCACGGTGAGTCCGCAATGGGGGCACGGTGAGACCGCAATGGTGGGCACGGTGAGGCTGCAATGGTGGGCACGGTGAGGCTGCAATGGTGGGCACGGTGAGGCTGCATTGATGGGCACAGGTGAGGCTGGGCTGAGGGGAACTGATAAAGTTGTTGTTAATAATTATTTTTGTAACTTAATTCTGCATAAAACATTTCACAAGATAATTTATGAGGGCGTGATTAGCGGCAGAATTAAGGGCGGAGCAGGGTAGGGGTTGGGTGGGGCAACTAGTGGCGAGTAACCCTTGAGGCCTGGCTAGTGGCTCAAGACTTAAAATTTTGAGCCCTGGATTAGGTGACCCCTGAGCTGTTTGGTAAGTGGCTGAAGCTATAATTTGCCACCAATTTAAACAGCATTTTTTTTAATTTGCAAATGTTAATGTTGCTGTAGTAGGGTATATACAATATGCAGATGTCTCCCTTCACTGGCAGGGTCACGGCATCCCCAAGGCATGTTAGTTTTTTTTTTTTTCATGTTCACTCTGCCTATATTACCTCAAGGAGTCTAACTATACTCACCCCCCCCCCCCCTTCCCAAAACTGTTTTTTATCTTTGATAATAGAACAATCCTCCCATATTGTAGAGTTGAGGAGGAGAGACATTCTATAGTTTAGCAAAAGAGACTTGGCAGGGCTGACACCTTGTCTTGCAATTTCCTTGTTACAAATAGCACAGTGTTTTCAGTCCACAAGAAGAACAGATCAATGGGAATTTATCAGTTACTAGGTTGTCTTTAATCCTTTCACTGCCAAAGACGCTTTTGTCTGAAATATTAAAATGCCTGATGATTAGTTCAAACCCCCCAAACACTATATATTTTCTGAAATCAAAGACCATGCAGACTACAATGGTGGTAGTTCACATTTTTTATAATATTTGTTCTGTTTATCAAATACACATTTTCAGTAAAAAAAAAATACACTATAAGTAATTTACTGAACACAAACTACTTTAGAACAACTTTTTGGTAACATATAAAGTTGTTCCAAGTAAATAGATACCCAACATGAAAAGTTTTAAAATTGTCGCTGTTCCCTGCAGTGCTATTGGTTATCTCCTCCCCGGGTTAAAGCGTACTATGCACACAATTGTTTGTTTTTTGGACATTTTTCTCTCCCCTTTCTTGCTCCTCTCTCTCTCTTGTCTCTTCCACCCCTTTCCTCAGGTATGACACCCAGGATCAAAACGTTGCAAGGCTTAGACCTTTTACTGTTTGGCCTATATAATATCAATTTGATACAGGTTTGGTCTTTTTCATTGCCTCAGCTACGCATCACACCTATATTTGCATATTTAACTGCATTTAATGTCAGTTAAGGCAGTATCCCTCAATGTAAAATATATGATAAAACAATTGAAAACTGACTGACTACTTTAACCCTACAACTAGTTCACCCCGACCAGGTTGATTTTGTGCTTGGCCGACAGACTTCAGATGGCAGCAGATATTTTGTAAATCTAATTCAATGGGTGGAACACCACAAAATTCCCTTATTGCTAATTTCATTTGATGCAGTGAAAAAAGCCTTTGACCACGTCCATTGACTATACAAGCAAGTGGTCCTTTCCAAATTTGGCTTTACTGGGCGCAATCGCTCAGCCATATCCAGATTATATTCCCAACCCTCGGCAAAGTCTGGGCCTTGGGATTTATGTCAGCTTCATTCCCTATCACAAACGGGATTATGCAGGGCTGTCCGCTTTCCCCAATAATATTTTCATTGTATATGGAGCCACTTGTTGAACATGTTAGGTCCCACACCTTGATTTCAGGACTGTCAACTCTTGACACTGGATCACTTTGGTATGATATCCTTATATAAGTTAAACCACTCCAAATCTCACATGCTAGCTATTGGTCTTACATCTCAGCTCAGACATCAAATTGTGGACGCCGGTCCATTTTCGAGTGCACCTCTGGATACATTTTCCTACTTAGGGATACAACTTACCTCCCCCGAGTTTGAGAATGCTACCACTCAATATCTTGGTAATCATACCTCAATCATACCTCAAATCTGGAGTAGCCTCATTGGTGGGTCGTATTTCTCTGACAAAAATGTTTTTACTCCCACATGTCTTGTATCTTTTTGGAACATTGTCCCTTCTCTACTCCTCAACGCAACTTAGGAAAATTCGAAACCTCATGCAAATCTTCATCTGTAATTCTAAGAAACGCATCAGAACAGCGATCTTCCACATGCCTACCAAATTTCTAGGAATGGGTATTCCCAATGCAATGCAACTATCTTATCTCAAACCAGACCATGGTAGACCCTAGCCCTAAGATTACCTTGGACTTAAATGGAATCTTCTGCATTGCAGCTGGACTTAAAGTTCTTTCTGCTAGCTACCTGGATACAATGACCAACTCAGACATACTTAGACACTTTTAAAGCAACCATTAGGGCATGGATTCGCCTCTCTCATGGCATCTCGAGACAAGCATCACACTTTTTGCCACTGAGATCACTAGAGCCGCTAATCCAAGATGTCTTCTTAGCAGATTGGGAAAGAGCTGGGATTCATACCATATCACAATTATTTTTTACGACTGAACTGCACTCCTTCCAAGAACTCACCACCAAATTCTCTCTGAAACCTTTAACTTTCTTCAAATACCAGCAAGTGTGACATGCACTCCAAGGAATCACTCCCTTTACAAATACAAATACCCTGACAAATTTGCACGCCATCGAAAAGTGCCCGTGCATGAGCTGAAAGGGCAGGGCGTTCCAGCTGAGTTGCCGATCAGCTGGAGTGACGTCCCATAGCGCATGACACCATGTGACATCACGTAACGTCAAAGGGGGATGGAATCTCCCATTTACGTCACTGGGTGGCCCCCGCCCTCAGCTATATAACAGCTGTCAATGCAAAAAGCCTGCAGTCAGCGGGAGCCTCCCATGGAGTTAGAGTTTTTTCCGTTTTTTTTTCTCGGGTCGTCGGACCCTGTGATCGAAGATGAATGGACATTGCGGGACACTTTTTTTTTAATAAAGAACTTGTCCCAAACTGTCTCCTGTCATTTTTAAAATTTTTACACTTTTTTGGTGAATGTGTAGGGGTACAATGTACCCAATACCCATTCACAGGAGGAGGCGGGATCTGGGGGTCCCCTTGTTAAAGGGGGGCTTCCAGATTCCGATAAGTCCCCCACCTGCAGACCCCCACAACCACCAGGCAAGGGTTGTGGTGATGAGGCCCTTGTCCCCATCAACATGGAGACAAGGTGCTTTGGGGGGGACTCCAAAGCACCCTCCCCATGTTAAGGGCATGTGGCCTGGTACGGTTCAGGAGGGGGGGCGCTCTCTCATCATCCTCCCTTTTCCTGCGGCCTGCCAGGTGGCGTGCTCGGATAAGGGTCCGGTATGGATTACGCCATTTTTTTTTTACATTTTGGCTTGGGGTTCCCCTTAAAATTCATACCAGACCTGAAGGGCATGGTATGGATTTTGGGGGGACCCCTGCACCATTTAAAAAAAAAAATGGCGCAAGGTTTCCCTTAATATCCATACGAGATCTGAAGGGCCTGGTATGGATTTTGGGGGGACCCCCACACAATTTGTTTTTTTAATTTTGCCGCGGGGTTCACCTTAATGTCCATACCAGACCCAAAGGGCCTGGTAATGGACTGGGGGGGGACCCATGACATTTTTTCAATGATTTTTATCTCTATTGCCAGGATCTGGCAATACATTACAGCCGCAAGCAATTTTAAATTACATTTTTTCCTCTACAAATGTAATTTTTCTGCTCTCATTCATAAAACTATGTGCGGCTGCCGTGTAAGCAGTCTTACATAATGTGGGGCATGGACTCAGCACCCTGTGCCATGATTGGCCAAAGGCACCCTGCCTTTGGCCAATCATGGCTGTCACAGCAGAGCACGCTGTGATTGGCCAAGCATGCAGGTCAGGTGCATGCTTTGGCCAATCAGCAGACGTCAATGCACTGCGATCTCACTGTGCATTGACAGTCTCATCGTTCATCATGGCTCGTTCCTCGGGCACACAAATTTCCTGCGAACACCCCATAATGTTCGATATTCGGCTAACACCCGATGAGTAGGGCTCATCCCTACTCCTAGCCCTACACATTCACAAAAGACTCCCTCTATAGTCTACTGGGAACACGCCTTACAGTTCTCTCCTAACCAAGAGCAATGGTGTGCTGCCACACGGCTCCCCCTCAAAAACTTGAGATGCCTTTCACATTGGAAAACCTCCCAAAAGCTTCTTCACCACTGGTTTTTCACTCCTCAAAAACTGTCTACAATATACCACCTGGTCCCAATGGATTCCACCATCCATCATGCACTCTACCCCTTCCATAACATTGTACAGTGATTATGCCGTATTGTTATAAATCTCTAAACTAGGTACCTGAGTGTAAACCTACTACATGCTGCTCATGCAGCCCATATAAGCAACTCCCCATTTTAAGGTGTCATACCTGCCTGTACATGTCTGCATATCTCTGCACCCCTTTTTTTCCCTACTAACAACCTACACCTTACTTCCTTAATCCCTCACATCAACCCCCCTCTCGTTCCTTCTTTCTACTGCTAAGCTTAGCTGTCCTCAAGGCTACTGTTTTCTTTTTGATAGGTCAAGTGATTACATTGTCTAATTATCACTCTATTATACACCCTTGACCCTTGTATTTAACTCTGCTGTATTGTATTTCTCTGCTTTACTGTACTAAATAAAAATAAAGACATATTGAAACAAAGCTTTAAAATTGTGCATGCCGGTGAAAAGGTAAATGCAATGCCGGCCATCAGAAACAGAAATACCATACAGGCGGTCCCCTACTTACAAAAATCTGACTTACAAACGACTCCTACTTACAAACAGAGGGAGACAACAGGAAGTGGGAGGAAATCTACCCCTAGGAAGGGAAATTCTCGCCTGTAAGAGTTAAAGTGGTTGTATACCCAAAAAATAAACTTTCCTTTTAACGATGTCTCCTCATATCCTAAATGCATTGCAGTGATTTTTTTTTTCTTACCTGCTTCCTTTACCTCTGCTCGCTATGTTCTTGAGTGTTTGCGATGTTATGCGCATGCGCCGTTTCACAGTTTACAGCGGCAAGCCAGAGACCCCGCCGGTAACATTATTTATTTATTTCGGGGCTGAGTCATTTCCTGTTGCTGACGTCAGCCCCGACATCCGGCGCAATTTACACATCAAATTCCTGCACAAGAGGATCATGGTTACCCTGTGACTCCTACATCACAGGGGTTAAGGAGAGATCCGGCGCGATTTTCAAAGCACTGAAGGATAACTACAGACAGAGAAGAGCCATCTAAATGATGTATGCAGCCGAGCTGTATACAGTACATAATCTAAAGTAATGCATAGTTTAGTGATCTATTAATGTAATGTAATGTATGTAATATAATGTTATTTTATGTATGTATGTAAAGTATTAATATAAGTTAATGTATTAATATACCAGTATATTTGTTTATAAAAAATTTTTTTGAATAAATGTATTGTTTTTAAATACTGTTTTCCTCCTTGTGTCGATTATTTTAACATAATAAACTTAATATATTAAAACAAAAATTATCACTGAATCTATATCTATTCCATCTATGTATTATTATATATAAATATATATATATATATTATTTATTTATATTTATTTCGATAGATAGCTAAATTATAAATATAGACAGATTGATAGATATTAATAGATATATAGAATTATACATATATCAATATGTGTTTTATATTGTGTGATCTATCTATATATCTATCTATCTAAATATTTATCTCTCTCTCTCTCTCTCTCTCTCTCTATATATATATATATATATATATATATATATATATACACACATATATATATAAATATATAGATATATATGTGTGTGTGTGTATATATCAATAAATATCTTTCTATATATTAGATATATATTCATAGATAGAACTATACATAGATCTATATGTTATATCTTGAGATGAAAAATAAATAAATATATATATATATATATATATAAATATATATATATATATATATATATATATATATATATATATATATATATATATATATAAACAGAGAGAGATTTATAGATATATTGATCTAAATCATAGATATTTAAATATACATTTGACTATATATAATTATTAATATTTATTTATCTATCTTTCTATCTATCTATCTATCTATATATCTATCTATCTATCTATCTATCTATCTATCTATCTATCTATCTATCTATCTATCTATCTATCTATCTATCTATCTATATATATATTTGAGTATATATATATATATATATATATAGATAGATAGATAGATAGATAGATAGATAGATAGATAGATAGATAGATAGATAGATTTTTTTTAATATATATATATATATATATATATATATATATATATATATGTGTGTATGCAAATATATCTTTATAGTGATATATCTATATAGAGAGATATTAAAATATATATATAGATATATCTTAATTTTTTTAAATTAAATTTATATATATATATATATATATATATATATATATATATATATATATAAATAATGTCCTATGCCAGCCGATTCTTTTACCTTTGGCCGACATTTGACACAGCCCACTTCCAAAATCAGGTCCTCCTCTGAGGACCGCAATCTCTCCTTTATCAGCATTGTTTTTTTGTTTTGTTTTTTGTTAGGGGGGTCTTCCCCTTTTGAGACCAGGTTGTTTGATGGTTATGGATGCTTTGTCCTTTGCTTTCAAACTTGGACATGGTCCCCCCTTTTAGCCCTGTCCTTTTTTCCCTCTGTATGGCCTTTGCACACTTCCTTTTCTTTTAAGAACTTGTTCCTTGTGATACGCAGTGTTGCATTGAACACAGCGCATCCTATCCCCCGCATTTTGGGTCCCGCGGCGTCCATCCGCTTCCGGTTCTATGCTCCTGCATTTCCAGGAGCGGGCTGACGTCTTTTTGGATGGGACCCACCTCTTGCACGGTCTGGCGCCTTCCACCCTCCGCCCCCTTGTCCCGCGGCGTCATTTCACTTCCGGTTCTGTGTCTCGCGGCAGTTACGGGAGTGGATTGACGTAATTTCCGGGCCTGCGTGCTTATGCGGTGGTGGGAGGGCGGGTGCTGTGGCACTGTGGCGTCTTCCTTCTTGCTGCTACTGGATGGCCCCATTGATGATGCATGGGCTCCGCCCATTTGCGTCACATTTTGGCACCCTTTTTTGGTTATATAAGGTCAGCGCCGGGAGCCAGTGGTTGCCAGTCTCCCTCTGGACATCCCTGTGGAAGTGCTCAGACATGGATTGTGTTGCAGTTACAGCTCTGACCTTCTAATCACTGGATCTGCTCTCCAATTGCGGCTTTCTGTTGGAGGTTGCCTTAGGATCATAGTAAGTGTATTTTGCCTCTGTATTTTTATCTTGGCCCCGCCAGTATAATTGTCCTCCACAATTGTCATTTTGACTTTTTGTGGTGTTATCAATTCAAAGTGGGTAAATTTTTTGTTACCAAGGGGAGGTCTTTTTTCCATGTCCAGTATAAATGGCCTCATATATATTCCTATATGTTTTTTTGGCCATTCATTATTGAATTTTCCCTCCATAGGTCTTTTTGTCCTTGTCTCCACTGCCTGGATTTGTATGTGGGGATCCTTTGGGACACCTATACCATCTCTGTTTGGCAATCAAATTGAACTGTTGTTCTTGGACTCCTCATGCTGTGAAAGGGGATTGGTGGACCTTGGCAGAAACTTTGGATGAGGGGGCTACTTTTCCTTTCAAGTACATGCATGGACACGTGAGTTGCTCAACACTTAACACTTAATAGGCGCAAAAAAATTTGGGCGCTGAAATATGGATTTTACATTTGAGACTGTGGTGAGAGACACATCACACTCCTGAATGTTACTATGCAATAGAATGTATTCCACAGATGATTTATTCTGCAATTTCAGAGATGCTGTTATCCCTGAAGAAGATTGTATTGTATTTACACATTCAAAACGTGTCAGGTCTAGCAGCTTGGCATCTCCAGGAACCTTCACGATTTTTCTTGGGGCTTCCATGCAGTCATCTGTATTGTGGTTTATACATGTTCATGCATATCCTTGTATTCTGTTTTTAATTGTCTACCACTTGTGTGGTTTCCATGTATGTATTTTTTCTATTATATTTTTTGTAATTAATATATTTTTTCTAATTTTTTTGAATCATTACATTGCCCATAAAATCCCTTTACCTTTTTAAGAGGTAAATCCCACTGTAGGAACTCTCAGACCTTTCTCAGAATTGACCCAACAATACTCCTTATCACCGTCACAGGTATTTCACTACTATCAGCTCTCCAGCTACCCTAAATCCTGCTCCAGTCCACGACAAAACCCTTGTCAGCGCTCATTCATTGATGCAATGCCCAAGTGGGATCAATACTCTATTTCAGAGATATACTCTAACCTTATCACCCACCAGGCCTCGAAGTACTGTATCCTTCCTTTCAAACCTTGGGCTCCCATCCTTGATATTCAAGATGCCCCAGAAAAGATTCTTGCAGGATACCAAATAATCCGCTCCATAGTGGTCTGCGAAGAATGGCGAGAAACTCAGCTCAAAATCACCCATCGTGCATACATACCGTTTCGATATAGCAAAGAGGATCCCTCCCTCTCTATCTGTCCATGGTGCGACACATCTCGACCATCTCTGTTTCATAGACTGTGGACTTGCCAAGCTATCTCCACCTTCTGAGACCAGGTGCTTACATACATCAACAAGATACAACAGAGACTCCTCCCCAAAGACCCATTAATATGTCTCTTTAGCTCTGATCCCCTGAAGTCCTCTTCCTCTGCGTCTACCTGCGCCCCACTCCCGCAGTGGATCCACATCTGCCTTCTGATAGCTCGCAGAGTCCTCATGCTAGCCTGGATTCATCCCACCCGCCTCATATTGCTTCAGTACAACAAGCGCTACGAACTCTCTTTCTCATGGAAAAACTGGACACTGTTACCCAGCACTCTAAATCCCTGAAACGTTTCATTGCCAGATGGCGATGGTATATGGAGCACTCCTTCTCTCCAGGAGAGATCTCTCAACATATGTCACCCTACCGATATACGGACTGGTACCTGTGTGCTGACCTTGCTAATACGCTCGGTAAACTAAGGATCCGAGATACCCCTGAATACCAGAACCCGCCTATCCCCCCATAGCATTCCTTATATCCCATTTGTTCTTATGTTGCTCTACTCGAGTTGTACCATGTTCTTGTTATTAACCCTAATTGTCTCTATTCCCCCAACCGGTTAGAATGTATACTCGCTTCCACTCCTCAGGTTGTTTCTTTGGTGCAGTATATTGGTTAGTTACTCTTCTTATACCAGATGCGCTATTAATTAATCATGTTTGTTCTGAACTTGGTCATGCTCCCAAGGATGATGATATACTATAGTTACCTTTGTTCTATGGTATGGAGGCTGTTTACTCTGTCTTACAGCCTTCACAGTTACATGACTTATATATGCAATACTTTTATTTTTGTTTTTTCTTGACTGAAAATACCCAATAAACATATTAAAAAAAAAAAAAAACACCCAAAAATGATATACGGTATCTCACAAAAGTGAGTACACCCCTCACATGTTTGCAAATATTATATCTTTTCATGTGACAACACTGAAGAAATTACACTTTGCTACAATGTAAAGTAGTGAGTGTACAGCTTGTATAACAGTGTAAATTTGCTGTCCCCTCAAAATAACTCAACAGCCATTAATGTCTAAACGTCTGTCAACAAAAGTGAGTACACCCCTAAGTGAAAATGTCCAAATTGGGCCCAATTAGCCACACCTCCCTAGTGTCATGTGACTCGTTAGTGTTACTAGGTCTCAGGTGTGAATGGGGAACAGGTGTGTTAAATTTAGTGTTATCGCTCTCATTCTCTCATACTGGAAGTTCAACATGGCACCTCATGGCAAAGAACTCTCTGAGGATCTGAAAAAAAAATGGTTGCTCTACATAAAGATGGTCTGGGCTATAATAAGATTGCCAAGACTCTAAAACTGAGCTGCAGCACGGTGGCCAAGACCATACAGTAGTTTAACAGGTCAGGTTCCACTCAGAACAGGCCTCGCCATGGTCAACCAAAGAAGTTGAGTGCACGTGCTCAGTGTCATAGCCAGAGGTTGTCTTTGGGAAATAGACGTATGAGTGCTGCCAGCATTGCTGCAGAGGTTGAAGCGGTTGGGGGTCAGCCTGTCAGTGCTCAGACCATACGCCGCACACTGCATCAAATTGGTCTGCATGGCTGTTGTCCCAGAAGAAAGCCTTTTCTAAAGATGGTGCACAAGAAAGCTTGCAAACAGTTTGCTGAAGACAAGCAGACTAAGGATATGGATTACTGGAACCATGTCCTGTGGTCTGCTGAGACCAAGATAAACATATTTGGATCAGATGGTGTCAGGTGTGTGTGGCGGCAACCAGGTGAAGAGTACAAGACAAGTGTGTCTTGCCTACAGTCAAGCACGGTAGTGGGAGTGTCATGGTCTGGGGCTGCACGAGTGCTGTCGGCACTGGGGGTCTACAGTTCATTGAGGGAACCATGAATGCCAACATGTACTGTGACATACTGAAGCAGAGCATGATCCCCTGCTTTTGGAGACTGGGCCGCAGGGCAGTATTCCAACATGATAACTACCCCAAACACACCTCCAAGATGACCACTGCCTTGCTAAAGAAGCTCAGGGTAAAGGTGATGGACTGGCCAAGCATGTCTCCAGACCTAAACCCTATTGAGCATCTGTGGGGCATCCTCAAACGGAAGGTGGAAGAGCGCAAGGTCTCTAACATCCACCAGATCCGTGATGTCATCATGAAGGAGTGGAAGAGGACTCCAGTGGAAAGCTGTGAAGCTCTGATGAACTCCATGCCCAAGAGGGTTAAGGCAGTGCTGGAAAATAATGGTGGCCATAAAATATATTGACACTTTGGGCCTAATTTGGACATTTTCACTTAGGGGTGTACTCACTTTTGTTGCCAGTGGTTTAGACAATAATGGCTGTCTGTTGAGTTATTTTGAGGGGACAGCAAATTTACACTGTTATACAAGCTGTACACTCACTACTTTACATTGTAGAAAAGTGTCATTTCTTCAGTGTTGTCACATGAAAAGGTAGAATAAAACATTTACAAAAACGTGAGGGGTGTACTTACTTTTGTGAGATACTGTATTTTCTGAAAGCAAAGACCCTGCAGAATAAAATAGCGGTAGTTCCAATTTTTTTATGATGTTAGCTGTTTATCAAATACATATTTTCGGTAAAAAATATACTAAAACGAATCTTACTGCACACAAACGAAATGTATTACCCAAATTTTTGGTAAAATATAACATTTGAAGTTGTTCCAAGTAAATAGAAACCCAACATGTAAAGCCTTAAAGAGGAACTGCAGTCTGCCCACATAATTTGTAATAAAAATATATTTGCCATTCTGAAGCTTCCCTCCATCCACTTTGCATATTATTTTATAAATACTGTGATTCTGTACTTGCCAAATATGCTGCAGAAATCTCCCTCGACTGAGTCTGGCTGCAATCATTTTAAATGTGGGCAGCTGAAGCTGCTGCCTGTTCACTTCCTGGATTTACACAGACACACAAAAGCACACCTCCAGCTCTGCAGCTCTCATTGGCCTTCGTATGACTCACCCACCCTCCCTTTCTGGCAAACTCTCACTAGAGTGTGAGAGAGAGCTGTGCATGATGTCATAAGCCTAGGATAATGACCAGATAACAAACAGGAAGTGGGCTGTATAAAGTATTTACTGGCAGGAAAAAAAAATACTATCCAAAGTTAAAACAACAACAAGGGCAGAAGAAAAAAAATACTGAAGGTCCGCTTTAAAATTGTGCATGCCGGGGAAAAGGTAAATGCAATGGCGGCCATCAGAAACAGAAATAATATATAATGTTATTGTGGTGTCTTAAAATGCATGTCCAACCAAAACCTTTTTTCTTTTGGACAGACACTGTCCAGGGCTCCAATAGAGAGATTCCCCCTCACTTCCTGTCCTGCAGATAACAGTTTCACCAGACAGGAAGAGAGGAAAAATCTGAAGAAGGGACTTGGACAGAAATAAAAGGCTGACAGGGATTCCAGCCTTCCAGTACTTTACTAAAAACTGTGTGTATTTCTGTGCTGCTATCGGAGAGATTCCCTCACTTTCTATGGTAAAAGGTTATCTGCAGCACAGGAATTGAGGGTAATCTCTTTTATGAAGCCCCAGATAGCAGTAAAAACCTGACAGGGATTCTTTATCCTTCCCCACTCTACTCATAGTTACATAGTTACATAGTAGGTGAGGTTAAAAAAGACACAAGTCCATCAAGTCCAACCTATGTGTGTGATTATATGTCAGTATTACATTGTATATACCTGTATGTTGTGGTCGTTCAGGTGCTTATCTAATAGTTTCTTGAAACCATCAATGCTCCCCGCTGAGACCACCGCCTGTGGAAGGGAATTCCACATCCTTGCCGCTCTTACAGTAAAGAACTGTCTACATAGTTTAAGGTTAAACCTTTTTTCTTCTAATTTTAATGAGTGGCCACATATTTTATTAAACTCCCTTCCGCAAAAAAGTTTTATCCCTATTGTGGGGTCACCAGTATGGTATTTGTAAATTGAAATCATATCCCCTCTCAAGCGTCTCTTCTCCAGAGAGAATAAGTTCAGTGCTCGTAACCTTTCCTCATAACTAATATCCTCCAGACCCTTTATTAGTTTTGTTGCCCTTCTTTGGACTAGTACATCCTTCCTGAGGACTGGTGCCCAGAACTGGACAGCATACTCCAGGTGAGGCCGGACCAGAGTCTTGTAGAGCGGGAGAATTATCATTTTATCTCTGGAGTTAATACCTTTTTAATGCATTCCAATATTCTACTTGCTTTGTTAGCAGCAGCTTGGCATTGCATGCCATTACTGAGGTCCTTTTCCATCCTAGATTCCCACAGAGGTTCTCCCCCCAGTGTATAGATTGCATTCATATTTTTGCCACCCAAATGAATTTCAATTTCAAGTGAAAAATTAAGGGCCAAAGTCATTCAAGGTCCCATTCACACTTGTGCATTGTGGTAATAATTCACACCTTAACACATAACAATGCATGGCAAAGCTCCTTCTCTATGGGCAGTGCAATGCGGTGTCATTCATTGTGAATTGTACCCCAATGCATTGTACAGTAGATCCCAACACACCTCTGTGCACCATAATACACATACAATGCTCTGTGGTGGGCTGCCTTGTTAAAAAAAAGGGCTATGTGGGTTTTTTCATCCATTGTGGTGCATTGGTAGCTATTCATAATAAATAAATGTGAGTAATAACACCCGGAAATAGAATGGGCCATACATGGTTTTCACTAACATATTCAAGGATATGGTTTGATTTTATATAAATGCAGTGTAACAGACTGAATGAGTCCTGCACATTATCACACATATCTCCTAAAGACACAGCTCTGTAGATCAGATTGGAAGATTTGCTCTTCATATTTCACTTACGCTGAACACATGTGATTTTTAATAAGACTTCCCTTCTGCCTCCACTGTGTCACTACAGAATGTACAGCGAATATCCCTCCTATAATGATGTCTCCATCCTGAGAATACTTGTACTCAAATGTAAACTTTCTCATAGTCATATCACAGCGGTGAGCAGAGTTCTGGGGGTCAGATGTGCAGGAGGTCACACACAAAGCCAACAACCACAATATTCTAAGTGGATATGTGAAGACAACATGGCCGAGTCTCTGATAGACTCCAATGAGTTCTTCCTCTTCTCCCGACCTCATCATCACTGACAGCAGAACAGGATTCTGACACTGACTTCATGGATCAGCTGAAGGCTGTGAGAGTGTCAGGTTTATAAAGACAAATTCTGTTATTTATTACTGATAGACTAGAATTTGAATCCACTTATAGAGAAGGAAAAAAAAAAGCCAAACCCGAAATACACAGAAGCCATCCTTGTCAGCACTGTAGAAAGTGAAGGTTATAAAAATATCATTATGACATATTGTACATGAAACAGTAAAAATTAGAAGTTTGATGGCCAAGAATGCCATGTATATTATTATTATTATTATTATTATTATTATTATTATTACTATTATTATTATTATTATTATTATTCATAACATGAATTTGATAAAAAATATGGATGTAGGGATGAGGTTCAGCAGCTCCCAAAGATTTGTGGTGAATCTCTGGGATTCAAAAAGTTTGGTAATCACAAACTTTTGGCTGAAAAGTTTGCAGCTTCACCACCAAAATAGAGAAAAAACTCTAGAGCAGTCCACAAAGAATGAATGAAAGAATAGATGGCTTACCAATGAAAGGGTGGGCTCACAGCAGCTTTATTATCAGCGTTATTAGGGACAGCTGTCAATTCGAGGTAGAGAGAGATTATTCTTTTTTATTTTTTTTATTTTTCATCGGTACATGTCCCCCTTGGCAGTGCAAATTTCAGAACATGAGCGTGTTACTGCCAATCTGCTCTTTAAGCTGCCTTTGTTTTTAAATATGCCACGGGATCATTTGAAAGACTAAGTGCAAGAACAGTCTCCACCTAAACGACCCCACATCATTTACCAAACCCACCAAACCCCCTATCTCAACTGATAAGATACAAGTTTGGCATACACCAGTTAGGCCTGTTATCCCTGAATAAAACTATCCTGCTGCTGGACAATTTTACATTGCTGTTTGCTGTGCAGAATCCTAATTCCTAATGAGAATTTTACAATTTGAAATCAGTATGGATGAGCTCGATGTTTGACATAAGTTTGACGCGAACATTGGGTGTTCGCCCATTCGCCGAACAGCAAACATTATGGGGCGTTCGCAGAAAATTTGAGCGACGCGGAACGCCCCATAATGCACTGCGAGATCGCAGTGCATTGCTGTATGATGACTGGCCAAAGCATGCACCTGACCTGCATGCTTTGGCCAATCCCAGCGCCCTCTGCTAAGAGAGACATAATTGGCCAAAAGCAGGGTGCCTTTGGCCAATCATGGCTCAGGGGGACTAAGTCCATGCCCCACACTATATAAGGCTGCCTACACGGTGGCCCTGTTTAGTGTTGTTGGTGTGGACGGAGAGATAGCTTGATTTAGATTAAACAGGCAGGTTATTCAGTTAGTGGCAGTGTATTTGATATATGTATATACAGTCAGTCTAGTATATATATATATATATATATATATATATATATATATATATATATATATTTATTGTGAGGGGGTTAGCTCGGCAGCGGGTGTGTGTGACCCCCGGGATGGGCTCCCCACACAAAAACAGGCCCAGCAAACGGAGGTTGTGGTTTTCAAAATCAAAAAAAGGTGCAGTTTATTTTCTATTTACAGTGACAAAACACAGCAAAGCAAAAGAAACATAAACAAAATAAATCCTGGTCAACTTGACCTCTGACTAAACATACAGGTTTCCTAACTAACAACTGGGATCAGCCTAGTGCTGTCCTAGTCCCTAAGTCCCTGGTTTTAAATGTCCAAGCAAATAGCCACACAGGCTTTGTCTCACCGCACAGGGGTTCACTCTCCCTAGACAGTCCACACAGGTCTGGTTCCAGGCATGAGCTAACACCTAATGAATATGGGAGTTCTTATAGAGGCCTAAATGAGCTGACAAGCTTCAGCTGGTCTCATCAACTCCCTGTCTGCACGACGCCCCACACTCTCCCTAGAGGTATGAGTCATCCATGAGCCCACTAGCCTCAGCTGGGCTTATACAACTCTCCACCTAGTTGTATAAGTCGGCGTAAAGCCTGAATCTGGGGGAAATATATCTACCCCCCTGGATGCAACCAGGTGACTTTACCTTCCTGCTGTCACATACCCCCCCTCTTGTTTTAACCTCGGGGTTGGAACACCAGCAATCAGGCATTCATGTACTCGAGACAAAGCATCCACATTCCCCATTTGAACGCCAGGGCGATGCTTTACTGTGAAGTTGAATTCCTGGAGGGCCAGGAACCACCTATTCACTCTTCTATTTGTTTCCTTGTTTTGAGCCATCCACTTTAACGGAGCGTGATCCGTAACCATGTCAAAGTGCCTACCTAGCAGGTAGTACCGAAGGGAATCTAGAGCCCACTTCACCGCTAAACACTCCTTTTCAACGGTGGCGTAATTTACCTCATGGGACTTCAACTTCCTGCTGAGGTAAATGACTGGGTGCTCTTCCCCGTTCCAGACCTGGGACAATACTGCTCCTAACCCCACATCTGACGCATCACTTTGTACGACAAAGTCTTTAGAGAAGTCGGGTGAGTACAACACTGGCTGGCTACATAAGGCTTGTTTCAAGAATTGGAATGCTGCCTCAGCCTCGGGGGTCCATTTAATCATGACCGACCCTTTCCCCTTCGTCAGGTTGGTTAGGGGCACAGCCTTAGAAGCAAAGTGGGGAATGAATCGCCGATAATACCCAGCGATTCCCAGAAAGGCTCGTACCTGCTTCTTGCTGTTGGGACGTGGCCAACTCTGGATGGCCTCGACTTTGTTGAGTTGGGGTTTTATTACTCCCCTCCCAATGGTGTACCCAAGATATTTGGCCTCCTCCTGCCCAATGGTACACTTCTTGGGGTTAGCCGTAAACCCCGCTTCCCGAACAGAGTCCAGGACTGCTTGCACTTTTGGCAGATGTGAGGCCCAATCTGTGCTATGGACAATTACGTCATCCAGGTAAGCCGCAGCATACTTCCGATGGGGCCTCAGCATCTGGTCCATTTTCCGCTGGAATGTGGCCGGTGCATTCTGTAACCCGAACGGCATTCTTTTATATTGGAACGCCCCGTCTGGGGTTACAAATGCGGTTTTCTCTTTGGCCGACTTGGCCAGGGGGATTTGCCAATACCCTTTTGTGAGGTCAAGAGTCGTCATGTATCGGGCTGTTCCCAGCCGGTCGATCAACTCATCTATACGTGGCATGGGGTAGGTGTCAAATTTTGTAACTTTGTTCAACTGACGAAAATCGTTACAAAATCGCCAGCTCCCATCCGGTTTAGGCACCAACACAATGGGACTAGACCAATCACTTTGGGACTCCTCTATCACCCCTAAGTTCAGCATTTTCTGTACTTCCTCCCGTATTGCCTCTGGGATCCGATAGGGTTTTAACTTCACCCTTTCACCGGGCGGGGTAATGATGTCATGCTCTACCCCAGATGTTTGTCCCGGCAGCTCAGAGAATACCTCCTTGTTGCGAAGCACAAACTCCTTAACCTACTGTTGTTGGGGTTGTGACAAGGTGGCTGCTATTCCAACCTCAGGAATCACGCAACCAGTTTGAGCTGGTGACCAAGTGTCTGCGACTAGGGACTCTCTATCCCTCCAGGCTTTCAACAGATTAACGTGATAGATCTGTTCGGGCTTTCGCCTTCCTGGTTGTCTGACCTTGTAATTCACTTCGCTCACTTTTTCCATTATCTCGTAGGGGCCTTGCCATTTGGCAAGGAATTTACTTTCAACCGTAGGGACAAGTACCAGTATCCTATCCCCCTGGGAAAAGGTACGGGTCTTGGCTCCACGGTTGTACACTCTCTGCTGTGCTAACTGCGCTTGGGCCAAATGTTCCTTCACGATGGGCATTACCTGTGCAATTCGGTCTTGCATCAGGGCGACATGCTCAATCACACTCCTGTGGGGAGAACTCTCACTTTCCCAAGTTTCCTTGGCAATATCCAACAGCCCTCTTGGGTGTCTTCCATACAGTAACTCAAAGGGGGAGAATCCCGTAGAGGATTGGGGCACCTCCCTAATAGCAAACATCAGATAAGGAAGTAGACAATCCCAATCCTTTCCATCTCTATCCACCACTTTCTTCAACATTTGTTTTAGGGTTTTGTTGAATCTTTCCACCAGCCCATCGGTTTGGGGGTGATACACAGATGTACGTAATTGCGTCACTTTGAACAATTTACACAGCTCCTTCATAACCCGGGACATAAAGGGTGTACCTTGGTCCGTAAGCAGTTCTTTACAAATACCCACCCGGCTAAACACAAGAGATAGCTCTTTGGCTATGGTTTTGGCCGAGGTATTTCGGAGAGGGATCGCTTCTGGATAACGGGTGGCATAGTCCATTATAACTAATATGTACTGGTGCCCCCTAGCGGACTTGATTATAGGACCTACCAAATCCATGGCGATCCTCTCAAACGGGACCTCAATGATGGGTAGAGGGACCAGCGGGCTACGGAAATGTGGCATCGGGGCCGACCTCTGACACACAGGGCAGGAGGAACAATAATTTTCTATGTCCTTCATCACCCCCGGCCAATAGAATCTCTGTAATACCCTCTCTCTGGTTTTCTCTGTCCCCAGATGACCTCAAAGAATGTGCCCATGGGCCAACTCCAACACCAACTTCCTGTAAGGTTTGGGCACCACAAGCTGCTCAACGGTTTCTTCTGCCCTTTTTGCCACCCGATACAGTAGGTCCTTCTCTACGCTGAAGTATGGGTAAGTGCAGGTATTATCTGGGTTCACTAACTCGCCATCTATTTTCACTACGTTTTCCCGTGCCTTTATTAGGGCGGGGTCTTTCAACTGTTCTGTGGCAAAGTTTTCCCTGTGAACCTCAAGATCAGAAAACTCCACAGACGGTAGGTTTTCGTCTGAGGAGGTGGGCTCCTCTCCAGTTTCTTGAGTCTCCCCTGCCAATACTGATAAGGGAAATTCCGGAGAGTCCTCACCACTCTCAGGGGAGTTCTGGCTATCACATTCCTGGTACATAGGGGCACCAGTGGGGGGCTCAGGATCATCCCACAGTTCCCAGAACTTCGGAAAATCCCTTCCCACAATGGCGTCATGCGGTAACTGAGATACTAAGCCCACTGGATGAGAGAGGGTACCTTTGGGGGTCTCGAAACACACTGTAGTCACTGGATACTCTCGGGTGTCCCCATGCACACAAATAACAGCTACCTTGCTATTCCCAGAGACCTCTGTTTTAACTAACTCAGCCTTTATCAGGGTCACAAGGCTACCTGAATCCAGCAATACCACAACATTTCTACCATTAACACACATTTTGCATAAATGTTTCTCAGTTCCTCGAATGGCAGTGCATGCGACTGTCGCACACAGCGACTGACGTCTGCCCGTCAGAAAGTCACACTGCATGGGTTCCTCCACAACCGGGCAATTGGCTGCAATATGTCCCGCTTGCCGGCAGCGGTAGCAAACGATCCTTCTTGCCGCCTCTTGAGCCGCTGATTTCCCAGGCTGTTCTCGCCAAACTTGGGGTAGAGCTCCCACCCTCTCACTCTCTCCACCCTCACCCCTTGGAATCCTCTTATCCGCCCCTGGGGATGGTCTGGTATTAGGGTGGAAAGTCTGAGTGTGTCTGGAAGAGGCCGTCAGGTTCTCTGTAGCCAAGTATTTCTCCACACGATCCACAAGACCATCGGCCGTCTCTGGGTCTCCATGGCTTACCCACTTTTGGATGGCAGTAGGAAGAGCTCTCAAAAACCGATCCATTACAACACGTTCCACAATCTTTGGTGCGGACAAAGTCTCTGGCTGTAGCCACTTTCTGCTCAGGTGAATGAGATCATACATTTGAGACCTGGGGGGTTTTCCAAGCTGGAAAGTCCAGTTATGCACACGCTGAGCCCGGACAGCCTGGGTGACACCCAGCCTTGCCAATATTTCAGCTTTTAGCATCACATAGTCTTTTGCTTGGTTAGGCTCCAGGTCATAGTAATCTTTCTGCGATTCACCAGTTAACAGAGGAGCCACCAGTCCAGCCCACTGCTCCTCAGGCCACTTTTCTCTTTCAGCGGTCCTTTCAAATGTGGTCAAAAATACCTCTGGATCATCCTCTCCAGTCATTTTTGTCAATAAACGACTCACCCCAAAGGACGCGGTATTAGTGGGACAGCTTTCCTCACTGGTCTGCGGACGTTGCTGCATTACTGCTTCCATCTGTTGTTGTAGTCTCTGCTCTTGCTTCTGCAACAGGTCTATGAAGCGGGCCTCAGATTGCTGCTGGGCTTGTTGCTGAGCCTCCAGACTCTGTTGCAAAGTTGCGTTTGTCTGCTGCTGGGCTGCAAGGCTCTGTTGATGAGCTTGCTGCTGGGCTGCGAAGTTCTTTTGCAAACCTGCATTTGTCTGCTGTTGATTGGCATTTGCTAGAGCCAGCTGCTTCAGTATCTCCTCCATGCTGGCTTAAAAAAAAACTGCCACTGGTTCTCCACCAACTGTGAGGGGGTTAGCTCGGCAGCGGGTGTGTGTGACCCCCGGGATGGGCTCCCCACACAAAAACAGGCCCAGCAAACGGAGGTTGTGGTTTTCAAAATCAAAAAAAAGTGCGGTTTATTTTCTATTTACAGTGACAAAACACAGCAAAGCAAAAGAAACATAAACAAAATAAATCCTGGTCAACTTGACCTCTGACTAAACATACAGGTTTCCTAACTAACAACTGGGATCAGCCTAGTGCTGTCCTAGTCCCTAAGTCCCTGGTTTTAAATGTCCAAGCAAATAGCCACACAGGCTTTGTCTCACCGCACAGGGGTTCACTCTCCCTAGACAGTCCACACAGGTCTGGTTCCAGGCATGAGCTAACACCTAATGAATCTGGGAGTTCTTATAGAGGCCTAAATGAGCTGACAAGCTTCAGCTGGTCTCATCAACTCCCTGTCTGCACGACGCCCCACACTCTCCCTAGAGGTATGAGTCATCCATGAGCCCACTAGCCTCAGCTGGGCTTATACAACTCTCCACCTAGTTGTATAAGTCGGCGTAAAGCCTGAATCTGGGCGAAATATATCTACCCCCCTGGATGCAACCAGGTGACTTTACCTTCCTGCTGTCACAATATATACTCTGCAGCCAGTGTAGCCTATATCTGCAGTGCATTCTGTGTTGTACTATTTCTAATACTCTTCAGGCTTCCGGGTATATTAATATATATATATATATATATATATATATATATATATATATAATATGTGTATATACTCTGCATCCAGTGTAGCCTATATCTACAGTGTATTTTCTTTTTTTTAATCTCAAAAACAAGTTTTATTAAGAAAAACAAGTGCAATACATCCAATACTGGCTTCAGAGCAATACAATCACAAGTCATAATTCCACATGGGGTACTGAAAGTTTTAAACTAGCATATAAGGTGTATGCATCAATACCGTAAAAACATTAAACTGCTTCCCGTGACATATGTGCATAGAGCAATGCTGGATCCGAACTGCATTGTACTGGTACTGTGTCACAACTCCCCCCTCCCCTTTTCCACAAATCATGTACCCTGAGCCCTGTAAATAGAATAGCTGTAGAGCAGCAATTACAGCAACCGGTTCAATGCCAGTTCCACCGGTGCCAACCCGGGCACATTCAACCATGGTTCCTAGAGTTTAGCAAATTTTGCTGTGCTGCCCCTATGTTGGTAAATATATTTTTCTAGTCTTAAAGTGTTACCCATTTGCTCTATCCACTCCCTCACTGTTGGGGGTTCAGTTGACTTTCAGTGTCGTAGAATCAGCTTCCGCGCCTGCCTGGGGGCCTCCTCTATTAGTTCATCATCTATAATACCTAACAGACAAAGTTTAGGATCTTTTTTAATCTGGACATGGAAAGCTTGGTTGATAACCCCTATTACCTCCGTCCAGTAGGCATGTAACCTGGGGAAACGGGTGTATCAGGTCACCGTGATCCCGCATGCAACGAGTACATGAGGGATCATCCCGCACTCCCATTCTAACCAACTTGGCCGGAGTATAGTGGACTCGCAAAAGTAAATACAACTGGGACAGTCGCTGGCGACATTGAGGGAGCACTGAGAGACCGCCAACAGCGCCTCCTCCCATTGTTCCTCCTCAAAGGGCCCAATATCTCCCTGCCATTGGGCTATTACCTTTTGGATTGAATCGGGCAAGACCAAGTTAAGTAGCATAGCGTAGCTCCAAGATATGAAGCCCTTATAAGAC
Organism: Rana muscosa; assembly: GCA_029206835.1. NCBI lineage: Eukaryota > Metazoa > Chordata > Amphibia > Anura > Ranidae > Rana > Rana muscosa. The sequence goes on along the minus strand of CM055116.1, from coordinate 27,669,236 downwards.
GACACCTCCAACATATAGTTAAAAATAGAAGTAGTGTTTTGTACCCAAGCATCCTCATCATTTTGGGCCCTAATCGCATGCTGGAGTTGGAAGTAGTAAAATTGCATAGACCTGGGGAGCTGGAACTCCTCCTGAAGGTCGGCAAAGGCACGTAACTCTCCATTATGGAATATTTGGTATAAGTAGTTGACCCTGTACTGCTGCCACTTTTTACTATATTGTAGTTTCCCTATGTCTGCATACCTGTCATTGTGCCACATAGGACTAAATTTAGTAAACCCAGTGACCTGTTGTACTGTTCTGACTTTATCCCAAATTTTTTGCATTAAGTTATACGTGGGGTATAATTTATTCAATTTACCAAACTGCAGGGCTTTCAACCCCTCTGTGATCCCCCTCCCAATCGTAAATTTAAGGAGAGAAGTGGTGGAATCTATCAGAATTATCTCCGAATCTGGAGCTGAACCGATCGCTCTAGCTATGTGTTGTAGCTGGGAGGCCAAGTAGTGCAGCCAAGGGTTTGGTAGTGCCAACCCTCCTGCTTCCTTAGGCAATTGAAGCTGTTCCAATCTCACTCTGGCCACAGATGAGTGCCATATTAGGGATCGGAACATGGAGTTAATGATTTGAAATTGTATCATTGGGATCACTAGCAGAGTTATGTAACACGTATAGAATTTGGGGCATAAGGATCATTTTTATAAGGTTGATCCTACCCACTGGTGACATTTGCAGCCTGGACCAGACCTTAATCCTATCGCGACTGCGATTAAGCAAGGGAGTGAGATTCAACCTAAGTCTATCCAAAGGGTCTGGGGTGACCTGTATACCTAAATATTTAATGGTCCTAGATACGGGAATATCCAGAATCGCTGGCAGTTGCTGGTCTGGGCTCATGTCAAGAAACAGAAGAGAGGATTTAGTCCAGTTCACTACCAACCCTGAATAAAGACCAAAGGTTTGTACCACCCTCATAGCTTCATTAAGTGACTGCCCGCATAGTAGCATGGTGTCGTCCGCATATAATATTAGTTTCTCCTGCAGTTTCCCATATTGAAAGCCTCAAATATCAGGGTTAGAGCGGATGAGAGCTGCTAAGGGCTCAATGGCCAGGGTGAACAGGAGTGGGGACGGAGGGCAGCCCTGCTTTGTGCCCCTATGCAAGCTGAAATCTTGGGACACCCTTCCCGTCTCTCTAATGGCGGCTTTGGGGGCGTGGTATAGTAACTGGACCCATGAAATAAATTCCTCCCAAAACCCGAATTTATTCAATGTGGCCCACAGGTTTGTCCATTCAATACTGTCAAACGCCTTGTGAGCGTCTAAGGATAACAGTGCTCTGTCCCCCCTGTTGTCGGCCCTTGACTGTATGTTAAGGAAGAGTCTACGCAGATTGATTGCCGTAGATTTCTGGGGCATAAACCCTGCCTGGTCAGAATGTATGATAGAGGAGATCACCCCATTCAGTCGTAACGCCAAGACCTTCGCCAGAATCTTCACATCATTCTGTAGGAGGGAAATAGGCCTATAGGAGCCTGGATCCAGTGGATGCTTACCTGGTTTCAATAACAGCACTATTATGTCTTTGGTCATGGACAGGGGGAGGCTTTTATTCTCCTTAGCTTCTTGGAACACAGCCAGTAGTTTGGGTAACATACTGCCAGCTTATTGTTTGTACACTTCAATCGGAATGCCATCCTCCCCCGGTGCCTTAGAGTTATGCCCCGTACACACGATTGGAAATTCCGACCAGAAAAACGTGTTTTTTTTCTGACGGAATGTTGGCTCAAACTTGTGTTGCATACACACGGTCACACAAATCTTGTCTGAAATTCCGCCCGTAAAGAACGCGGTGATGTACAAGACGTACGACGAGCCGAGATCAATGAAGTTCAATAGGCAGTTTGGCTCTTCTGCTTGATTCTGAGCATGCATGTTTTTTTGCGCGCCGGAATTGCATACAGACGAACGGAATTTCTGATAGGAATTTTTTCCATCGGAAAATTTGTGAACCAGCTCTCAATCCTTTGTTAGCAGAAATTTCGACAGCAAAAGTCCGATGGAGCATACACAAGGTCAGAATTTCCGACCAAAAACTCACATCAGACTTTTCTTATCGGAATTTCCGACCGTGTGTACGCAGCATTAGGGAACATCCCAGTCGCCCTCTGAAGCTGCAACAAAGAAAGAGGAGCATCCAGTTGATTCCTAGCAGCATCGGATAGAGTAGGAAGGTCCACCGTCTCAATATAAGTCTGCAGGGAACTCGCTGAGTAAGACTGTTTAGACTGGTATAAATTGGAGTAATAGGAAACTAGCTCGGCCATAATAAGATCAGGGGCGTTTGTCACTGTTCCCCCCCTGAGTCCTAATTGCACTAATGGAAGGTGATTTCTGTTGTGAATGGGCAATTTGGGCTAACAGGTGACCGGTCTGTTCTTAAAGAAAAATGAAGCTGCGCAATATGTAAATAGCACTCGTAGTGAAAAAGGCTAGTGTATACAGAAACCTGTCCCTGCTTGATTGCTTTGGGACAACTGCCTGTTGTTTGTCTGATCAACACAGTATAAACAATAAAGTCCTGTTCAAACAAAAAATAGTAGTGAATCCTGAACAATCTTAAAGTCCTGCCAAAGTTCTCCTTAATAGCTATTGGTGACTAGACATGTGCACTGCCAAAAAATTCGTTAGTTTTCGTTTTCGTTTCATTCGTTTTTTTTTTTTTCGTTTTTCGGGTCATTCGTTATGATCGCAATTCGTAAATTCGTAAATTTGTACATTCGTAAATTTATACATTCGTAATTTCGGAAATTTGGAAATTCGATATTTTCGAAAACCCGAAAATTTGAAAATCTGAAAAAATAACTATTAAATTATAGGTATTGTAATTTCCTTTCAAATTTGGCTGTTAGCGAACGTAACGAATGCAAATTTATCTGAAGTTACGCATAACCTGAAATAACAAATGCCGCATCTAAACAAATGGAACGGAACAAATTAATAATAATAATAATAAAACGTTTTTATTATTATTATTGTTATTTATTATTATTATTAATTCATTACGTTCCATTCGTTTAGATACGGCATTCATTATGTCGGAAAACAATTCGTAACTTCGTTAAGTTCACTAACAGCCAAATTTGAAAGGAAATTACAATACCTATAATTGAATAGTTAGTAATAGTTAAGTTATTAGTTAATTATTATTTCAGATTTCCGAATTTACTAATTTACGATTGTACGAATGTACAAATTTACGAATGTACGAATATTCAGAAATTCGTAAATTCAAATTTACGAATTTCCAGATAGTTGTACATTCGTAAATTCGTGCATTGGTAAATTCGTATATTCGTAAATTCGTACATTCGTAAATTTGAATTTACGAATATTCGTTAAAATTCGTTAAATGAGTTTTCGTTAATTCGGATATTTCCGAATTAACGAATTTGTCGAAATTCGTTAAAAAAATGAATTCGGAACGAAACGAATTGCACATGTCTATTGGTGACTTCACACATCAGACACCCGATGAAAAGTGCTGTGTTGTTGATAGAAAAGAGTTCCTCCACCAATGATTATTACTGCTGCTTACCAGAGCACTTGATCCCATCAGAGATCAATGCAAGCAGACGGCTGTTATCCCTGCCAGGGATTCTGGATAAATCAGTCAGTCAGCTATTCTCCTGGATAAAACGCCAAATCGTATGGGTAGAATCCTATAATAATTGCGTGTTTATGTTCTTTCAGTCGCCAATGCTTTCGGTCGTTGTTCTGTAAGCCGTATTCTTGAACAACTCATCTTGTGTTCGGGAGTCGGGCCTTTCGAGGGAGGTGGTTCACTATATAATTTTGACAGCGCAGTATATCACCACATTTTGACCGGTCTGTTCTCCCTCCTCATATTAAGCCAGTTTCCGCTCTGTCGCAGATGTGGCAAGGTGCCTAAGTGCCTCGTTGGCAGATAGCCATGAGTCTTTGCAATCCTCCGTGGGATCAGCTAAAAATTTTGCTTCCAGCTCACTCACCAGGCGCTCCAACCCCTCCCTTTGAGCACTAGTGGCTTGCTTAATCATGTGTATCTCCCTGATAAATTTACCAAGGAGGAAGGACTTAAAGGTCTCCCACACAATCTCCATCCCGGCTGTGTCCCCTTGGGCCTGCCAGAATTCCCCAAATTTTTTCGCTATCTGTGCATGGGATGAAAACAAATTAAGTCAGAAGGCGTTTAATTTTCAGAGGGCCTTGGGCATATTTGAGATTAGTCTCACCTCCAACTTAGTGATGACTGGTGAGTGATCGGAGATGCTGTGGACAGCGTATGTGACCTCCGATACATACCGTGAGGTTTCAGCAGAGCCGATACTAAGATCCTAGGGACATGTATGATGTGACCTCCGATACATACCGTGAGGTTTCAGCAGAGCCGATACTAAGATCCTAGGGACATGTATGATTAGAAAAGCAGGAAAAACTTTTTTCCCCTGGTTGTTTATCTTCTCAAAAAACTTTTTCAGGGGAATGCGATAAGAGCTACGTACTGTACTCACTGGGGAATGTTTGTCCAGTGCAGGGTCCAAAAAACAATTAAAGTCTCCCATAACGTATAGGGGGATGTATTGGTGACACAGCTGATATTCTAATACTGTCTGGAGCACCTGGTGATTGTATGGAGGCGGGATGTACACAAATGCAAGAATACATTTCAAAGTAAATATACGGCACAGCAATATCACACATCTCCCCTCTGCATCTAGTACACATTCTATCTCCTGGTAGTCTAAAGATTTATGTATCAGTACACTCACACCCCTTGAATAAGGAGTGTGAGTGGAGTGGTAGGACCACCCCACCCATGACAGCTTCAAACAGGAAACCGACTCAGGGGTCAGGTGGGTCTCTTGCAGTGAGTAGATGGCGGGTAAATATTTGTGGAGGGAGGTAAATACCATGGTGCGCTTCAGGGAATCATGTATCCCTCTAACATTCCATTATATCACTGGAACCGCGGCCATTTTAGATCTATTATAGTAAGCATATCAAGGTGAGCAGTAAGCACAATGTCCCACATCAGATCAACATGAAGATGCACATAAACAATTTTTAGCACCAAAGAAGTGTCCTGTAAAGGAGGTAATGCTATAAAGAGATGTAATAATAATTAAAAAAAATAAAACAGAAAAGTAGTGTGCCACCACAAACTTCAGGTAGTCCGGGCACTTCCCAAACTTTGGTAGGACAACCGGTCCTCATCTCCCTGTGCTGAGTATGGTTCAACAGGGACCCGATTCCCATCAAAATGATGAGTAGACAGAAAATGTAAAACATAGCACTAGGTAGAAAACTTTTTGCAGAAAAATGCTCTTTGTGGACAAAAGGTATGTACTGTATGTTCACGTCTCATCGCACAGGCACAACGGTAATACAATGTGAAGAGGCCAAGTAGGCCTTCATGTGAAGCTTGAGGGTGCATGAAATGGGCTCAGTCTTCCTCTGCCGCCGCTCTTCTGACTCGGTGGAAAGCATTCTTGTTGGCGTCCAACCATGCTGAGGCATTTAATGTGTTTTCAAAGAAATGCGTTTGTTCCCGTGCTGTAATCCGAAGCCTCGCAGGGTAAAGCATAGCGTATGGGGCCTGTAATTTTTGAAGACGCCGTTTGACTTCGGTAAAGCGAGCCCTGCGTTTCTATACATCTGAGGAAAAGTCAGGGTAAAAGGAGATTCGTACTCCATTAAACTGGATATTCTGTTTTTCCCGGGCCAGATGCAGAATAATCTCCCTAGCCTTGTAGTGTAAGAGCCAGGCCAGTACACAGAACAGTGCAGCCGTACTGCAGTTGCTACTACTTTTCTGGTGTTGTACACAGTACAGTGCAGCCGTAGTGCAGTTGCTACTACACTTCTGGTGGTGTACACAGTAAACAATACAGTGCAGCCATAGTGCAGTTGCTACTTGTTATGTCCCTTAGACACGGGGTCTCTCAGGGTGCTGCTAGCAATGCTGCCAGTATCTGCTCATTAAGTTACACACAGGCTGGATTAACTTCTTAACCATGGAGAGGGTTTATTACTCACTCAGAACATGATGACTTTGTTACACGGAGTCCTAATACAACAGGCTTCTGTCATTACCAGTAGGGATGAGCTTCGTGTTCGAGTCGAACATACGTTCGACTCGAACATCGGCTGTTCGATCGTTCGACGAAGATCGAACGATTTGGGCCGTTCGCGCCAAATTCGAGTGACGCAAACGGCCCACAATGCACTACGCCATCGCAGTGTCATCCAGGCGCTGTGATTAGCCAAGCATGCACTGTGACCCCGCATGCTTGGCCAATCACAGGAGAGCAATGATTGGCCACAGGCAGGATGCCTCTGGCCAATTATTGCTGAGGGGGTTTAGTACACGCCCCACACTATAAAAGGCCGCCAGCGCGGCGGCCTTGTTTAGTGTGTTCTGCAGCAGGGAAAGAGAAGCATAGACAGGGACAGTGTCATTTTTTTTCCTTTACTAATCCTGGATTCCTTGTGTTTAGGGACAAATAAGGATAGGTAGGGAGAGTGTCAGTGACAGTGTGTTATTCTGTGCTAAACCTTGTTTGTAGGGACAGAGAGGTACAGTGAGGGAAAGTGTCAGTGTGCTATTCTGTGCTAATCCTTGTTTGTAGGGACAGAGAGGTACAGTGAGGGAAAGTGTCAGTGTGCTATTCTGTGCTAATCCTTGTTTGTAGGGACAGAGAGGTACAGTGAGGGAAAGTGTCAGTGTGCTATTCTGTGCTAAATCTTGTTTGTAGGGAGGGACAGAGTAGGACAGTGAGGGAAAGTGTCAGTGTGCTATTCTGTTCAAAACCAATTTTGCTGTTCCATATTTCAAATCCTTGAGTTTAGGGACAGAGAAGGACACTCGTGGAAATTATCAGTGTGCTATTCTGTGCTAAATCTTGTTTGTAGGGAGGGACAGAGTAGGACAGTGAGGGGAAGTGTCAGTGTGCTATTCTGTTCTAAACCAATTTTGCTGTTCCATATTTCAAATCCTTGAGTTTAGGGACAGAGAAGGACACTCGTGGAAATTATCAGTGTGCTATTCTGTGCTAAATCTTGTTTGTAGGGAGGGACAGAGTAGGGCAGTGAGGGAAAGTGTCAGTGTGCTATTCTGTTCTAAACCAATTTTGCTGAACCATATTTTCAATCCTTGAGTTTAGGGACAGAGAGGTACAGTGAGTGAAACTGACAGTGTGCTATTCTGTTCTAAACCAATTTTGCTGTTCCATATTTTCAATCCTTGAGTTTAGGGACAGAGAAGGACACTCGTGGAAATTATCAGTGTGTTATTCTGTGCTAAATCTTGTTTGTAGGGAGGGACAGAGTAGGACAGTGAGGGAAAGTGTCAGTGTGCTATTCTGTTCTAAACCAATTTTGCTGTTCCATATTTCAAATCCTTGAGTTTAGGGACAGAGAAGGACACTCGTGGAAATTATCAGTGTGCTATTCTGTGCTAAATCTTGTTTGTAGGTAGGGACAGAGTAGGACAGTGAGGGAAAGTGTCAGTGTGCTATTCTGTTCTAAACCAATTTTGCTGTTCCATATTTCAAATCCTTGAGTTTAGGGACAGAGAAGGACACTCGTGGAAATTATCAGTGTGCTATTCTGTGCTAAATCTTGTTTGTAATGAGGGACAGAGTAGGACAGTGAGGGAAAGTGTCAGTGTGCTATTCTGTTCTAAACCAATTTTGCTGTTCCATATTTCAAATCCTTGAGTTTAGGGACAGAGAAGGACACTCATGGAAATTATCAGTGTGCTATTCTGTGCTAAATCTTGTTTGTAGGGAGGGACAGAGTAGGACAGTGAGGGAAAGTGTCAGTGTGCTATTCTGTTCTAAACCAATTTTGCTGAACCATATTTTCAATCCTTGAGTTTAGGGACAGAGAGGTACAGTGAGTGAAACTGGCAGTGTGCTATTCTGTTCTAAACCAATTTTGCTGTTCCATATTTTCAATCCTTGAGTTTAGGGACAGAGAAGGACACTCGTGGAAATTATCAGTGTGCTATTCTGTGCTAAATCTTGTTTGTAGGGAGGGACAGAGTAGGACAGTGAGGGAAAGTGTCAGTGTGCTATTCTGTTCTAAACCAATTTTGCTGTTCCATATTTTCAATCCTTGAGTTTAGGGACAGAGAAGGACACTCGTGGAAATTATCAGTGTGCTATTCTGTGCTAAATCTTGTTTGTAGGGAGGGACAGAGTAGGACAGTGAGGGAAAGTGTCAGTGTGCTATTCTGTTCTAAACCAATTTTGCTGTTCCATATTTCAAATCCTTGAGTTTAGGGACAGAGAAGGACACTCGTGGAAATTATCAGTGTGCTATTCTGTGCTAAATCTTGTTTGTAGGGAGGGACAGAGTAGGACAGTGAGGGAAAGTGTCAGTGTGCTATTCTGTTCTAAACCAATTTTGCTGTTCCATATTTCAAATCCTTGAGTTTAGGGACAGAGAAGGACACTCGTGGAAATTATCAGTGTGCTATTCTGTGCTAAATCTTGTTTGTAGGGAGGGACAGAGTAGGACAGTGAGGGAAAGTGTCAGTGTGCTATTCTGTTCTAAACCAATTTTGCTGAACCATATTTTCAATCCTTGAGTTTAGGGACAGAGAGGTACAGTGAGTGAAACTGACAGTGTGCTATTCGGTTCTAAACCAATTTTGCTGTTCCATATTTTCAATCCTTGAGTTTAGGGGCAGAGAAGGACACTCGTGGAAATTATCAGTGTGCTATTCTGTGCTAAATCTTGTTTGTAGGGAGGGACAGAGTAGGACAGTGAGGGAAAGTGTCAGTGTGCTATTCTGTTCTAAACCAATTTTGCTGTTCCATATTTCAAATCCTTGAGTTTAGGGACAGAGAAGGACACTCGTGGAAATTATCAGTGTGCTATTCTGTGCTAAATCTTGTTTGTAGGGAGGGACAGAGTAGGACAGTGAGGGAAAGTGTCAGTGTGCTATTCTGTTCTAAACCAATTTTGCTGAACCATATTTTCAATCCTTGAGTTTAGGGACAGAGAGGTACAGTGAGTGAAACTGACAGTGTGCTATTCTGTTCTAAACCAATTTTGCTGTTCCATATTTTCAATCCTTGAGTTTAGGGACAGAGAAGGACACTCGTGGAAATTATCAGTGTGCTATTCTGTGCTAAATCTTGTTTGTAGGGAGGGACAGAGTAGGACAGCGAGGGAAAGTGTCAGTGTGCTATTCTGTTCTAAACCAATTTTGCTGTTCCATATTTTCAATCCTTGAGTTTAGGGACAGAGAAGGACACTCGTGGAAATTATCAGTGTGCTATTCTGTGCTAAATCTTGTTTGTAGGGAGGGACAGAGTAGGCCAGTGAGGGAAAGTGTCAGTGTGCTATTCTGTTCTAAACCAATTTTGCTGAACCATATTTTCAATCCTTGAGTTTAGGGACAGAGAGGTACAGTGAGTAAAACTGACAGGGTGCTATTCTGTTCTAAACCAATTTTGCTGTTCCATATTTTCAATCCTTGAGTTTAGGGACAGAGAAGGACACTCGTGGAAATTATCAGTGTGCTATTCTGTGCTAAATCTTGTTTGTAGGGAGGGACAGAGTAGGACAGTGAGGGAAAGTGTCAGTGTGCTATTCTGTTCTAAACCAATTTTGCTGTTCCATATTTTCAATCCTTGAGTTTAGGGACAGAGAAGGACACTCGTGGAAATTATCAGTGTGCTATTCTGTGCTAAATCTTGTTTGTAGGGAGGGACAGAGTAGGACAGTGAGGGAAAGTGTCAGTGTGCTATTCTGTTCTAAACCAATTTTGCTGTTCCATATTTCAAATCCTTGAGTTTAGGGACAGAGAAGGACACTCGTGGAAATTATCAGTGTGCTATGCTGTGCTAAATCTTGTTTGTAGGGAGGGACAGAGTAGGACAGTGAGGGAAAGTGTCAGTGTGCTATTCTGTTCTAAACCAATTTTGCTGTTCCATATTTCAAATCCTTGAGTTTAGGGACAGAGAAGGACACTCGTGGAAATTATCAGTGTGCTATTCTGTGCTAAATCTTGTTTGTAGGGAGGGACAGAGTAGGACAGTGAGGGAAAGTGTCAGTGTGCTATTCTGTTCTAAACCAATTTTGCTGAACCATATTTTCAATCCTTGAGTTTAGGGACAGAGAGGTACAGTGAGTGAAACTGACAGTGTGCTATTCTGTTCTAAACCAATTTTGCTGTTCCATATTTTCAATCCTTGAGTTTAGGGACAGAGAAGGACACTCGTGGAAATTATCAGTGTGCTATTCTGTGCTAAATCTTGTTTGTAGGGAGGGACAGAGTAGGACAGCGAGGGAAAGTGTCAGTGTGCTATTCTGTTCTAAACCAATTTTGCTGTTCCATATTTTCAATCCTTGAGTTTAGGGACAGAGAAGGACACTCGTGGAAATTATCAGTGTGCTATTCTGTGCTAAATCTTGTTTGTAGGGAGGGACAGAGTAGGACAGTGAGGGAAAGTGTCAGTGTGCTATTCTGTTCTAAACCAATTTTGCTGAACCATATTTTCAATCCTTGAGTTTAGGGACAGAGAGGTACAGTGAGTAAAACTGACAGGGTGCTATTCTGTTCTAAACCAATTTTGCTGTTCCATATTTTCAATCCTTGAGTTTAGGGACAGAGAAGGACACTCGTGGAAATTATCAGTGTGCTATTCTGTGCTAAATCTTGTTTGTAGGGAGGGACAGAGTAGGACAGTGAGGGAAAGTGTCAGTGTGCTATTCTGTTCTAAACCAATTTTGCTGTTCCATATTTCAAATCCTTGAGTTTAGGGACAGAGAAGGACACTCGTGGAAATTATCAGTGTGCTATTCTGTGCTAAATCTTGTTTGTAGGGAGGGACAGAGTAGGACAGTGAGGGAAAGTGTCAGTGTGCTATTCTGTTCTAAACCAATTTTGCTGTTCCATATTTCAAATCCTTGAGTTTAGGGACAGAGAAGGACACTCGTGGAAATTATCAGTGTGCTATTCTGTGCTAAATCTTGTTTGTAGGGAGGGACAGAGTAGGACAGTGAGGGAAAGTGTCAGTGTGCTATTCTGTTCTAAACCAATTTTGCTGAACCATATTTTTAATCCTTGAGTTTAGGGACAGAGAGGTACAGTGAGTGAAACTGACAGTGTGCTATTCTGTTCTAAACCAATTTTGCTGTTCCATATTTTCAATCCTTGAGTTTAGGGACAGAGAAGGACACTTGTGGAAATTATCAGTGTGCTATTCTGTGCTAAATCTTGTTTGTAGGAAGGGACAGAGTAGGACAGTGAGGGAAAGTGTCAGTGTGCTATTCTGTTCTAAACCAATTTTGCTGTTCCATATTTTCAATCCTTGAGTTTAGGGACAGAGAAGGACACTCGTGGAAATTATCAGTGTGCTATTCTGTGCTAAATCTTGTTTGTAGGGAGGGACAGAGTAGGACAGTGAGGGAAAGTGTCAGTGTGCTATTCTGTTCTAAACCAATTTTGCTGAACCATATTTTCAATCCTTGAGTTTAGGGACAGAGAGGTACAGTGAGTGAAACTGACAGTGTGCTATTCTGTTCTAAACCAATTTTGCTGTTCCATATTTTCAATCCTTGAGTTTAGGGACAGAGAAGGACACTCGTGGAAATTATCAGTGTGCTATTCTGTGCTAAATCTTGTTTGTAGGTAGGGACAGAGTAGGACAGTGAGGGAAAGTGTCAGTGTGCTATTCTGTTCTAAACCAATTTTGCTGTTCCATATTTCAAATCCTTGAGTTTAGGGACAGAGAAGGACACTCGTGGAAATTATCAGTGTGCTATTCTGTGCTAAATCTTGTTTGTAGCGAGGGACAGAGTAGGACAGTGAGGGAAAGTGTCAGTGTGCTATTCTGTTCTAAACCAATTTTGCTGTTCCATATTTCAAATCCTTGAGTTTAGGGACAGAGAAGGACACTCGTGGAAATTATCAGTGTGCTATTCTGTGCTAAATCTTGTTTGTAGGGAGGGACAGAGTAGGACAGTGAGGGAAAGTGTCAGTGTGCTATTCTGTTCTAAACCAATTTTGCTGAACCATATTTTCAATCCTTGAGTTTAGGGACAGAGAGGTACAGTGAGTGAAACTGACAGTGTGCTATTCTGTTCTAAACCAATTTTGCTGTTCCATATTTTCAATCCTTGAGTTTAGGGACAGAGAAGGACACTCGTGGAAATTATCAGTGTGCTATTCTGTGCTAAATCTTGTTTGTAGGGAGGGACAGAGTAGGACAGTGAGGGAAAGTGTCAGTGTGCTATTCTGTTCTAAACCAATTTTGCTGTTCCATATTTCAAATCCTTGAGTTTAGGGACAGAGAAGGACACTCGTGGAAATTATCAGTGTGCTATTCTGTGCTAAATCTTGTTTGTAGGGATGGACAGAGTAGGACAGTGAGGGAAAGTGTCAGTGTGCTATTCTGTTCTAAACCAATTTTGCTGAACCATATTTTCAATCCTTGAGTTTAGGCACAGAGAGGTACAGTGAGTAAAACTGACAGTGTGCTATTCTGTTCTAAACCAATTTTGCTGTTCCATATTTTCAATACTTGAGTTTAGGGACAGAGAAGGACACTCGTGGAAATTATCAGTGTGCTATTCTGTGCTAAATCTTGTTTGTAGGGAGGGACAGAGTAGGACAGTGAGGGAAAGTGTTAGTGTGCTATTCTGTTCTAAACCAATTTTGCTGTTCCATATTTCAAATCCTTGAGATTAGGGACAGAGAAGGACACTCGTGGAAATTATCAGTGTGCTATTCTGTGCTAAATCTTGTTTGTAGGGAGGGACAGAGTAGGACAGTGCGGGAAAGTGTCAGTGTGCTATTCTGTTCTAAACCAATTTTGCTGTTCCATATTTCAAATCCTTGAGTTTAGGGACAGAGAAGGACACTCGTGGAAATTATCAGTGTGCTATTCTGTGCTAAATCTTGTTTGTAGGGAGGGACATAGTAGGACAGTGAGGGAAAGTGTCAGTGTGCTATTCTGTTCTAAACCAATTTTGCTGAACCATATTTTCAATCCTTGAGTTTAGGGACAGAGAGGTACAGTGAGTAAAACTGACAGTGTGCTATTCTGTTCTAAACCAATTTTGCTGTTCCATATTTTCAATCCTTGAGTTTAGGGACAGAGAAGGACACTCATGGAAATTATCAGTGTGCTATTCTGTGCTAAATCTTGTTTGTAGGGAGGGACAGAGTAGGACAGTGAGGGAAAGTGTCAGTGTGCTATTCTGTTCTAAACCAATTTTGCTGTTCCATATTTTCAATCCTTGAGTTTAGGGACAGAGAAGGACACTCGTGGAAATTATCAGTGTGCTATTCTGTGCTAAATCTTGTTTGTAGGGAGGGACAGAGTAGGACAGTGAGGGAAAGTGTCAGTGTGCTATTCTGTTCTAAACCAATTTTGCTGAACCATATTTTCAATCCTTGAGTTTAGGGACAGAGAGGTACAGTGAGTGAAACTGACAGTGTGCTATTCTGTTCTAAACCAATTTTGCTGTTCCATATTTTCAATCCTTGAGTTTAGGGACAGAGAAGGACACTCATCGAAATTATCAGTGTGCTATTCTGTGCTAAATCTTGTTTGTAGGGAGGGACAGAGTAGGACAGTGAGGGAAAGTGTCAGTGTGCTATTCTGTTCTAAACCAATTTTTTGCTGTTCCATATTTCAAATCCTTGAGTTTAGGGACAGAGAAGGACACTTTCGGCAGCTGGACATGTTGAGCCACATCATGCCGAAGACTTGGTAGAGTGGATGACCAAGCCCACCTCATCCTCCTCATCCTCTCTCACCCAGGCTCAGGGTACTGGCAAAGCAGCTGCCAAAGCGTCCTCTTCTCTGGTATCATTATCTTCATTAGTCAATCCTTCCCTAGACCCACCATGTCCTCCTCCTGAGGAGTCCCCCGAACTGTTTGAGCACAGTGTTGGGTACATGCTCCAGGAGGATGCCCAGCATTTGGAAGGATCTGATGATGATACCCAGCTAGAGGAAGGCAGCAGCGTGAGAGCAGAGAGAGGGGATGCTCAAGAAGGACACCGATCTGGCAGTCATGCTCCAGCAGCTGCAGCATACTGCCAGATTGGCTCCAGTGATGAGGAGGGAGGGGATGATGAGGTCACTGACTCCACGTGGGTGCCTAATAGGAGAGAGGAGGAGGAGGAGGAGGATGAGGAGGAGGCACATCTCCAACGAGGCAGGATGCCCTTGAGTGGCCAGCGTATGGGCAGCACACCGACGGAATCACACCGCAGAGCTCCGCCTGTGCAGGGCGCTGCCTCTGCCCGTCATTCAAAAAGTTCTTTGGTGTGGGCCTTTTTTGAGGCGAGTGCATCAGATCGCACAGCTGCTGTTTGCAACATATGTCTATCGCGTGGCCAAAACATCAGCCGCTTGGGCACCACATGCTTGATCAGACATATGTTGACCTGCCATGCAGCTCGTTGGCAAGCCTACCTTAAAGACCCACACCAAAGAACAAAGCTGACCTCTTCTTGCACCGCATCAGCTGGGATCTCCAACCCCACTATACCTTCACTCCTCTCTGAAACCTGCTCTGAGAGGAATGAAGGTGTAGAATTAGGTGTGTCACAGGCAAGTACTTGCGGGCACTCTGCTAGCAGTACACCAACGTCCGATTCTAGCAGGCAAATTTCCCTGCCACAGCTGCTGGACCGTCAAAAGAAGTTCACTCCCAGCCATCCACATGCCCAGCGGTTGAATGCTAGCTTGGCTAAATTGCTAGCGCTTCAACTGCTGCCTTTTCAGTTGGTAGACTCGGCCCCCTTTCCGTGAGTTTGTGCAATGTGCGGTTCCTCAGTGGCAGGTTCCCAAACGCCACTTTTTCGCACGGAAGGCGATTCCGGCTCTCTACAGGCATGTGGAAGGCAATGTCTTGGCCTCGCTGGACAGGGCAGTCAGCGGTAAGGTGCATATTACCGCTGACTCATGGTCCAGCAGGCATGGACAGGGACGTTACCTTTCTTTCACGGCCCATTGGGTCACTCTTTTTGCAGCTGGGAAGGATGCAGGACAAGGTGCAGTAGTGTTGGAGGTTGTTCCACCGCCACGCCTCCAAAATGCTACTACTGGTTGTGACACACCTCTCTCCTCCACCCCCTCCTCTTCTTCTTCCTCCATGGCATCTTCCTGTGGTTTGTCCTCGGAACCAGCGGTGCTCCATAGGCGTTCAAGGGGCTACGCAAGTATGCAGGCAAAAAGATGCCATGCCGTGCTTGCGCTGGTGTGTTTGGGGGACAGGAGCCACACTGGGGCAGAGGTCCTGTCTGCTCTGCAGGGGCAGGCCGAGAGGTGGTTGACGCCACGCCAGCTTAAGCCAGGAATGGTGGTTTGCGACAATGGCACCAACCTCCTCTCCGCCCTCCGACAGGGACAACTGACCCATGTGCCCTGTATGGCTCACGTCCTTAACCTGGTGGTGCAGCGGTTCTTGGGCAGGTACCCGGGCTTACAGGATGTCCTGAGGCAGGCCAGGAAAGTCTGTGTGCATTTCCGCAGATCTTATAATGCCAGTGCTCGCCTGGCTGAGCTGCAAAAGGAGTTGAACCTGCCCAAGAACCGCCTTATATGTGACATGCCCACCAGGGGGAACTCAACGTTGGCCATGCTGCAGCGGCTGCACACGCAGCAGAGGGCCATCAATGAGTACCTGTGCGACTACGGCACCAGGACAGGGTCAGAGGAGCTCGGGTTTTTTTCACCACGCCAGTGGGGCATGATCAGGGATGCATGCACTGTCCTGGCACCATTTGAGGAGGCCACGAGGATGGTGAGCAGTGACAGTGCATGCATCAGTGACACTGTACCTCTTGTCCACCTGTTGGAGCACACGCTGCGTGGAATAATGGACAGGGCACTTGAGGCAGAACAGAGGCAGGAAGAGGAGGACTTCCTTGCCTCTCAAGGCCCCCTTTACCCAGACAGTGTTCCTTCTGTCCCACCCATCGCACAGGAAGAGGAGGAGGAGGAGGAGGAGGAGGAGGATTGTGTCAGCATGGAGGTGGAGGCTGGCACTCATCATCATTAGCAGCAGTCTTTTAGGGATGATTTACAGTCCCAAGAAACCAGTGGACTTGTACGTGGCTGGGAGGAGGTGGCTGCGGATCATGTCGTCCTTAGTGACCCAGAGGACTCCGGACTGAATGCCTCAGCTAACCTACGCTGCATGGCCTCCCTGATCCTGCAAAGTCTGCGGAAGGATCCTCGTATTCTTCGGATCAAGGAGAGGGACCATTACTGGCTGGCCACTCTCCTTGATCCACGGTACAAGGGTAAGGTTGCGGACCTTATCGTACCGTCGCAGAGGGAGCAGAGGATGAGACAACTCCGGGAGGCCTTGCAGAAAGGTCTGTGCAACGCGTTCCCAGAGACTGGGAGGTTACAAACTCCTGGTCCTGGACAACGAGTTGCTGAGGCTTCGGGCAGTCAAAGAAGGAGCGGTGGGGAAGGTGGCCGTCTGACCGATGCGTTCAGACAATTCTTTAGTCCGCAGCCCCAAAGTATGATCGGTTCCAGCAACCATCGCCAGCGTCTGATATACATGGTCCAGGAATACCTAGGGGCAAGGTCAGACTTGGACACCTTTCCCACCGAAAATCCTCTGGCTTACTGGGTCCTGAGGATGGATCACTGGCCAGAGCTAGCACAGTATGCAATTGAGCTACTGGCCTGTCCTGCATCCAGCGTTCTTTCAGAACGCACATTCAGTGCTGCTGGAGGATTTGTCACGGATCACAGGGTGCGCCTGTCCACCGACTCGGTTGATCGACTGACTTTCATCAAGATGAACCAGTCTTGGATCACCACCAGCTACCACACACCAGATGCTGATATAACAGACTAATTGATTTTAAAATGTCACATCCCTTCAAGACTGATGCTGATGCTGAGTGCCTGTGCTGTTATGTTGACTGGCTATCCTCCTCCTCCTCCTCAATGATACGATTAATGATGATAGCTTGGAAGATCATTTTGGTTTATGGGTGACGCCACCAGTGGCTAAGGCCCAATTTTTCAGCCCCTGTTTAACAGGGGCGTGTAATTAAAATTTTTGATGCAATACTTTGCAACAGGCCTCATTGCTGTGCTCCAAGTACAGTATCTGTGAGGGGTTGCAGTGTTGTGCCACCAGTGCCTAAGGCCCAATTTTTCAGCCCCTGTTCAACAGGGGCATGCAATTATAATTATTGATCTAATAATTCACAGCAGGGCCCATTGCTGCGCCCACCAAGAGTAACTGTCAGGCCTTACAGTGTTGTGGCACCAGCACCACCATCACCACCACCACCACCACCAAAGGCCCAATTTTTCAGCCCCTGTTCAACAGGGGCATGCAATTATAATTATTGATCGAATAATTCACAGCAGGACCCATTGCTGCGCCCACCAAGAGTAACTGTCAGGCCTTACAGTGTTGTGGCACCAGCACCACCATCACCACCACCACCACCACCAAAGGCCCAATTTTTCAGCCCCTGTTCAACAGGGGCATGCAATTATAATTATTGTTCGAATAATTCACAGCAGGGCCCATTGCTGCGCCCACCAAGAGTAACTGTCAGGCCTTACAGTGTTGTGGCACCAGCACCACCATCACCACCACCACCACCACCACCAAAGGCCCAATTTTTCAGCCCCTATTCAACAGGGGCATGCAATTATAATTATTGATCTAATAATTCACAGCAGGGCCCATTGCTGCGCCCACCCAGAGTAACTGTCAGGCCTTACGGTGTTGTGGCACCAGCACCACCATCAAAGGCCCAATTTTTACTACCACTGATCAACAATTATATGTTATTACAATTCCTGATATAATAGTTGACAGCAGGGCGTTCCAGCACCCACCAAGAATAACTGTGAGTGCTTTCAGTGTTGTGCCAACACCAACACCTAAGGGGCCAATTTCTGCAGAGTATATACGGCAGGTCCCTACTTTCAAACATCCAACTTACAAACTACTACTACTTGCAAACGGAAGAAGACAACAGGAAGTGAGAGGAAATCTACCCCTTGGAAGGAAAATTCTCTCCTGTAAGAATTAATATGGGAGAAAGGTGTCTCCTCTCTACTGATGCTTTATCACCAATCCTTGTTTCAATAAAAACACCACATTTCAAAAACAGTTGTCATTGGGACGCAAAGTGAGGTGAAATGTTCTGAACAGGGGCACAGACAGCAAAAAAAATGTGACAGGGGTGATAACCGTTCCCTATGTTTTACAAAAAGCTAAAAAAAAGGTATTTGGCATGGAGCTACACTTAAACAATGCAGCTGTTCAAAATTACAAACAGATTCTACATAAGAACAAACCTACAGTCCCTGTCTTGTATGCACCGCCTGTATACGACTGTTCAGAGTATATAGGTCCTTTTTTATTTTGTGTGCGGGGTTCCCCTTAATATCCATACAAGACCCAAAGGGGCTGGTAATGGGCTGGGGTGGGGGGGGGGGTTGATGGGGTAGCTATGCCATTTTTCCTAAAGATTTTCATCCATATTACCGGGACCAGACATTGCATTAAAGCCGCAAGCAGTTTTAAATGGCTTTTTTTCCTTTAGAAATGTTATTTTGTGCAAGGACAGTTCTAAACACGGGAAACACGTGGCACTTCACAGGCATACTTTAGACAACCCCCAGGTACAATATTTAAAGGAATATTTGACTTTTGTTTTTCACTTTATGCATCATTAAAATGACTGCTCCCGGAAAACGTCCGTTTTTAAAACTTCTTTTTGCATTGATACATGTCCCCTGGTGCAGAACCCGGGTTCCCAAACTCTGTTTCGGACAATAACATGGATAATAGTCGTTATAATTAGCACTTTAGAATCCGAACGTTCGCATCCATTGTATTTAATAGGGTTCTAATGTTCGTGCGAACTTTCGGTCCGTTCGCGGGTTCTGGTGCGAACCGAACCCGGGGGTGTTCGGCTCATCACTAATTACCAGATGTAATCCCTTCTGTGTATCATGCTGCTGCTTCCAGTCACACACACACACACACACACTTACTTCCTGGTACAGCCCCTCCCCCAGCATGCATCAGGAGAAAAGAGTGAAGGGTCACAGTGATCCAGCACAAACATCACATCTCCTCTTTTTCTCATAAAAAATAAATAAAATAAAAAATAAATAAATAAACATAACAAGAGGACAAAATACTCAACACATAAAATACTCAACACATAAAATAACAAGGCAAGCAGGATCACTTCAGCAAATAGTATCTCCAACTCAGTTCTGTGGCTCCTGCATCACATTATGAGCCCTTTGTCTCTGTTTCCTGACCTCCAAAGTGTCCCGTAAGATTTCAGTGCTTTGCCAAAGAGGAGTTTAATGTCTTTGGCGGGCAGACTTACAAAGTGGCACAGCACTAATATGGGTAGAGGCTGTCAAAGGCTCTGGAGGTGTCAGTGGGTGTCCAACAGACAAATCAGTCTCTGCAACTTCAGGCACATGTCCGGGCTCCTCAGGAATATGGTCACCAACCGCTTCAGTGGTTGCTTTTAAACTTGTGGGATCATGCCAGACACCATGCCATATGTCATCAGTAGAGCCCTGAGTAGACTCTGGTGGTTGGGTAGAAAGAGGGGTCGGGTTTGTTTCTACTGGCAGGCAAATGCGCTTTCTCAATTGCGAAAGTTGTCTTCAAACACAAACGCCATTCTCCAGGCGAACAAGGTATATTCGTTGCCCAAGAGGTCCATCAATAATGCCAGGAAGCCAATGAGGTAAAACTCTGTAATTCCGAAACCATACAAGATCACCAGCATGGAATCCAAGACGGCCTGGCGGAGGAGGTGTTGGTGACTGTTCCTGTGGACCAACTAAATCAAGTTTGGTGCGGAGATACCTGCCAAACATAAGAAAAGCTGGGGACAACCCAGTAGTAGCGTGTTTTGTGTTTCGGTACATGGTCAAGAACTCTAGCAGCTTTTCCTCTGACAGTCCAACCTGGTCCAGAGGGGACAGTAAGTGCTTCTTAAACGTCTGCACAAACCGTTCTGCCAGCCCATTCGAGGCTGGATGATAAGCAGCTGTTTTGTAGTGTTGGATGCCCAAGCCACTGAGGAAGCATTGAAACTCATGCAATGAAAATTAAATCCCATTGACTGAGACTATGGCTGTTGGCAAGCCATATTGAGAAAAGAGCTTCCTTAAGACTAGAATGGTAGCAGCTGAGGTAACAGAAGGCATTTGAAAAACCTCTGGCCATTTTTAATGTGCATCTACCAAGATCAAATACATTTTACCCTGGATTGGGCCAGCAAAATCAAGATGGAGTCTTGACCACGGGTCTGTCGGCCATGGCCAAGGTAGCAGGGTTCCTTTCTTTTGGGGTCGCTGAGCTTGACAGCACCCAGGACATTGAACCACATAATCTTCAATTGCTGTGTCCATTTGAGGCCACAAAACATAGCTCCAGGCTCGCTGCTTCATGTGCACCATGCCAGAATGGCCCTCATGCAGTATCCTTAGCATGGTTGGTTGCAAATACTGAGGTATAATCACTCTGTTGCCCCACTGTAGGCAACCAGCATTAGTCACAAGCTTACATTTTCTGGCAAAGTACGGATGAAATTCACCTGGGACTTTCTCTGGCCATTAGGGAGGTGGACATGCAGGATTTCGGCCTGTGTATTTCCACTATGCGTATGTCTCTTGGTGAGTGGTCTCCAATTGGCAATCTAGAAAATGCATCTGCTTTGCCATGGGCATAATGGGAGCGGTATCTGATAGAATAAGTATAAGCTCCGAAGACTAAAGCGTACCTTTGTAAGCGAGATGCAGTTGTTGTAGAAATTCCCTTCTGAGGGTTCAGTATTGACTAAAGAGGTTTGTGGTCAGTGATAAGTGTGAACTCCCAACCATAGATATACGTATGAATTTTTTTGTGGCCCATACAATGGCCAAAGCTTCCTTGTCTATCTAGGAGTAGTTTTGTTCTGCTGGGGTCAAAGACCTGGAGGCAAAAGAAATGGCATGCTCTGTGCCATCTGGCATGACATGGGAAAGCACAGCACCCAGTCCATAAGGCGAGGCGTTACAAGCCAAGGTGATGTGTTTCTTTAAATCATAGTGGACCAGAACTCGAAAAGACAGAATGAGTTCTTTAGAAAGCCAAAAAGCTTCTTCACATTTGGCTGTCCATATCCATTTAGCTCTTGCATCCAGTAGGCAATGTAATGGGTAAAGCTGGTGTGCTAGGTTCGGCAAGAAACGGTGGTAGTAATTTAGGAGGCCAAGGTAGGACCTGAGCTGTGTAACATTCTGGGGAGTAGGGACATGGGTAAGGGCTTTAACCTTTTCTTCAGTAGTGTGTAACCCATGTCGGTCCACAGTGTGGGCACAAAATTCCAGTCGAGAATTTAGAAAGCACAGTTTCAACATTCTTTCTGTGTTCTTCATCAGTGGGACCAGTGAAGAGCATGTCATCTAGTAGACATTGAGTAAAAGGCATGCCTGCAAGGACCTCATCCATGATTCGCTGCCAGATGGCTGGAGCTGGGGCTATGCCAAAAACCATGCGGTTATATTGGAATAATCCTTTATGGGTGTTAATGGTCAACAGATGGCGTGAATCTTGGTGTACTTGCAGTTGCAGATAAGCTTGCTTTAAGTCTATTTTTGTAAACTTTTGCCCCCCAGCCAATGAGCTAAATAGATCTTCAAGTCGAGGCAATGGGTATTGACCCACAAGAAGTTGGTTGTTCAGGGCAACCCTGAAATCTCCACAAATTCTAATCTCTCCATTCTTTCTCTTGACAGGCACAATTGGTGATGCCCATTCACTTCTATCAACTTTAGTTATGATCTTTTCAGCCAATAGGTGGTCCAGCTCTGCTTCCACTTTCTTTCTCAAAGCAAAAGGTACTGAACTTGCCTTACAAAAATGAGGTGTAGCACCAGGCTTCAAGAGGAGGTGGGCCATTTTTCCTTTTACTGTGCCCAAAGATTCCTCAAAAACCCCCTTAAAGCGTGACTTTAGGGATTCCACCCAATGGTCTACCTCAGAAAGCAATGTACATTGGGCAATGGCAAGAGGAGGCATGCCCAGGGCTTTGATCCAGTCCCTACCGTACAGCAGAGGACCTCCTTTATTGACAACATAAAGGCATAGAGTTTGACTGGGTAGCCTAATGTAACAAGGGGTTTTACATAACCCAAGGGCTGTAATAGTTCCTTGCTGTAGGTTTGTAGTGTGAGATTTGTAGGTTGGAGCGGTAGGGACAGACCCGATACCTTTAAATCAGTCCATGAAATGACAGACACAGCCGCCCCTGTATTAACATCCATGGAGACAGGACAGCCATTGAGCGTGACATCCACTTTTTTCGCAGGAGTACTCCAAGCTACCCGAAACAGTCCAACATGCTGGACACAGGTTTCCTCATCAGAGCTGGAGCCGTTATTGTCAGTATCCATATGAAATGTCTGTTTACGTCTAACTTTTGTGGTAGTGTTCGGGGAGCGTGAGCTGCGGCAAACACACCCAATATGGCCAGTCTTTCCACAAAGAAAACAAATGACATCCTTGAACTTGCAAGCAGGTGCACTGTGAGTAGTGTTACCACAACGGTAGCAGGTTGGTGTCCTAGAGACAGAAGAATTAGGGTGGCAAGGTTTAGGCAGATTTGGGGACGGCCGTCTTGGGTGTCGGGTAATAGCAGAGTGGAATATTTCCTCTCCCTGGCTTGCAGGAGTTTCAGGTGGTGCCTTCAGTAGGGTGGCGTCCCGTGTAGCCAACTCCATGACCGTAGCAAGGTCAGTGGCTTTCGTCAGAGTTAAGTCGGGTTCTGTAAGTAAACGTTTCTGTATGGCTGGGTCGCAGAGTCCCATGGTAGTCTCCAAACTGACAAGTGGCAGCTAGTTTACGTAAAGCAATGATATAAGTCTTTATTTCCTCCCCGGCATGCTGCCTTCTACTGTAGAATTTAAACCGCTCTGCAATCTCTAATGGCTTTGGGTTGTAGTGCTCATGTAGCTTCTGAATTAACTCAGGCAGGGGCTTAGAAACTGGCTTGTCTGGAGAAATGAGGTCTCTGAGATAGCCATATGCAGCTTGACCCAATGTTGTGAGGAAAACTGCAACTTTCTTTTCTGCAGCCACACTATTTTCTTCCATATACTGCTCCAGCCTCTCCACCCAGGAGCTTCATGATTTAGCAGCAGGATCAAATGGTTGAATAAACCCTATGAAGGCCATGTGTGCTAAAATCCACAATCCTCATTGCCACTGTTATGTCCCTTAGACACGGGGTCTCTCAGGGTGCTGCTAGCAATGCTGCCAGTATCTGCTCAGCAAGTTACACACAGGCTGGATGAACTTCTTAACCATGGAGAGGGTTTATTACTCACTCAGAACATGATGACTTTGTTACATGGAGTCCTAATACAACAGGCTTCTGTCATTACCAGATGTAATCCCTTCTGTGTATCATGCTGCTGCTTCCCAGTTCCACACACACACACTCTCTTACTTCCTGGTACAGCCCCTCCCCCGGCATGCATCAGGAGAAAAGGGTGAAGGGTCACACAGTGCTCCACCACAAACGTCGCACTACTACACTTCTGGTGGTGTACACAGTACACAATACAGTGCAGCCGTAGTACGGTTGCTACTTGTGATGTTTGTGCTGGATCACTGTGACCCTTCACCCTTTCCTCCTGATGCATGCTGGGGGAGGGGCTATACCTGGAAGTAAGTTAGTGTGTGTGTGGGACTGGGAAGCATTCAGTTCTGTCAGAGATTTTGTGACAGATAAAGGGGCGTGTCTGTTCACAGACTGTGTGGACCGACTGATATTTTAACAAAATTAATCAGTACTGGATTAGCAGCAGCTTTTAAGCCCCTGATCCTGAAGTCACTGATTAAGTGCTTTCTGGATCTCAAATCTCTGAAAGACTGTCTAGGCTGCCTAGCTTTGTGTGCGTTGATTTCATCTGGAAGAATTTTGGTGTAGGTTTCATGGGTACAATTAACACCCAAGGACCGATTTTTCCACACCTGTTTGACATGTGCATATCATTTCAATTTTTGACAGCAAGGCCAATTCTTGCTTTCACCAAAAGTAACTCTATAGGGTTAGGGTGTGAAGGCACCAGCAACACCCAAAGCCCACATTTTCTGCACTTGTTACTTCTATTCAAAGTCTGCGAATTTATCCAAAAAATCTAATCTTGTTCCAAGTGCACTACATTGTGGCCTTGTCAAACAGACTGGCTCCCCAAGCTGTTGTTTTTTTAAAATAAAGAAAGCTTGAATGGAAAATGTAAGTTTTTCGGCTTTATAAATGTCATTATTGCTGCAGCAGGCTTTTTACATGGTACAGATGTGCCACTTTACAGGCAGACTAAGGGGACTCCCCAGGCACTATATTTAAATGAATTTTTCATTTTTATTGTTGTTTCCCTTTTTTTATAATTGTATTTTTATTAAAGTTTTATCAAAGTACAAAACTTAGATTATATAAAGAAAACACCACGTGTAGAGACAGTACCAAAAACTGAGGCATCAATGAAAGTGGGTTACAAATCGTTGATATCTATTGCACATATCAAAGTCAAAGAAAAAGAAAAAACAACGGAAAATAAAAATAAAATGTAATTGTGACAAATAACTATAACTTTTAGAGGAATACACAAGGGGTCAAAGTAAAGAGGACATAGACATGGGAGACGTGGGCCCAAAAGAAACTTAGAGCCGATAGTCCCGCCCGTCTTGATCAGTCGTGAGCAGGCGGGGTACCAAATTCAGTCCCAAGCCTCCTATATCTTGATAAACTGGGTTACAGCATCTCCCACCTGAGAAGTCATATATTCCATTCTATGTATTTCCAAAATCACCTTCAGAAGTTGGGCCTGAGAGGGGGGGGGGGGTGTAGTGGATAACCAGTGTAGAGGAATCATTATTTTAGCTGCTAGCAAAATAAAGGAGGCCAATTTGGTCAAAGATTTTCTATTACCAGGAAAAGGAAGCCCCATAAGACAATGTAGTGGATCTATCGCCAAAGAGTGATCAAGCACTTGTTGGATCAGAGACATTACCATAGACCAATAAAGCACTATAATTTCACATTGCCAGAAGATATGGAAATGGGTACCCCTTTCTTTACCACAATTTCAGCATAGAAGGGAGAGGGAACGATCCTGACAATGTAGTACTTCAGGAGTTCTGTACCAGAACATAAGGATTTTATAACCGTCTCTCTCCGTGCCACGCATCTGGAAATTTTGGAAGTGGATGTCAATATTTTGTTCCAACATGGGAGGGAGATGGGGCTTTGAAGAATAGAAGACCATTTACGCAAACAAGTAGGGATGAGCTTCGTGTTCGAGTCGAACACACGTTCGACTCGTACATCGGCTGTTCGATCGTTCGACGAAGATCGAACGTTATGGGCCGTATAACACTAAATATTTTGGCGTTTTATATATACGTAAATTTGTCACATATGTTCTCATATAAGAACATCTTTACTTCTCATCTCTTTTAATATGTAAACATGGATTCTTATAATCTTTTTTCACATTAGTTCCCTTCACTTGCACTCACTCACTTAGCACACTTATTCTGCTTTCTTCTTCTTTTTGTTTTCTCTCTTTTCATTTTTCTTCTTTCTTTTTATTTTATTTTATTCATTTATTTTTTTCTCTTTTCTTTTCTTTTTTGTTTTGTCTTTTCTCTTTTCTTTTTCTTTTTTGTTCACTTTTCCTTAGGTCTTTTTCACACTTATACACACACAGTTTCCCTTCTTTGTTAATTTCAGTAGTTTCACTATAAAGTATTTTTAATATATTCAATTTATTATATATCATATATATTATACTCACGAATTAATATATTATTTCAATTATTTTTGACTACTGCTTTTTTCATTCACAGGTGTGTGTTCTCTCTCTGTGTGTGTGTTTTTGACCTCATTGGATTCAATCATGGTTTTATTATGTGTTAAAGAGTTGCACCTGATTAATATGTTTTCCATTGGCGGGTGGCCTAGTCCACTTTTGCTCTTATACATGATTGATTTATTTGTATGTAGCACCCTCCTCACTCCCCTCTTTCTCTTCAGCTCGTCTCTCTCTTGTCTAGGGGTATCTTTTAGAGGGGAAGAGAGCGGGGACACTACGCCAGGCCTTTGTCACAGGTGTCAGTGTGATACAAGCAAAGTTCTTTTACCTTCGGGTCAGTGCTGTGCACCTGGAGCCTCCACCGAGAGTTACCTTGAACGATGTCTGTCAGGAAATGAGCCCCACACCATTAAAGTTCAACACTCCTTTATTCTTCTTGAATGAACACAATCAGTTGAACTCCCTTGATAGAAACAGAACAGAAAAGGAGGTGTGGATGTGAATAGGCCCAAACACAATGTATTCTACACCTTCCTTTCTGAAAGTGGGTTACAGTCTCCGAACGAGGGGGGATTTCCTTCCAAGCGGTCTCCGGTGAGAGACTCACCCGTCACTGGCAATCTGCTGCACCAGGTCTTCGAATGAGGAGCTCTCCCCGGTCCATTACGCCCTCCGGATTCGGGTACCCACTCCCGGGGTTCCCTAGGATATCCTTCCCTCGCGGAACTCAGTGTTGGGCACTGAGCTCCGGACCTCCATCTGAGTACCTCACCCCATGCTAAAGGTGCCTGGAATGGAACACGACCTCCGGCTGTCCTCTAGGCCTAGGCCCGCCTAGAGAACCGACACAAACCACCGTCCACAGGCTGAAGGTGCCCTGGACTCCCCCATGACAAAGATGGCCGGCCCCTTTATACCCTCTCCCAGCAAGCACGGTGGGTTCCCCCGCCCCACCATACCGCTGCCGAGGGAGGACAAAAAGGAGGCACAACACACAGCAATGATTCAACCCCAGCCCAGAGTGACAGCGCCACTTGCTGGGCCGCAGGGAATTACACATCACCAATGTCTGTCAAGTTCAAATTTACACCCGGGAAAGTACATACCCGCTACACTCTCCCCCTGGTGGTTTGACACTGGTCCCCAGTGTCTGGAGTAAATCATGCCCTCAACGGCTGACATAATCCAATCCAGAAACCGACTAACAATTGTAAAAAAATAAAACTTTTAGAAAAACTATCCAACTAAAACATTGTGTCTGAGCCTTGTAAAAAAAAAAAAGGAATAAAGACAGAAGAGAAACAACAGCATTGACTCATAACTTTGAATCACATCTTCACATTTTTTTTTTTACTTTCCCCCGCATCCTGACTAAGACCCACCCCATTCTCAGTGGACTTGATGGGATGCTCTCCTGCAGGGGGAAAAGAAAGGATTACCACATATAACCCTGACACCTGTATTCGTGTGATGGAAAAGAATCTTCTCCGGGAAGAAATCCCTTTTCTCCAAAGAGTGAGTGCATGAAAAGTGTTTTTCTGTTGTGCAACACTGCCACCTGGTGATAGCACCACGGTAACTGCACTCGTGGAACTTTCCTCTTCTCTTTGGCCCTATCTACCCAGAGTCCATGATCTCTTGCAGGAAAGTGAAGAACAACAGGAACAGTCCTTCATTCCTTTGAGGCACAAAAGCAACGGACCCCAGAAAGTTCAGCAACATGATAAGAACGGAGTCTCTTTTCTCCTACAGGTAAAAACGGGGATGCGGCAGAACAAGTGGCTTCAAGTGCTGATCCATGGTTTCCAGATGATACTTCACATCTTCTCCTTCTTTGTGCCGGATCAACACTTTGTCTGCATGGATGTGCCGTCCTAACATCCATTCTGCCTTGCAGTCCTTAAAACGTTGAGAGGCCTTTGGAGAGCATGCCAGGTACCTGCGGGCGTGGGGAACCTGAAGGTGGGTCCACACAAAGTTATTGTACCAGCGCTCCCGGCACACTTCCACCTCATACAGCAGTTCCTTCGACAAGTACGGATACTCCCATCCATAGTCCGCAGCAACCTTCTGGCCAAATAGGCGTTGTAGTCTCGTCAAAGGAGGCATGGAAGCTCTGTCCTCTTCGCCAGGCAAAACTATCGAGTCCGGGTGGCAAGGGACCTGAAAGTGGGTCGCAGTCTCCGAACCGCTGCAGAGGGAGGACAAAAAGGAGACACGACACACAGCAATGATTCAACCCCAGCCCAGAGTGACAGTGCCACCTGCTGGGCCACAGGGAATTACACATCACCAATGTCTCTGTCAAGTTCAAATTTACACCCGGGAAAGTACATACCCGCTACATGTACATTTAGCTATGAGTAAGCATCTTATGATGTGAAACGCGTTAGCCTGTTCCTGTTTTCAATTTTTGGGTTTATTTGCTGTGCTGTGATGGATTTTATTTAAATAACGAAGCATCTTCTACAGAGTGCGGCAGTCCAGGGTTTTCCTTTCATTTGCCTACATTGTGCAGAGCCAGTACCTGTGTGTGTTTAAAGTGGGGCGGGAGTGTCTCACGGACTCAGAAGCTTCAGAGCGGTAATTTCCTTCAAAACCAGAGAGCAGCAAGTATTTTCAGTGTACTGTGTCCTCTGCACAGTTTTCACCTAAAACTAACTGAAAACAATTGCTGCTTTTCCCATACTAACACCACAGCAGGCCATTAGTATGTCTGGAAGGCAAACAATGAGAGGCAGACAGTCACAAGTAGTGTTGAGCGGACCCGAACTGTAAAGTTCGGGTCCGTACCGAATTTTGGCGTTTTCCCGACCCCGGACCCGGACCCGGATTTTGCGCTAAAGTCCGGGTTCGGGTCCGGATTCGGGAATTTAATGGCGCAGTTAGAAATGCTTCAGGGGCCAGCCAATCACCATTTGATTAGCTGGTGTGCCCTTAGAAGCCATCATAGCCATGCCTACTAATGGCATGGCTGTGATTGGTCAGTGCAACATGTGACCCAGCATGTGACCAGCTTCTATGTAAGCAAGAGGCACACAGCACAGATCGTCACTCTGCTTTTAGACAGTGTAGGGAAAGGATCCTGGCTGCTGTTGCTGTGAGGGAGAGAATTATATGATAGGAGTTAGTCCTGATTCTGCAATCTACTGATAGAAAAGATAGAGAGACAGTGTAGTGTAGTGTAGGGGCAGGATCCTGTTTGTGCTTTCAGGGAGAGAGATTTAGATAGGAGTCCAGATTGAGAGATATAATAGCTCAGCGATCTGCATAGGTTTATCTGTTTGTGTTGCAAGCTCAGTGCACCAGCACTGCATTACGTTGAGTGATACACCTATTCCATACTGTGGCTGTATTGTGCTCTTGCTAAAAGACCTATTTCGGGCAGAAAAAAAAAAAAAAAAAGGCACTTTATTGTGCTTTTGCTAAAAAGACCCATTTTTGGGCCCCAAAAAAAAAAAAAGGCACTTTATTGTGCTGTTGCAAAAAAAAAAAGGCACTTTGTTGTGCGCAAAAAAAGACCTATTTTTGGGCAAAAAAAATATTTTGCAGTGTATATCTCTAGTTGTGTGAAATAACCAATTTCTATATATTTTTCTTGTACTATGCTATACTAAAAAAAAAAAAAAAACTTTTTTTTGAATAGCATTCTCTGCAGCTGTGCGATTCAGCGGTTATATACTGTGGGTGTGTTGTGCTCTTCCAAAAAACGCCATTTAGGGCCACAGAAAATATTTTGCAGTGTGAAATACACATCTGGAGGTGTGTGAAAAAACAACATTATTTTTGAATAGCATTCTCTGGCCTCTGCAGCTGTGCGATTCAGCGGTTATATACTGTTGGGGTTGTTGTGCTCTTCAAAAAAACGCCATTTAGGGCCACAGAAAATAAATTGCAGTGTGAAATACACATGTGGAGGTGTGTAAAATAAACAATTTCTATATATTGTACAGTGCTATACTAAAAAAAACAAAATTTTTTTTGAATAGCATTCTCTGCACTTCTATAGCTGTGCGATTCAGTGGTTAAATACTGTGGTTGTGTTGTGCTCTTCCAAAAAACGCCATTTAGGGCCACAGAAAATATTTTGCAGTGTGAAATACACATCTGGAGGTGTGTGAAAAAACAACATTATTTTTAAATAGCATTCTCTGGCCTCTGCAGCTGTGCGATTCAGCGGTTATATACTGTTGGGGTTGTTGTGCTCTTGCAAAAAACGCCATTTAGGGCCACAGAAAATATTTTGCAGTGTGAAATACACATCTGGAGGTGTGTGAAAAAACAACATTATTTTTGAATAGCATTCTCTGGCCTCTGCAGCTGTGCGATTCAGCGGTTATATACTGTTGGGGTTGTTGTGCTCTTCCAAAAAACACCATTTAGGGCCACAGAAAATAAATTGCAGTGTGAAATACACATGTGGAGGTGTGTAAAATAAACAATTTCTATATATTGTACAGTGCTATACTAAAAAAACAACATTTTTTTTGAATAGCATTCTCTGCACTTCTATAGCTGTGCGATTCAGTGGTTAAATACTGTGGTTGTGTTGTGCTCTTCCAAAAAACGCCATTTAGGGCCACAGAAAATATTTTGCAGTGTGAAATACACATCTGGAGGTGTGTGAAAAAACAACATTATTTTTAAAAAGCATTCTCTGGCCTCTGCAGCTGTGCGATTCAGCGGTTATATACTGTTGGGGTTGTTGTGCTCTTGCAAAAAACGCCATTTAGGGCCACAGAAAATATTTTGCAGTGTGAAATACACATCTGGAGGTGTGTGAAAAAAACAACATTATTTTTGAATAGCATTCTCTGGCCTCTGCAGCTGTGCGATTCAGCGGTTATATACTGTTGGGGTTGTTGTGCTCTTGCAAAAAACGCCATTTAGGGCCACAGAAAATAAATTGCAGTGTGAAATACACATGTGGAGGTGTGTAAAATAAACAATTTCTATATATTGTACAGTGCTATACTAAAAAAAACAACATTTTTTTTGAATAGCATTCTCTGCACTTCTATAGCTGTGCGATTCAGTGGTTAAATACTGTGGTTGTGTTGTGCTCTTCCAAAAAACGCCATTTAGGGCCACAGAAAATATTTTGCAGTGTGAAATACACATCTGGAGGTGTGTGAAAAAACAACATTATTTTTAAAAAGCATTCTCTGGCCTCTGCAGCTGTGCGATTCAGCGGTTATATACTGTTGGGGTTGTTGTGCTCTTGCAAAAAACGCCATTTAGGGCCACAGAAAATATTTTGCAGTGTGAAATACACATCTGGAGGTGTGTGAAAAAACAACATTATTTTTGAATAGCATTCTCTGGCCTCTGCAGCTGTGCGATTCAGCGGTTATATACTGTTGGGGTTGTTGTGCTCTTGCAAAAAACGCCATTTAGGGCCACAGAAAATATTTTGCAGTGTGAAATACACATCTGGAGGTGTGTGAAAAAAACAACATTATTTTTGAATAGCATTCTCTGGCCTCTGCAGCTGTGCGATTCAGCGGTTATATACTGTTGGGGTTGTTGTGCTCTTGCAAAAAACGCCATTTAGGGCCACAGAAAATAAATTGCAGTGTGAAATACACATGTGGAGGTGTGTAAAATAAACAATTTCTATATATTGTACAGTGCTATACTAAAAAAAAAAACATTTTTTTTGAATAGCATTCTCTGCACTTCTATAGCTGTGCGATTCAGTGGTTAAATACTGTGGTTGTGTTGTGCTCTTCCAAAAAACGCCATTTAGGGCCACAGAAAATATTTTGCAGTGTGAAATACACATCTGGAGGTGTGTGAAAAAACAACATTATTTTTAAAAAGCATTCTCTGGCCTCTGCAGCTGTGCGATTCAGCGGTTATATACTGTTGGGGTTGTTGTGCTCTTGCAAAAAACGCCATTTAGGGCCACAGAAAATATTTTGCAGTGTGAAATACACATCTGGAGGTGTGTGAAAAAACAACATTATTTTTGAATAGCATTCTCTGGCCTCTGCAGCTGTGCGATTCAGCGGTTATATACTGTTGGGGTTGTTGTGCTCTTGCAAAAAACGCCATTTAGGGCCACAGAAAATATTTTGCAGTGTGAAATACACATCTGGAGGTGTGTGAAAAAACAACATTATTTTTGAATAGCATTCTCTGGCCTCTGCAGCTGTGCGATTCAGCGGTTATATACTGTTGGGGTTGTTGTGCTCTTCCAAAAAACGCCATTTAGGGCCACAGAAAATAAATTGCAGTGTGAAATACACATGTGGAGGTGTGTAAAATAAACAATTTCTATATATTGTACAGTGCTATACTAAAAAAAACAACATTTTTTTTGAATAGCATTCTCTGCACTTCTATAGCTGTGCGATTCAGTGGTTAAATACTGTGGTTGTGTTGTGCTCTTCCAAAAAACGCCATTTAGGGCCACAGAAAATATTTTGCAGTGTGAAATACACATCTGGAGGTGTGTGAAAAAACAACATTATTTTTAAAAAGCATTCTCTGGCCTCTGCAGCTGTGCGATTAAGCGGTTATATACTGTTGGGGTTGTTGTGCTCTTGCAAAAAACGCCATTTAGGGCCACAGAAAATATTTTGCAGTGTGAAATACACATCTGGAGGTGTGTGAAAAAACAACATTATTTTTGAATAGCATTCTCTGGCCTCTGCAGCTGTGCGATTCAGCGGTTATATACTGTTGGGGTTGTTGTGCTCTTGCAAAAAACGCCATTTAGGGCCACAGAAAATATTTTGCAGTGTGAAATACACATCTGAAGGTGTGTGAAAAAACAACATTATTTTTGAATAGCATTCTCTGGCCTCTGCAGCTGTGCGATTCAGCGGTTATATACTGTTGGGGTTGTTGTGCTCTTCCAAAAAACGCCATTTAGGGCCACAGAAAATAAATTGCAGTGTGAAATACACATGTGGAGGTGTGTAAAATAAACAATTTCTATATATTGTACAGTGCTATACTAAAAAAAACAACATTTTTTTTGAATAGCATTCTCTGCACTTCTATAGCTGCGCGATTCAGTGGTTAAATACTGTGGTTGTGTTGTGCTCTTCCAAAAAACGCCATTTAGGGCCACAGAAAATATTTTGCAGTGTGAAATACACATCTGGAGGTGTGTGAAAAAACAACATTATTTTTAAAAAGCATTCTCTGGCCTCTGCAGCTGTGCGATTCAGCGGTTATATACTGTTGGGGTTGTTGTGCTCTTGCAAAAAACGCCATTTAGGGCCACAGAAAATATTTTGCAGTGTGAAATACACATCTGGAGGTGTGTGAAAAAACAACATTATTTTTGAATAGCATTCTCTGGCCTCTGCAGCTGTGCGATTCAGCGGTTATATACTGTTGGGGTTGTTGTGCTCTTGCAAAAAACGCCATTTAGGGCCACAGAAAATATTTTACAGTGTGAAATACACATCTGGAGGTGTGTGAAAAAACAACATTATTTTTGAATAGCATTCTCTGGCCTCTGCAGCTGTGCGATTCAGCGGTTATATACTGTTGGGGTTGTTGTGCTCTTCCAAAAAACGCCATTTAGGGCCACAGAAAATAAATTGCAGTGTGAAATACACATGTGGAGGTGTGTAAAATAAACAATTTCTATATATTGTACAGTGCTATACTAAAAAAAAACATTTTTTTTGAATAGCATTCTCTGCACTTCTATAGCTGTGCGATTCAGTGGTTAAATACTGTGGTTGTGTTGTGCTCTTCCAAAAAACGCCATTTAGGGCCACAGAAAATATTTTGCAGTGTGAAATACACATCTGGAGGTGTGTGAAAAAACAACATTATTTTTAAAAAGCATTCTCTGGCCTCTGCAGCTGTGCAATTCAGCGGTTATATACTGTTGGGGTTGTTGTGCTCTTGCAAAAAACGCCATTTAGGGCCACAGAAAATATTTTGCAGTGTGAAATACACATCTGGAGGTGTGTGAAAAAACAACATTATTTTTGAATAGCATTCTCTGGCCTCTGCAGCTGTGCGATTCAGCGGTTATATACTGTTGGGGTTGTTGTGCTCTTCCAAAAAACACCATTTAGGGTCACAGAAAATAAATTGCAGTGTGAAATACACATGTGGAGGTGTGTAAAATAAACAATTTCTATATATTGTACAGTGCTATACTAAAAAAACAACATTTTTTTTGAATAGCATTCTCTGCACTTCTATAGCTGTGCGATTCAGTGGTTAAATACTGTGGTTGTGTTGTGCTCTTCCAAAAAACGCCATTTAGGGCCACAGAAAATATTTTGCAGTGTGAAATACACATCTGGAGGTGTGTGAAAAAACAACATTATTTTTAAAAAGCATTCTCTGGCCTCTGCAGCTGTGCGATTCAGCGGTTATATACTGTTGGGGTTGTTGTGCTCTTGCAAAAAACGCCATTTAGGGCCACAGAAAATATTTTGCAGTGTGAAATACACATCTGGAGGTGTGTGAAAAAACAACATTATTTTTGAATAGCATTCTCTGGCCTCTGCAGCTGTGCGATTCAGCGGTTATATACTGTTGGGGTTGTTGTGCTCTTCCAAAAAACGCCATTTAGGGCCACAGAAAATAAATTGCAGTGTGAAATACACATGTGGAGGTGTGTAAAATAAACAATTTCTATATATTGTACAGTGCTATACTAAAAAAACAACATTTTTTTTGAATAGCATTCTCTGCACTTCTATAGCTGTGCGATTCAGTGGTTAAATACTGTGGTTGTGTTGTGCTCTTCCAAAAAACGCCATTTAGGGCCACAGAAAATATTTTGCAGTGTGAAATACACATCTGGAGGTGTGTGAAAAAACAACATTATTTTTAAAAAGCATTCTCTGGCCTCTGCAGCTGTGCGATTCAGCGGTTATATACTGTTGGGGTTGTTGTGCTCTTGCAAAAAACGCCATTTAGGGCCACAGAAAATATTTTGCAGTGTGAAATACACATCTGGAGGTGTGTGAAAAAACAACATTATTTTTGAATAGCATTCTCTGGCCTCTGCAGCTGTGCGATTCAGCGGTTATATACTGTTGGGGTTGTTGTGCTCTTGCAAAAAACGCCATTTAGGGCCACAGAAAATATTTTGCAGTGTGAAATACACATCTGGAGGTGTGTGAAAAAAACAACATTATTTTTGAATAGCATTCTCTGGCCTCTGCAGCTGTGCGATTCAGCGGTTATATACTGTTGGGGTTGTTGTGCTCTTGCAAAAAACGCCATTTAGGGCCACAGAAAATAAATTGCAGTGTGAAATACACATGTGGAGGTGTGTAAAATAAACAATTTCTATATATTGTACAGTGCTATACTAAAAAAAAAAACATTTTTTTTTAATAGCATTCTCTGCACTTCTATAGCTGTGCGATTCAGTGGTTAAATACTGTGGTTGTGTTGTGCTCTTCCAAAAAACGCCATTTAGGGCCACAGAAAATATTTTGCAGTGTGAAATACACATCTGGAGGTGTGTGAAAAAACAACATTATTTTTAAAAAGCATTCTCTGGCCTCTGCAGCTGTGCGATTCAGCGGTTATATACTGTTGGGGTTGTTGTGCTCTTGCAAAAAACGCCATTTAGGGCCACAGAAAATAGTTTGCAGTGTGAAATACACATCTGGAGGTGTGTGAAAAAACAACATTATTTTTGAATAGCATTCTCTGGCCTCTGCAGCTGTGCGATTCAGCGGTTATATACTGTTGGGGTTATTGTGCTCTTCCAAAAAACGCCATTTAGGGCCACAGAAAATAAATTGCAGTGTGAAATACACATGTGGAGGTGTGTAAAATAAACAATTTCTATATATTGTACAGTGCTATACTAAAAAAAAAACATTTTTTTTTTAATAGCATTCTCTGCACTTCTATAGCTGTGCGATTCAGTGGTTAAATACTGTGGTTGTGTTGTGCTCTTCCAAAAAACGCCATTTAGGGCCACAGAAAATATTTTGCAGTGTGAAATACACATCTGGAGGTGTGTGAAAAAACAACATTATTTTTAAAAAGCATTCTCTGGCCTCTGCAGCTGTGCGATTCAGCGGTTATATACTGTTGGGGTTGTTGTGCTCTTGCAAAAAACGCCATTTAGGGCCACAGAAAATATTTTGCAGTGTGAAATACACATCTGGAGGTGTGTGAAAAAACAACATTATTTTTGAATAGCATTCTCTGGCCTCTGCAGCTGTGCGATTCAGCGGTTATATACTGTTGGGGTTGTTGTGCTCTTGCAAAAAACGCCATTTAGGGCCACCGAAAATATTTTGCAGTGTGAAATACACATCTGGAGGTGTGTGAAAAAACAACATTATTTTTGAATAGCATTCTCTGGCCTCTGCAGCTGTGCGATTCAGCGGTTATATACTGTTGGGATTGTTGTGCTCTTCCAAAAAACGCCATTTAGGGCCACAGAAAATAAATTGCAGTGTGAAATACACATGTGGAGGTGTGTAAAATAAACAATTTCTATATATTGTACAGTGCTATACTAAAAAAAACAACATTTTTTTTGAATAGCATTCTCTGCACTTCTATAGCTGTGCGATTCAGTGGTTAAATACTGTGGTTGTGTTGTGCTCTTCCAAAAAACGCCATTTAGGGCCACAGAAAATATTTTGCAGTGTGAAATACACATCTGGAGGTGTGTGAAAAAACAACATTATTTTTAAAAAGCATTCTCTGGCCTCTGCAGCTGTGCGATTAAGCGGTTATATACTGTTGGGGTTGTTGTGCTCTTGCAAAAAACGCCATTTAGGGCCACAGAAAATATTTTGCAGTGTGAAATACACATCTGGAGGTGTGTGAAAAAACAACATTATTTTTGAATAGCATTCTCTGGCCTCTGCAGCTGTGCGATTCAGCGGTTATATACTGTTGGGGTTGTTGTGCTCTTCCAAAAAACGCCATTTAGGGCCACAGAAAATAAATTGCAGTGTGAAATACACATGTGGAGGTGTGTAAAATAAACAATTTCTATATATTGTACAGTGCTATACTAAAAAAAACAACATTTTTTTTGAATAGCATTCTCTGCACTTCTATAGCTGTGCGATTCAGTGGTTAAATACTGTGGTTGTGTTGTGCTCTTCCAAAAAACGCCATTTAGGGCCACAGAAAATATTTTGCAGTGTGAAATACACATCTGGAGGTGTGTGAAAAAACAACATTATTTTTAAAAAGCATTCTCTGGCCTCTGCAGCTGTGCGATTCAGCGGTTATATACTGTTGGGGTTGTTGTGCTCTTGCAAAAAACGCCATTTAGGGCCACAGAAAATATTTTGCAGTGTGAAATACACATCTGGAGGTGTGTGAAAAAACAACATTATTTTTGAATAGCATTCTCTGGCCTCTGCAGCTGTGCGATTCAGCGGTTATATACTGTTGGGGTTGTTGTGCTCTTGCAAAAAACGCCATTTAGGGCCACAGAAAATATTTTGCAGTGTGAAATACACATCTGGAGGTGTGTGAAAAAACAACATTATTTTTGAATAGCATTCTCTGGCCTCTGCAGCTGTGCGATTCAGCGGTTATATACTGTTGGGGTTGTTGTGCTCTTCCAAAAAACGCCATTTAGGGCCACAGAAAATAAATTGCAGTGTGAAATACACATGTGGAGGTGTGTAAAATAAACAATTTCTATATATTGTACAGTGCTATACTAAAAAAAAAACATTTTTTTTGAATAGCATTCTCTGCACTTCTATAGCTGTGCGATTCAGTGGTTAAATACTGTGGTTGTGTTGTGCTCTTCCAAAAAACGCCATTTAGGGCCACAGAAAATATTTTGCATTGTGAAATACACATCTGGAGGTGTGTGAAAAAACAACATTATTTTTAAAAAGCATTCTCTGGCCTCTGCAGCTGTGCAATTCAGAGGTTATATACTGTTGGGGTTGTTGTGCTCTTGCAAAAAACGCCATTTAGGGCCACAGAAAATATTTTGCAGTGTGAAATACACATCTGGAGGTGTGTGAAAAAACAACATTATTTTTGAATAGCATTCTCTGGCCTCT
This sequence comes from Rana muscosa, assembly GCA_029206835.1. Taxonomy (NCBI): domain Eukaryota; kingdom Metazoa; phylum Chordata; class Amphibia; order Anura; family Ranidae; genus Rana; species Rana muscosa. The sequence goes on along the minus strand of CM055116.1, from coordinate 27,631,336 downwards.
GCAGCTGTGCGATTCAGCAGTTATATACTGTTGGGGTTGTTGTGCTCTTCCAAAAAACGCCATTTAGGGCCACAGAAAATAAATTGCAGTGTGAAATACACATGTGGAGGTGTGTAAAATAAACAATTTCTATATATTGTACAGTGCTATACTAAAAAAAACAACATTTTTTTTGAATAGCATTCTCTGCACTTCTATAGCTGTGCGATTCAGTGGTTAAATACTGTGGTTGTGTTGTGCTCTTCCAAAAAACGCCATTTAGGGCCACAGAAAATATTTTGCAGTGTGAAATACACATCTGGAGGTGTGTGAAAAAACAACATTATTTTTAAAAAGCATTCTCTGGCCTCTGCAGCTGTGCGATTCAGCGGTTATATACTGTTGGGGTTGTTGTGCTCTTGCAAAAAACGCCATTTAGGGCCACAGAAAATATTTTGCAGTGTGAAATACACATCTGGAGGTGTGTGAAAAAACAACATTATTTTTGAATAGCATTTTTTGGCCTCTGCAGCTGTGCGATTCAGCGGTTATATACTGTTGGGGTTGTTGTGCTCTTGCAAAAAACGCCATTTAGGGCCACAGAAAATATTTTGCAGTGTGAAATACACATCTGGAGGTGTGTGAAAAAACAACATTATTTTTAAAAAGCATTCTCTGGCCTCTGCAGCTGTGCGATTCAGCGGTTATATACTGTTGGGGTTGTTGTGCTCTTCCAAAAAACGCCATTTAGGGCCACAGAAAATAAATTGCAGTGTGAAATACACATGTGGAGGTGTGTAAAATAAACAATTTCTATATATTGTACAGTGCTATACTAAAAAAAACAACATTTTTTTTGAATAGCATTCTCTGCACTTCTATAGCTGTGCGATTCAGTGGTTAAATACTGTGGTTGTGTTGTGCTCTTCCAAAAAACGCCATTTAGGGCCACAGAAAATATTTTGCAGTGTGAAATACACATCTGGAGGTGTGTGAAAAAACAACATTATTTTTAAAAAGCATTCTCTGGCCTCTGCAGCTGTGCGATTCAGCGGTTATATACTGTTGGGGTTGTTGTGCTCTTGCAAAAAACGCCATTTAGGGCCACAGAAAATATTTTGCAGTGTGAAATACACATCTGGAGGTGTGTCAAAAAACAACATTATTTTTGAATAGCATTCTCTGGCCTCTGCAGCTGTGCGATTCAGCGGTTATATACTGTTGGGGTTGTTGTGCTCTTGCAAAAAACGCCATTTAGGGCCACAGAAAATATTTTGCAGTGTGAAATACACATCTGGAGGTGTGTGAAAAAACAACATTATTTTTGAATAGCATTCTCTGGCCTCTGCAGCTGTGCGATTCAGCGGTTATATACTGTTGGGGTTGTTGTGCTCTTCCAAAAAACGCCATTTAGGGCCACAGAAAATAAATTGCAGTGTGAAATACACATGTGGAGGTGTGTAAAATAAACAATTTCTATATATTGTACAGTGCTATACTAAAAAAAACAACATTTTTTTTGAATAGCATTCTCTGCACTTCTATAGCTGTGCGATTCAGTGGTTAAATACTGTGGGTGTGTTGTGCTCTTCCAAAAAACGCCATTTAGGGCCACAGAAAATATTTTGCAGTGTGAAATACACATCTGGAGGTGTGTAAAATAAACAATTTCTATATATTCTTCTTGTACACTGCTATACTAAAAAAAACAACCTTTTTTTTGAATAGCATTTTCTGTAGCTGTGCGATTCAGCGGTTACGTGCTGTGGGTGTGTTGTGGTCTGGCAAAAAACGCCATTTAGGGCCACAGAAAATATTTTGCAGTGTGAAATACACATCTGGAGGTGTGTAAAATAAACAATTTCTATATATTGTACAGTGCTATACTAAAAAAAACAACATTTTTTTTGAATAGCATTCTCTGCACTTCTATAGCTGTGCGATTCAGTGGTTAAATACTGTGGTTGTGTTGTGCTCTTCCAAAAAACGCCATTTAGGGCCACAGAAAATATTTTGCAGTGTGAAATACACATCTGGAGGTGTGTGAAATAAACAATTTCTATATATTTTCCTTGTACTGTGCTATACTAAAAAAAAACAACCTTTTTTTTTTTGAATAGCATTTTCTGCAGTTCTGTAGCTGTGCGTTTCAGCCATTACGTACTGTGGGTGTGTTGTGGTCTTCCAAAAAACGCCATTTAGGGTAAGATCCTAAATTTGGAAAATATGAGGGGAAGGTCAAAGGGACGTGGTGGCCCCGGTCGTGGTGCTGCTGGTGGAGCTCCTGTTGCAGGGAGAGGACGTGGTGGATCTGTGCCAGCTACACGCACAAGTGAAACACCTTCCTCAGGTGCGAGTAGGCGACCGAGCCTGCGGCGGTATTTTGTCGCGCCTAATGAGGCTGTACCAATGTTTAGGCCAGGACAAGTACAGGCGATAGTAGATTGGGTTGCTGACAGTGCCTCGGGTTCCTTCACATTGTCTCCCACCCACTCTTCTGATGAAAGATCAGAGTTGGCACCTGAAGCCCATGTCCATCAGTCTTTCACCTCACCCCCTTGCAAATCAGCCAAGCAGTCTGAGCCCCAAATCATGCAGCAGTCTCTTCTGCTTTTCGATGACTCTGTTAGCAGGGTTTCCCAGGGCCATCCACCTAGCCCTGCCCCAGAAGTGGAAGAGATTGAGTGCACCGATGCCCAACCACTTATGTTTCATGATGGGTACATGGGAGGACCATCGCAGCACGTCTCGGATGATGACGAAACACAGGTGCCAACTGCTGCTGCTTTCGCAATTGTGCAGACAGACATGGAGGGCAGGGGTGAAGACTGGGTGGAAGATGATGTGGAGGACGATGAGGTCCTCGACCCCACATGGAATCAACGTTATGCAGGTGACCAGTGTAGTTCGGAGGAAGAGGCGGTGGTCGCACAGAGCCACCAGCACAGCAGAAGAGGGAGCAGGGTGCAAAAACGGAGCATTCGTCCCCTAGACAGTACATCTGCTACTGCCCAACGCAGCAAGGGACCGAGCACACCAAAGCCAGGTCCAAGGACTTCCCTAGCGTGGCAGTTCTTCACACAGTGTGTTGATGACAAGACACGAGTGGTTTGCACGCTGTGCAATCAGAGCCTGAAGCGAGGCATAAACGTTCTCAACCTGAGCACAAGCTGCATGACCAGGCATCTAAGTGCAAAGCACGAGCTGCAGTGGAGTAGACACCTCAAAAACCAAGAAAGGTCTCTGGCTCCTCCTGCTTCCTCTTCTGCTGCAGTCTCGGCCTCTTCATCCACCTCTGTAGTGACAGTGGCACCTGTCACCCCGCAAACAGAGGATCTGCCAGCAACACTACCACCTGGGTCACCAACCATCTCCACAATGTCCCATGGAAGCGTTCAGCTCTCTATCTCCCAAACATTGGAGCGGAAGAGGAAGTACCCCCCTAGCCACCCGCGATCCCTGGCCCTGAATGCCAGCATTTCAAAATTCCTGGCCTTTGAAATGCTGTCATTCCGTCTGGTGGAGACGCAGAGTTTTAAAAGCCTGATGGCATTGGCTGTCCCGCAGTACGTCGTGCCCAGCCGCCACTACTTTTCCAGGCGAGCCATCCCTTCCCTGCACAACCAGGTGGGGGACAAAATCAGGTGTGCACTGCGCAACGCCATCTGTGGCAAGGTCCACCTAACTACGGATGCGTGGACCAGTAAGCACGGTCAGGGACGTTATATCTCCCTAACAGCACACTGGGTAAATGCAGTGGCGGCTGGGCCTGAGGCAGATAGCGGTTTGGCGAATGTCCTTCCACCACCGAGGATTGCAGGGCGCTTCAGTTTGCCTCCTGTTGCTAACTCCTCCTTCTCCGCTTCCTCATCCTCTACCGCCTCCTCATCCATTCAGCGTAACACCTTCACCACCAACTTCAGCACAGCCAGGGGTAAACGACAGCAGGCAGTTTTAAAACTTTCCTGTTTGGGGGAAAATCCCCACACCGCGCAGGAGTTGTGGAGGGACATGGAACAACAGACCGATGAGTGGTTGCTGTCAGTGAGCCTCAAGCCCGGCCTGGTGGTGTGCGATAATGGGCGAAATCTCGTAGCAGCTCTGGGTCTAGCCGGTTTGACGCACATCCCTTGCCTGGCGCATGTGCTGAACTTGGTGGTCCAGAGGTTCCTTAAAAATTACCCCAATATGCCAGAGCTGCTGCAGAAAGTGCGGGTTGTCTGTGCGCACTTTCGGCGTTCTCACCCTGCTGCTGCTCGCCTGTCAGCGCTGCAGCGTAACTTCGGCCTTCCCGCTCACCGCCTCATATGTGACGTGCCCACAAGGTGGAACTCCACCTTGCACATGCTGGCCAGACTGTGCGAGCAGCAGCAGGCAATAGTGGAGTTTCAGCTGCAGCAATCACGCGTGAGTCGCTCTGCGGAACAGCACCACGTCACCACCAATAACTGGGCCTCCATGCGAGACCTGTGTGCCTTGTTGCGCTGTTTCGAGTACTCCACCAACATGGCCAGTGCCAATGACGCCGTTCTCAACGTTACTATCCCAGTTCTATGCCTCCTTGAAAAAACGCTTCGTGCGATGATGGAAGAGGATGTGGCACAGGAGGATGAGGAGGAGGAGGAGGAAGCGGGATCATTTCAAAGGCTTTCAGGGCAGTCTTTCACAAGTGGCTACGAGGGTGGGTTCCTGCACCAACAAACGCCAGGTACACAATTGTCCGGCAGAAAGGGCACAGTTCTGGAGGATGACGAGGTGGAGGAGGAGATGGAGGAGGAGGAGGAGGAGGAGGAGCCATGTTCACAGCAGGGTGGCACTCAGACCAGCTCGTGGCCATTACTGGTGCGTGGCTGGGGGGATACAGAGGACACAGACGATACACCTCCCACAGAGGACAGCTTTTCTTTGCCTCTGGGCAGCCTGGCACACATGAGCGATTACATGCTGCAGTGTTTCCGCAACGACAGCCGAGTTGCCCACATTTTAACTGGTGCTGATTACTGGGTGGCCACCCTGCTGGATCCCCGTTACAAGGACAACGTACCGTCCTTAATTCCCTCACTGGAGCTGGATCGTAAGATGCGCGAGTACAAGCGCACGCTGGTAGACGCGCTGCTGGTGGCATTCCCACCTGACAGCGGGCGTACGGTGGAAGCACAAGGCGAAGGCAGAGGAGGAGGAAGAGGTCGCCAACGCAGCCGGGGCACCGGCAGCACCTCAGAAGGCAGGGTTAGCATGGCCGAAATGTGGAAAAGCTTTGTCAGCACGCCACAACAACCAGCACCACCAGCTGAGATGGAACGTCTTAGCAGGAGGCAGCATTTCACCAACATGGTTGAGCAGTATGTGTCCACAGGCCTACACGTACTGGATGACGGGTCTGCCCCCTTTAACTTCTGGGTCTCCAAATTGGGCACATGGCCTGAGCTTGCCGTTTATGCCTTGGAGGTGCTGGCCTGCCCTGCAGCCAGTGTATTATCTGAACGTGTATTTAGCACGGCAGGGGGCGTTATCACAGACAAGCGCAGCCGCCTGTCCAGAGCCAATGTGGACAAGCTCACGTTCATTAAAATGAACCAGGCATGGATCCCACAGGACTTGTCCGTACCTTGTGCAGAATAGACATGTATACCGGTGTTGTGACAAAAACTGTCCGGCCATCGGATTGTGCCCGGCCCGTACTGTGCAGGCGCAGCGCTTGCGCAGTACAGAGGACAAGGAGATTCACAAAATCTCCGAAGATGAACGGCGCCTGCGCTGTGAGTGCAGGTTCAAGCCCCACCATCCAAGAGGACATACGGTAGCACATAGTAACAGGGCCCCTCACGGGCTCGCTTCGATCGCGGCCTTGCTTGGCTCGGCTTGAACCACGGATGGTGTGGCCTTCACCTGAACTCAACACGCAGGCGCCGTTAGTCTTGGGAGATTTTTGAAATCCCCTTGTCCTACATACTCAGCAAGCGCAGTACAGGGCGGACACTATTCGACAGGGGACAGAATTCGACACATCACCGGCCTTACCCAGCCATTGTTGTATTTTTGAACCAGTGTTGGCTACCTCGTCCTCCTCCACCGCCGCTTCCACCTACACAGCCACATCCACCGCCACCTCAACCTCCTACTCCATATGGACCTCGTCCTGCTAGGCCAAGATTAAAATTTTTATTTTATTTTTTTGTAGCGCACAGATCCTTTCCCCCTTACCTGCCTTTATGTTGTTGGCTCTTCGCAGGAGGGAGAAAGGCACACCGCACTACCAGCCCGTATCCTCCTATATAAAGAGGTTGAGCGGTGTACTTGACGGGCCGTGTCCCCAGCCGGAGTCAAAACTCCTACAGAGGATGATTCTCACCTCTACTGTAGGTAGAGGCAAGTCCTTTAATTGCCAGTAAAGTCAATGTCCACACCAGCTGAAACTCCAACTCTTATTCTCTCATGGCAAAATAAACTGTACGCAGATAGAAAAGGTTAGAGCAAAGAAACAGGACAGCTTAAGGTGTGGAGGAGGTCCAGGCACAAACGTAGCACATTCACTTCACTGCTTAGGTTTCTCAAACAGTTTTTGGCGCACGGTCTCTGCCACAGACATTGAGGTTGGTCTCTGCCACAGACCGGGTGTACAAGGCCCCTGCCACGGGCCTGGAGAACTTTGGTCTCAGCCACAGACCAGGGTGTATAAGGCCCCTGCCACGGGCCGGTTGAATAAGGCCTGTGATACAGTCAAGGTGACCTTGAGCTTCTCCTTCTACGAACCTAGCCCATATCAAGGGGAAGACATCTCTCCAGGGAGTCAACAGACCATTCCTTCACCGTGACTCCCGCATCGGTCCATCAGAATGATCCTCCCTTCCCTGGAACAGGGTCCCCTACACGAGGCGGCTCTGGACTCCAGGCTTTACTCCCGCCCCTAGGCCTCCATACCCAGGGCAGCAAGAACTCCAGGATAGTACCTCACGCCGGGCTAAAGGTGCCCGAGATGGAACAGGAACACATGCACCCAGGCCGAAGGCACCTGGGCGCGGACCCCACTGGACATCAGCCCCCAGGCCAAAGGTCTGCCCCTTTTATATGCTCTCCCGGCATGCACAGCAGGTTCCCCGCCCCGCTGTACTACTGCCAAGAGGGGACACAAAAGGCGCCACCTGTAGGCCGCAGGGAACTGCACACCAATACTGTCCCCCGAGGACAAAATGGTCCATGAATCCTACAGAATTAGGGTATTTGAGCCTATTTACCACTCAAACACTTTCCTTAAATTTAGCACCCCGCTACATTTTTATTTCAAAGTATTTTATTTTCCCACTAGCTTATCCATTAAATTAAATAATTTATTCCAGAAAGGGCGTATTCTGGGGCATTCCCACCATATGTGTGGCATTGTGCCGTTGAGTTTCTGAGGTTCTTAATGACTTCCTGTACCTCTTCTGCTGAAAAGGGGGCCTCCAGCATATTTTTTTATTTTTTAATTTTTTTTATGTTCTTTTAAGTTATTTCCTATCCACATTTGTTTGCAGAGCACTTGCCATGTTCTTAACAACATTTTGCTGCCATTTGCAGCCCTCTAGCCCTTTCCATTACTTTTTTAGAGCCTTTTTAGTCGTCAGAAGTCCGGGTCCCCATTGACTTCAATGGGGTCCGGGTCCGGGTTCGGGTTAAAGTTCGGTCCCGAATCCAAACTTTTTTCCGAAGTTCGGCCGAACCCGCCGGACCCGAATATCCAGCTACCCGCTCAACTCTAGTCACAAGGCAATAAAAGAGGGCAAGCAGGCTCTGTGTCTAGAGGCAACAGTGCTGCTGGTCATGGACATGGTGCATCCTCATCAGTACGTGGCCGTGGGAAACACTTGTCCTTCTTTTCGGCAGCTGGCCATGTTGAGCCGCAACATGCCGAAGACTTGGTAGAGTGGATGACCAAGTCGTCCTCCTCCTCCTCATCCTCTCTCACCCAGGCTCAGGGTACTTTGTCTGGCAAAGCAGCTGCCAAGGCGGCCTCTTTCCTTGGCTCAATGGCATCAGTCACTTTTTCCCTAGCCCCACCATGTCCTCCTGAGTAGTCCCCCTAACTGTTTGACCACAGTGTTGGGTACATGCTCTAGGAGGATGCCCAGCGTTTTGAAGGCTCCGATGATGGAACCCAGCTGGAGGAAGGCAGTAACGTGAGCTCAGAGAGAGGGGGTAGTAACGTGAGGCCAGAGAGAGGGGGTGACCAACAAGGTCAGCTATCTGGAAGTCATGTTCCCCCAGCTGCAGCATACTGCCAGATTGGCTCCAGTGATGAGGAGGGAGGGGATTATGAGGTCACTGACTCCACGTGGGTGCCTGATAGGAGAGAGGAGGAGGAGGCACATCTCCAATGAGGCAGAATGCCCTCCAGGGGCCAGCTTAAGGGCAGCACACCGACTGCATCACACCGCAGAGCTCCGCATGTGCAGGGCGCTGCTGTCTCTGCGCATTATTCCAAAAGTTCTTTGGCGTGGGCCTTTTTTCAGACATGTGCAGAAGATCGCACCGTTGCCATTTGCAACATATGTCTAAAGCGTATCTCGCGTGGCCAAAACATCAGCTGCTTGGGCACCACGTGCTTGACCAGACATATGTCGACCTGCCATGCAAGCACACCTAAAAGACCCACATCAAAGAACAAGGCAGACCTCTCCTTGCTCCTCATCAGCTGGGATCTCCAACCCCACTATACCTTCAGTCCTCTCTGAAACCTGCACTGAGAGGAATGAAGGTGTAGAATTAGGTGTGTCACAGCCAAGTACTTGCGGGCAATCTGCTATCGGTACACCGACTTCCGATTGTAACAGGCAAATTTCCCTGCCCCAGCTGCTGCACCGCCGCAAGAAGTTCGCTCCCAGCCATCCACATGCCTAGCGGTTGAATACTAACTTGGCTAAATTGCTAGCACTTCAACTGCTGCCTTTTCAGTTGGTAGACTCTGCTCCCTTCCGTGAGTTTGTGGAATGTGCGGTTCCTCAGTGGCAGGTTCCCAAACGCCACTTTTTCTCACGGAAGGCGATTCCGGCTCTTTACCGGCATGTGGAAGGCAATGTCTTGGCCTCGCTGGAAAGAGCGGTCAGCGGTAAGGTGCATATTACCGCTGACTCATGGTCCAGCAGGCATGGACAGGAATGTTACCTATCTTTCACGGCGCATTGGGTGACTCTGCTGGCAGCTGGGAAGGATGCAGGACAAGGTGCAGTAGTGTTGGAGGTTGTTCCGCCACCACGTCTCTAAAATGCTACTACTGGTGATTCTGACACGCCTCTCTCCTCCACCCCCTCCTCTTCTTCTTCGTCTATGGCCTCTTCCTATGCTGATTTGTCCTTGGAACCAGCGGTGCTCCGTAGGCGTTCAAGGGGCTACGCCAGTACGCAGGCAAAAAGATGCCATGCGGTGCTTGAGATGGTGTGCTTGGGGGACAGGAGCCACACTGGGGCAGAGATTCTGTCAGCTCTGCAGGGGCAGGCTCAGAGGTGGTTTACACCATGCCAACTTAAGCCAGGAAAGGTGGTTTCCGACAATGGCACCAACCTACTCTCCGCCCTCCGACAGGGACAACTGACCCATGTGCCCTGTTTGGCTCATGTCCTTAACTTGGTGGTGCAGCGGTTCTTGGGCAGGAACCCAGGTTTACAGGAGGTCCTGAAGCAAGCCAGGAAACTGTGGGCATTTCCGCTGTTCATATAATGCCAGTGCTCGGCTGGCTGAGCTGCAAAAGGATTACAACCTGCCCAAGAACCGCCTAATCTGTGACATTCCCACCAGGTGGAACTCTAAGTTGGCCATGCTGCAGCGGCTGCACACGCAGCAGAGGGCCATCAATGAGTATCTGTTGCAATATGGCACCAGGACAGGGTCAGGGGATCTTGGATTTTTTTCCCCACGCCAGTGGGCCATGATCAGGGATGCATGCACTGTCCTGGCACCATTTGAGGAGGCCATGAGGATGGTGAGCAATGACAGTGCATGCATCAGTGACACTGTCCCTCTTGTCCACCTGTTGGAGCACACGCTGCGTGGAATAATGGACAGGACACTTGAGGCAGAACAGAGGCAGGAAGAGGAGGACTTCCTTACCTCTCAAGGCCCCCTTTATCCAGACAGTGTTCCTGCTGGCCCGGCTATCACACAGGAAGAGGAGGAGGAGGAGGATTGTGTCAGCATGGAGGTGGAGACTAGCACTCAGCATCAGCAGCAGTCTTCAAGGGATCAATTACAGTCCCAAGACACCCATGGACTTGTACGTGGCTGGGAGGAGGTGGCTGCGGATCATGTCGTCCTCAGTGACCCAGAGGACTCGGCACCGAATGCCTCAGCAAACCTACGCTGCATAGCCTCCCTGATCCTGCAAAGCCTGCGTAAGGATCCTCGTATTCGTGCGATCAAGGAGAGGGATCATTTCTGGCTGGCAACCGTCCTTGATCCACGTTACAAGAGTAAGGTTGCAGACCTTATCTTGCCATCGCAGAGGGAGCAGAGGATGAGGCATCTTTGGGAGGCCTTGCAGAAAGGTCTGTGCAACGCATTCCCAGAGACTGGGAGGTTACAAATTCCTGGTCCTGGACAGCGTGTTGCTGAGGCTTCGGTCAGTCAAAGAAGGAGCGGTGGAGAAGGTGGCCGTCTGACTGATGCGTTCAGACAATTTTTTAGTCCTCAGCCCCAAGGTATGATCGGTTCCAGCAACCATCGCCAGCGTCTGATATACATGGTGCAGGAATACCTAGGGGCAAGGTCAGACTTGGACACCTTCCCCCCGAAAATCCTCTGGGTTACTGGGTCTTGAGGATGGATCACTGGCCAGAGCTTGCACAGTATGCAATTGAGATACTGGCCTGTCCTGCATCCAGCGTTCTTTTGGAACGCACATTCAGTGCTGCTGGAGGCTTTGTAACCTATCACAGGGTGCACCTGTCAACTGACTCGGTCGATCGACCAACCTTCAAAAAAATGAATCAGTCTTGGATCACAACCAGCTACCAAGCACCTGATGCTGATGTAACAGAATAATTTTCTTTGAAATGTCAGATCCCTTCAAGACTGCCTATGCTGATGCAGAGTGACTATCCTATTATGCTGCGTGACTATCCTCTTCCTCCTCAATAATCATGCTGATAGCTTGAAAGAACATTTTTGGTTCTGGGAACCGCCACCAGTGGCTAAGGCCCAATTTTTCAGCCCCTGTTTAACAGGGGCGTGCAATTACAATTTTTGATACAATACTTTACAACAGGGCTCATTGCTGCCCTCTAAGTACAGTATCTGTGAGGGGTTGCAGTGTTGTGGCACCATAACCAGTGCCTAGGGCCAAAATTTTCAGCCCCTGTTCAACAGGGGCATGTAATTACAATTCTTGATCTAATATTTCACAGCTGGGCCCAATCCTGCGCCCACCAAGAGTAACTGTGAGGACTTACAGTGTTGTGGCACCAGCACCACCGCCATCACCAAAGGCCCAATTTTTCAGCCCCTGTTCAACAGGGGCATGCAATTACAATTCTTGATCTAATAATTCACAGCAGGGCCCATTCCTGCGCCCACAAAGAGTAACTGTGAGGGCTTACAGTGTTGTGGCAACACCCCCACCACTACCACCACCACCAAAGGCCAAATTTTTCTTCCCCTGTTCAACAGGGGCATGTAATTACAAGTCTTGATCTAATATTTCACAGCTGGGCCCATTCCTGAGCCCACCAAGAGTAACTGTGAAGATTTACAGTCTTGTGGCACCAGCACCACCGCCACCACCAAAGGCCCAATTTTTCAGCCCCTGTTCAACAGGGGCATGCAATTACAATTCTTGATCTAATAATTCACAGCAGGGCCCATTCATGCGCCCACCAAGAGTAACTGTGAGGGCTTACAGTGTTGTGGCACCAGCACCACCACCAAAGGCCCAATTTTCCCTACCACTGTTCAACAATGGCATGTAATTACAATTCCTGATATAATAGTTGACAGCAGGGTGTTCCAGCGCCCACCAAGAGTAACTGTGAGGGCTTACAGTGTTGTGGCAACACCAACACCTAAGGGGCAAATTTCTGCAGAGTATATACGGCAGGCCCCTACTTTCAAACATCCAACTTACAAACGACTCCTACTTGCAAACGGAAGGAGACAACAGGAAGTGAGAGGAAATCTACCCCTAGGAAGGGAAATTCTCTCCTGTAAGAGTTAATATGGGAAAAAGGTGTCTACTCTCTAGTGATGCTTTATCACCAATCCTTGTTTCAATAAAAAACCCACATTTTCCAAAAACATTTGTCATTGGGATGGAAAGTGAGGTGAAATGTTCTGAACAGGTGCACAGACAGCAAAAACAAATGTTACAGGGGTGATAACCCTCCCCTATGTTCTCCAAAAAGCTTAAAAATAGATTTTTTGGCTAGAGCTACACTTAAAAAATTTACCTGTTCCAAATTACAAACAGATTGTACTTAAGAACAAACCCACAGTCCCTGACTTGTTTGCACCGCCTGTATACTGCTGTTCAGAGTATATAGAGTATTTTTTTATTTTGGGTGCGGGGTTCCCCTTAATATCCATACAAGACCCAAAGGGGCTGGTAATGGGCTGGGGTAGGGGGGGGGTGATGGGGTAGCCATGCCATTTTTCTCAATGATTTTCATCCATATTGCCGGGACCAGACATTAAATTAAAGCCGCAAGCAGTTTTAAATGGCTTTTTTTCCTTTAGAAATGTCATTTTGTGCAGGGACAGTTCTAAACACGGGAAACACGTGGCACTTCACAGGCATACTTTAGACACCCCCCAGGTACGATATTTAAAGGAATATTTCACTTTTTTTCCACTTTATGCATCATTAAAATCACTGCTCCCGAAAAAACGACAGTTTTTAAAAATTATTTTTGCATTGATACATGTCCCCTGGGGCAGGACCCTTTTTAGGACAATAACATGCATATTAGCTGTTATAATTAGCACTTTAGATTTAGAACATTCGCGTCCATTGTATTTAATAGGGTTCTAAAGTTTGCGCGAACTTTCGGTCCATTCAAAGGTTCTGGTGCAAACCGAATGGGGGGGTGTTCGGCTCATCCCTACATATAAGCATGATGATCCACAGAAATTGGAGGGGAGTCATGCAGTAGCTTATTGATAGAGGAGATCAAATGCAACTGATGGGGGCCTTGAGCACATATAAGTTCAAAGGTGGTGGGTTTGGATAGTATAAGTGAAGCTGAAAGTGTGAGGAGATAATGTTTAATTTGGAGATAGAAATAAAAAATATATGTGGGGATGTGGAATTTAGTCTGGAGGTCTGCAAATGTATGAAACCTGCGGGTGACTTGGGTAGAAAATTTGGCATAATTGAAACAAACCGGCCTTCAGCCCAGGGTGATACTCGGGGGTAGGGAAAGTTATCAGGATAATGGGATTGTAGAGTATATTGGACAAGTGAGGACATGGTTAAGAGAGAGAGAGAGAAATTAATAATACAGGCACGCCAAATAAAAAAAAAAAAAAGAGCATTGAGGCCAGACATAATCCATGTAATTTGGTAGACCAGAGTAGAGAGCAGGGATGAGCTGGAAATATTGATCCCATTTCAATTTCCGAACATCTATTCGGCACCGTCTGGGCAGACCAGGACAGGACTGATCGAAGGTGGGAGGCAAAATAGTATTTAAGAACGTCGGGCGCATCTTAGCCACCACAGTGCTTCGGAGAGAAGACCACAGAGCTAGCCACCAGATGTGCTTTATTTCTCCTTATGAATGTTAGAAACCATCTTTTAAGAAGCTTTAATGGAGACATGGGCACAGGAACTGGTAATGTTTCAAAGACGTACAGCAATTTTGGCATGATAGACATCTTCAGGACATTAAGCTTACCCAACCATCAAATAGGGTACGGATTCCAACGCTTCAACATATTGTTAATGTCTCTGAGAAAAGGCATATCATTTGCAGCATACAAAGAGGAGTAGCCAGGAGTGATTTGCACACCTAAGTATTTGAGGGAGTGAGAGCACCAGCGATATGGTTACGACTTTTGTAAAGTGGTAAGAGCATCAGGAGGGATATGAATAGGCAAAGCTTCTGTCTTAGTGGTATTTTTTTTATATCCAGATAGGAGGCTAAATTTGGTCAATAGGGTGTGTAAGGATGGATGGGAAATGTGCAGATGGGTTAGAGTCAACAGGATGTTGTCTGCAAAGAGGGAGAGTTTGTGTTCCCTCTGACGCATAGGGACCCCCCAGATGTTTGGATGGGCACGTATGGCTGCGGACAACGTTTCTAAACATAAAATAAAAAGCAGTGGGGACAGTGGACATCCTTGCCTAGTGCCATTGGACATCGGAAGGGTCTGCGACAGAAAGGAAGACACCTTTACTTGAGCAGAGGGTTTGGAGTAGAGGGCCCTCAAGGAAGAGACAAAAGGGCGTCCGAAGTCCAGAACGAGATAAAGTGGTGAACATATAAGGCCAACTTAACTGATCAAATGGTTTTTGAGCAACTAAACTAAGGATCAGAGCAGGGCGACGTACTGTGTTTAACATATCGATAAGATCAATGGTATGCCTAGTATTATCCCCTGCATGCCTAGCTGGGACAAAACCTATTTGGTCTTTATCAATAAGTTTGGATAACATTTAGGATAAACAGTCGGCAAGGATTTTCGTAAAGATCTTATAATCCGAGTTCAAGAGAGCTATCGGCCTATAATTATCTGTGAGGGAGGGATCTTTGCCGGGTTTTAGTATTACTGAAATAAAGGGATCGGTGAAGGAGGAGTGGGGGGTCTGACCTGCTAGTTTTTTTTTTTTTTTTTATAATATATTTTATTGAGTGTTTCACATTACAAAGAAGAATGTTTCACATTACAAAGTAGAATAAAGAACAGCGTATAATACACAAGGTTAAAGATTTAAGAAACCAAGGCCTTTAATTACTGCAAAACATAGCAGCTGTTGGCCTATGGTCACCGGTACAAAAATTTCAAATAAAGATAATTTATTTCAACTCTGGGCGGGGGGGAGAACCCGCAGAAAAGAAAGAACAGAAAATAAAGGAAAGGGAAAGAGAGAAGAGGATTAAGAAGAAGAAGAGAAGGGATATCTTGGGCTGCTCCCCTCCCGTCTTCTTTGGGTGGGCAGGAATCCAAGGTATGGTCAGTAGTAAAATCTTAAACCAATAAACAAAGTTGGTCGGAACTCCTAATAGAGAAAACAAAGACTTGTTTGTTATGTAAGGGCTACTGTATGGGTCATAAAGCCACTAGATGTGAATATGAAAGGAGTCTGTAGAGAGGATTCCTCAGATGCCGTTAGACATTTGTCTATGAAAGAGCGCCACCTGGTTTCAAAGCGTTTGTTGTGCCAGTCGTTTTGCTATATGATGTCTAGTTTTTCTCTGAATATTAAGGTTTTAAGGTCTCTTTTGGTTTCAGATAAGGTGGGCGGTGTTGGGGAAATCCAGTGCTTAAAGATAATCCTACGAGCAACAAGAAGACTTATGAGTGTCCATTGGTAGTTTCCTTGGAGCATCGATGTACGTGAAACCTTGAAGGGATTACACAGCTTCAGGTATCCAAACAGGAGGATCATGGAATCCTTTGGTAATTGGCAATCGGTTACCCCATGGATAAATTATAGGATTTGATCCCAGTATTCTAAAATGGGTGGACATGTCCAAAGACGGTGAGTAAAGTCGGTCTCGAGATTGAACACCAAGGACAGGAGGTCTTATTTGGTGTTGGATGTTTAGTGGAGAACGGGATATAGGCTATGTGAATCAGTTTGAACTGTGTTTCCCTCCAGGGTAATTGTATATCCTTCTAGAATTTTGTCTATGATATCTTCTCCAGATAGATCATTGATCCAGGATTGAGGTGTGGTGTAGCGATTTCGTAAAAGTTGAGTTCAGTTTTTTTCTCATTTTGATGGTTTCACTTTCTGGGCTTCATGGGGGGAGGGGCTAGTAGAGATATGCACAACGGAAAAATTTGTTTTGTTTGATTTCAGATTCATTCATTAGGTTCCTCATTTCATTTCACCATGTGTGTTATGTTAGAATCATTTGTTTTTAGAATTTGTTTTGTATATTCGCTATTTTCAAATTGATTTGAAATTCAAATTTCGGAAGTCAGCTAAATATTGTTTCTATTTTATTCTTTTCTATTAAATTTGATTTGAAATTTGACTTTTGAAAGATGGCTATACTCATTATATTCTATTTAAAAAAATTGAATTTTGAACTCTGAAAGATGTTAGAGCATTTTTTGTTGTATTGTATTCTATTTAAGATTCAAATTACAATGTTTAAATTTCAGACGACAGCTATATTCTTTCTATTTTATTATATTCTATTCTAAAGTTAAAATGTAAATTTCAAAATAAAAATTTTGAAAGTTGGCTATATATTTTTCTATTCTATTCCATATGAAATTAGAATTTTGGAAACCAGCTATATTCTTTCTCTTTTATTCTATTCTATTATATTAAAATTAAAAATTCTAATTTCAAAATTAAATTTCAAAAAGTCAGCTATGTATGTTTTCTATTTTATTCTATTTGAAATCTGAATTTCGGAAGATGTCTATCTTCTTTCTATTCTATTATGTATTGAATTTAAAATTACAATTTCAAAATTAGAATTTTGAAGGACGGATATATGCTTTCTTTTTTAGTCTATTTTATTCAAAATTAGAAATTTGAAATAAAAAATTATGGATGACAGTTATATTCTTTATATTTTATTCTATTTTATTCGATTCTATGCAAAATTTGAAATTAAAATTTTGAAATTAAAATTTTGGAAGTTGGCTTTATATTTTTTCTATTCTATTCTATTTTATTTGAAATTATGGATTTCAGAAGACAACTATATAGTTTATATTCTATTGTATTTGAAATTTGAAACTCAAATTTCAAAAATTGCATTTCAGAAGGTTGCTATATTCTTTCTATTTTATTCTATTCTATTCAGTTTTTTCTATTTCAAATTAGAATTTTGAAAGATGGCTGTATTCTTTCAACATTTTATTTTCTGAAGGCAGCTATATTCTTTTGTTTTGTTTTATTATATTCAAATTTTTAAATTTGAATGTTGAAAGCCAGATATATTTTTCTTTTTTTTAATTCTATTTGAAATACTACTTTTGGAAACTGGCTACATTCTTTCTACTTTATTATCTTCTATGCAAAATTAAACTTTTGGAAGTTAGCTATGTATTTTTTCTATTTTATTTTATTCTATTCGCAATTCGAATTTAAGAAGATGGCTATTTTCCTTCTTTTTTACTCTATTCTATTGAACTCAAATTTAGGAGTTCAAAATTCTAATTTTGGATGAAAGCTACTGTATAATCTTTCTATTTTATTCTATTCTATTCTATTCTAAATTTGAAATTCAAATTTCGGAAGAAGGTTATATTCTTTCTATATTATTTGATTCATTTCTATTCAAAATTCATATTTAAAATTTAGAATTTCCAAACACAGATATACACTTTTATATTTTATTTTATTATATTTTAAATACACATTTTGGAAAATGGCTATATTCTTTCTATTTTATCCTATTATTTTCACATTTCAAATTTGGGATGACGGCTATATTCTTTCTATTTTTTCCAACTTCATTCTATTTTTAATCAAAAAACTTTTGATTTTTGGAAGACAGCTATATTCTTTCTATTTTAGTCTATTTTCTTAATTCAAATTTTGATATTTGAAATTGGATTTTGGATGACAGCTATAATCTTTCTATTTTATTATATTCTATGCTATTCAAAATTTGAAATTCAAATTTTGAAATTCATATTTTAAAATTCAAATTTTGGAATTTGGCTGAAGATTTAATCCTATTCTATTGCATTTGAATTTATGGATTTTAGAAGATGGCTATATACTTTCTATTCTATTTTATTCAAAATTTGAAATTCAAATTTCAAACTTTGAATTTCAGAAGAATGCTGTATTCTTTGTATTTTATTAAATTATATTCTTTTCTATTCTCTTCTTTTCTGTTCCAAATTTGCATTTCAGAGGAGGGCTATATGCTTTCTAATTTATTATGTTCTATTCTATTCAAAATTTGAAATTCTAATTTCAGAAGACAGCTACATTATTTCTATTTTATTCTATTCCATTGTTTTCTATTCAAAACTCAAATTTTGACATTTAAATTTGAATTTTGGAAGACAGATGCATTTTTTCTATTCTGTTTATCATATTTGAAATGCTAATTTTGTAAATCATCTACCTTTTTTTTTATTTTATTCTATTCTATTCAAAACTTGAAATTTGAATTTCTAAATTCAAATCAAAAAAGTCACCTGTATATTTTTCTATTTTTTTGATTCTATTCGAAATTTGAATTTCGTAAGAATTATTTTGATTCTATTTGAAATCCGATTTTCTAAATTCGATTTTTGGAAGGTGGCTATATTTTTTCTCTTTTACTCTATTCTATTTAATTCAAAATTCAAACTTTGAAATTCAAAATTAAAATTTTGAACGAAAGCTATAATTTTATTCTAGTGAATTATTTTCTAAATTTGAAATTCAGATTTCGGAAGATATATATTCATTCTATTTTATTCAATGCTATTCTTTTCTATTCAAAATTCCTTTTTCAAAATGTGAATTTCCGAGTTGGATGGTTTGAAATCTCACATTGGCAGAAGACAGATTTTTTTTATTATTTTATATTTGAAATACAAATTTAAGAAAATGGCTATATTCATTCTATTTTATGCCATTCTATTCAAAATTCAAATTTGGGAAGGCAGCTATATTCTTTCTATTTCTGTTCTTCTCCAGTCTATTTTAATCAAATTTAGGTTTTTGGAAGATGGCTATATTCTTTCTATATAATTTATTTATATTCAAAATTTGAGATTCAAATATTGAAAGACAGTTATATTCTTTCATTTTATTCTATTCTATTCTAATAGATTGTCTATTCTATTCTATTTTTTTCTATTTTAATCTGTTCTTTTTTTCTATTCTTTTTCTAATATTTTCTGTTTTATGCTACTCTTTTATATTCCATTCTATTCTTTATATACCCTTTGTTCTATTCTATCCTATCTTATCATATTCTATTCAATTTTTTTTCCATTCTATTCAGTTTTATTCTTTTCTATTTTATTCTTTTATTTGGTTTATTCAATTTTTTTATATTATATTCTATTTTATTCTGTTTTACTCTATTATTTACTATTCTTTTCTATTCTATTATATAAAGCAGCCTAAGTAGGAATCATCATCATTTTTCTTTTAAACCTTAATGTTATGTAATGTCTACAATTTTTTGGGAAATTATCACCCTCTAATATAAAATGTGCTAATTCTTACATATTTTGATTAGATGGATTAGAAAACAGATGATAAAGGTGCTGGTTAGCTAATGTTTTCAAGATATTTCACAATAAAGATTTATACACAGGCGAAAATATTTGCCTACAAGGCAGGGAGGTGTCTGATGGTCATGATGCCTCGTAACTTCTCCACAAAGTACGGTAGAACAATGAAAATGGCACCACATAGAAGTATAAATGTATCTTCACTGTGAGACCAAAGATTATTTACCTGACTGTAATTTATTGTTCATTTATTACAAGGTACATTTGTCTTGGTCAGATCTACACCTCATACAGTTACATCTGGTGACTTGTGAAAGTGTCATTGCCTAACATTTCGTAGGAACAGTTGTGTGATATTTTCCCTCAAAAAACAGATTAGACATGTGCAATTTGTTTCCTTCCAAATTTGTTTTTGAAGAATTTTAAAAAATTTGAATATTCAAAAATTTGTGAATTTAAATATTCGTAAATTCGTAAGTTTGAAATTCAAAAGTCCGAAAACCTGAAAATTTGAAAATGAGAAAATCAGAACTAATAACTAACTAATAATAACTTAACTATTACTAACTACAAAATTATAGGTATTAGAATTTCCTTTCAAATTTAGCTTTTGGTGAATGTAACAAATTAGAATTTATCCGAAGCTACGAATCATCCAAAACAACGAATGCTGTATCTAAACGAATGGAACGTAACAAATTAATAATAATAAATAACAATAATAATAATAAAAACATTGTATTATTATTTATTATGAATTTGTTACATTCAATTTGTTTAGACGCAGCATTCGTTATTTTGGAAAATTTGTAAATTCCAATACCTATAAGTTAGTTCGTATTAGTTAGTTAATTAGTTAGTTCTTCTTTTGAATTTTCAGATTTTCTTTCTTATTTTCGGATTTTTTTAATTTTCAAATTTACAACTTTTAGATTTTACGAATTTTCAAATTTAGGAATTTTCAAACTTACGAATTTACGGATTTATGAATTTTAGAATTTACAAATTTACGGATTGCGATCATAACAAATGACCTGAAAAAACAAAAAAGAAAGGGGGCGTGGCTTGTGCGTGCATGAAGATGGCCGCTTAAGCAGTGAGCTCCGCCATCCAGACCGGACGATCAGCGACTACAGAGCGAATCATTTACCCCATCCTGCCCCAGAGTGCCGTGATCGTACCTGCTCAGCTGCGCCGCAATGATGTCCTGTAAACGCATCCAAAACAGAGGCTTACAACGCCTGGAATCCTTCTCCTTCCAGCCCCGCCGCCGTGACCAAGATGGCGCCGCCGTACCCCAAGCACATCAAGCCCTGCAGTTCTCAGACCATCCGGGTGTATATCAACAGACACTACAAGCTGGGATGCATTCCTCCCTCCCTCTGAACGCCTCTCCTGCGACCCCGGGGACCCAAAGCCCGGCAAAATCGAGGATGCGGATGGATATCTCGGACCAGGCCTCAATCACAGTGAGTAAAGGCCTACATAATGACTCTGCTGTATCTGCACTACAATCCTCCATAGCACAATTCCCAACCTCAGGCCAACCAGTGCTAGACACAACTATGAAGGATATGCTGCTATCACTACAGTCTTCTCTCATGTCCAACTTTTCATCATTGATTAATACATTCTCATTAGAAATGAAACACATGGATAATAGGGTGCACTGCGTGGAAAACAAAATGGAGGAGTGTACTGATACTGTGAATGAATTAGTGGACGCATATAATGATCTGAAAGAGGAATCTCTCTGGATCAAAGCGAAATTAGCAGACCTCGAGGACCGCTCCAGACACAATAACGTCAAGGTACGCGGAATCCCTGAGTCCATCCAACCCGCAGAATTGCACAACTGTGCTACCACTATGTTTTCTAGCATGCTCCCGAAACTTTCACCGATCGAGCTTACGATAGATCGCATACACAGACTGCCTAAACCCCGCCACCTAGAGGCGGAAGTACCCAGAGATGTGCTTCTACGAGTACATTTTTTTCAAGCAAAAGAACAGATACTTCTGAAAACTAGGGAACTATCACCACTTCTAGCACCATACTCTGATATACAATTGTATGCCGATCTGTCTCAATATACGCTCCAAATGCGTCTACAACTCAAAACTATTACTAAAGCGATGAACAACCACAAAATTATATACAAATGGCGCCACCCTGCGACCATCTTGGCCACTTACAACGGCATTCCTCACACCATCTCCACCTTGGAAGGGGGCCTAAAACTGCTGAAAGCATGGGGAATACTACCAGAATCTCCCCACAACCAATCTGAGCCTGACGGCACCCCGAACCCGTTCTCCTTTGGCCGTAGCAAAGAATACCGCAGGGGCAACCATCGTTGATCCACTTGCTCAGATTGCAACAATATGCGACTACCTTAGTCCGGTCTGGTCGCGTGCTTGACACCAGCTTATTGAACTTCCCCCATTCGTTGTCAGTTGCTCAAACGAGCTTGTTCACACTGACACAACTGTGTGTTCTGCAGCTTAGTTTGTTTATATATATATATTTTTTTTGTTTTTTGTTTTTTCTGTATCACAGCTTGATCTGTTTTCTGGACTTTTTTGTTCTCTCCTTTTTATTGTTTTTTTTTACCCTTTTATTTTTTGGTGGCACAGATCTCAGTGCCTTCACCTGCATCGAGAACCTATAGTTCATTCACACAGAAATTTGTTGATCTTCAAATCTAACTTGTTTTATACCTTCATAGAACCAAGGACTGAATCTTTTGCTCCTTTCTAAATATTCAAGACACTGACTTTTCATCCACATCAACCGGTAGATTGAACATTACCTTGTCATTCGTCCACAACTGTGAGTACTCACTTCACTGATTTACCACACTTCAGTTCATTATGGGAGTCACTATTCTATCCATCAATGCAAAAAGGTTAAACCACCCAGCAAAACGGACCTCCCTATGGAAATCGGCCCTTGCCCTGAACTGTGACATTCTTTGCATTTTGCTACGAAGGCCTCTCTTGTCTGCCAACACAAACAATTCCCCCATGTGTTCCAGTCATCCTTTGTTAAGAAACAACGAGGAGTAATGATTGCAGTCAGGAACACTGTTGTATTCACCCTGCAGAACTGTGTAATTGACCCGGAAGGGTGTTATATTATCTTAATATGCACAATTATTAATATCTCCTACACCCTGGTCTCCATCTATGCCCCGAACAGTGGCCAAATGACTTTTATCAGGAAAACATTATGGGCAGTCCGTAAGATCCAACAAGGTCACTTACTTATATGTGGGGACTTTAATATGGTCCCGAACTACTCCATTGACTCCACCGCAGGATCGCACAGAAATGCTTCTCCTTTAGATCCGTTTATAAGCTCCAATGACCTGTTTGACGTGTGGAGGTGTTGTCATGCGAGCGAGAGGGATTTCACATTTCTTTCGCCGTGTCACAATACCTACTCACAAATTGTCTGATAATCAGTTACTGCAAAAAATTTCAAACTCTACCATACATACCACCACCTGGTCTGATCATGCCCCCATTAGCATTACCATCTCTGATGGCGCTCATCAATCTAACTCCTTTATATGGAGAGTCAATAATTATCTCCTCAATACACCATGTTACTCTACCCTTATTGAGCACCAATTAGAAGAATATTTTTCAATCAACCGGGCATCCGTGTCTGATCCGCTGGTGGTGTGGAACGCACATAAGGCGGTCATGCGAGGAGTGTTCATCCAAATGGGAGCTAGAGCCAAAAAGAAAAGGACCCAGCGGCTAGATGAACTCACAGCAGATATAGCCACTTCCGAATCACTGAACAAAACCAACCCATCTCCCCTTCTCCAATCCAAAATATTCACTTTTTACGCTACGAACTAAGAGCCCTTCTCCTTGAAAAATATGCTAAATCCTACAGAATTCTCAAAGCCACATCATACACCACAGGGAACAAGGCAGGAAAGGCAATGTCCCTTCGAGTTAAGGGCCATAGAACCAAAACGAAAATTCCGTACATACTACACCCTCACACAAATGAGAAGCTTCTTAAACCCCTAGACAAAGCGAACTCCTTTAGTACCTACTATGAGGATTTATACAACCTAAAAGCTGATCCCTCTACTGCTCAACCCTCCCCTGAGGGAATTAAATCCTTCCTGGGAAGTTTGAATCTCCCGACCGTGAACCCCCAAACAACTTGAGGATTTAAATGCTCCCTTCACAGTGGATGAAATACTCTCAGTAATAAATAACTTACCTAACTCCAAATCACCTGGACCAGATGGTTTCACTGGGGAATATTACAAGCAGTTCAAACATATCTTAGCCCCCACTCTGTGCCAGATATTTTCCCTAGCAGCCACCTCAGCTACTTTCCCTACTGAAATGCTTAATGCTCTGATAATAACCCTTCCTAAACCAAGCAAAGATCCCACAACCCCTAAAAACTTCCGACCCATTTCACTGCTTAACCTTGACTTAAAAATTTACGCTAAATTATTGGCAAACAGACTTCCTTCCCTTATATCAATGGACCAATCAGGATTCACTAAATGACGCCAAGCTTTGGATGCCACTAGAAGGTTAATCAACATCATACACCATGCAGAAACTCAAAAAATTCCGGCCCTACTATTATCCCTAGATGCCGAGAAGGCCTTTGATAGGGTCCATTGGGGATATATATCGGAGGTCCTACACAAGTTCGGCATTACGGGCACAATACACAATGCCATAATGGCCTTATACTCCAATTCTTAGGCCAAAGTATTTTCTGCAGATACCCTATCTTCTCCCTTCCACATTTCCAATGGCACGAGACAAGGTTGCTCTCTTTCGCCCATCATATTCAATCTGGTCATGGAACCCCTAGCTGAACGAATTAGGAATAATAAAAATATCATAGGATTACGCCTGGCTGGTTTAGATCATAAAATAAGTATGTTCGCAGATGACGTGATCCTCATGATCACCGAACCTGAAAGGTCTCTTCCTGAGGTCCAGAGGACGCTCGCCTGGTTCAGTGAAGTATCATATTACAAAGTCAATGAGACTAAATCATACGTGCTCAACCTGGGTCTGGATGTGTCCACAGAACAGCAACTCAAACTGAAATACCCATACACTTGGGCAAAAGATAGCATAACCTACTTGGGCATCCAGATAACTCCATCAACTAAGGCACTATTTTCATCCAATTACTTACCAATTAGAACCAAACTTCAATCAGACCTCACCAGGCTGGCGTCCTTTGAGTTCTCGTGGATGGGGCGGTTAGCAGCGTTCAAAATGTTCCATCTTCCACAAATCCTGTACTTATTTAGAACCATACCAATTCCTATACCTCTTAGCTACTTCAAATCGTTGCAATCAATCCTGTCCAAATTTATTTGGAAAGGTAAGAAAGCCAGATGCGGTCACCCTCAACTAATCAAAACTCGCCTAGCAGGAGGGACTGGTTATGTTGACTTTCAGGACTACTACATGGCATCTATACTCACACAAGCTAAGGAGTGGTTTCTGACCTTCCCCCCAACCACGATGTGGGGGAGAATAGAGGACTCTTTGATACCAGGAGGGAGTCTGTCCTCTTGGTTATTTACTTCAGCACTAGGGAAAAAATCCAACATACGCGCCTCTCCGACCATGACAGCGACAAGCAAAGTCTGGTCCAGATTCACACAAATCTCGGCATTTCACCCCAATCTAGCGACCATTCCCATTCCTATAGAATCCCTAACTCACATAATGGAATCATCTTACTTCACACATTGGAAACACAAGGGCATTGTAAACATCTCAGATCTGATGGATAACAAACATATCAAATCCTTCTCCGAACTTCAAAAAAAATACCATCTCTCACATTCTGATTGGTTCCTATTCGCACGCACCCAACACTGTCTCGCCTCACTTACAACATGGACATGGAAAATACCCCAAACAGCTTGGATCTTCTTCAGATCCCCTGCAAATCACAAGAAAGAAATCTCTCTGTTCTACTCTTTATTACAACAAAAATCCACCTTCACTAAATCCACGGCACTACTATGCTGGAAAACTGATCTAGGCCATAACTTCACACAACTACAATGGGAAATGGCATGTAAATCCACATGTAAAGTTACATGTTGCTCGACACTATGGGAACTTGCATTTAAATTGACGTACCGCTGGTACTTGACCCCTGATAGATTATTCAAATTCGACACATCACTCCCCGGCACATGCTGGAGAAACTGCGGACGAAAAGGTGATCTAATACATACATTCTGGCACTGCCCCAAACTCAAACGTTATTGGGACTTAGTTTTCCAATTAATCCAGGAGGTCACCCATCTAACAATAGATACTTCACCATCCTTGGCCCTATTATCCCTGGAAATAGAAAAAATCCCCAACCCATCAAGGCATATCATAGTACACATACTGCTTGCGGCTCGCATTAGTATTACCAGGAAGTGGAGAGACCCAGACCCTCCTACGATTTTAGATGTAGTATTGACTACTCATGGGCACTTTACACACGAGACATCTCTAGCACTAAGACAAGGAAGAAAATCGAAGATTACCCAACTATGGCAATTGTGGAACAAATGGGTTGAATCTCCCGGTCTTACCAAAGCGTTCAATCTTTAACTTTGTTTGGTACAATATATGTAGATGAGTGGGTGCAGAGGACGCCTGGAGGGGGCGGGGGAGGGACGTAACCACAAGGGCACAGCTCTGCTCCCTATAAGGGGTGCTCGGGTGGAGACGCCCTCCCCTACCATGAATAGCATGCATAGATATAGTTACCCTCTACACATACATCACCTTGGTTCTAGGATTTGATCATTGTAATTCTTGTTTTGCGGCTGCGACCGCAATTGATCGGAGTTCTCAGACAGCACACTGTTGAATATATTCTTTTTGTACGCTCTTGTTTTTACATGAATAGACATGATTCATGTGAAGGTACTTTATTATAGTTTTGTTTATGACTTTGTAACATCTGAAATATGCCAATAAAAATCTATTATGGAAAAAAAAAAAAGGAATATAGATAAAACATTTTTTTTACGTCTTTTACCCCAGGGTGCATAATCGCACATCCCGCTCATAATTTTGAATTATTTTGATGGAATTTTGACCTGAAGCGGTATCTTGGAAACTGGGGCCAATTAATACTCAGGACTTAGTTTTTCTTTTATTAGTGACCCAATTCTGATAAAATTGAGTTACTTTCATTTCATTTTATTTCTACTCTTTGTAGACCAGTGTTATTGCAATATGTTTCTATTTCAAATTCAAATTAATTAGCAAATTTGTATAATTCATTTTGTTATAATTTATTTCAGATTAGTTGACACGATTGTGATTTGGAAATTCAGATACATAAGAATCTCCAATTAATGAAAATGTTGTCTGAATTTTGATTGGTAACTAAATGAATTGCACATGTCTACTGGCTAGATGGAAGCCTCTCCTCAGTGCAAAACACATAAAGGTCCTCTTGGAATTTGCCAAAAAAGCACCTGAAGGACTCTCAGATTGTGAGGACCAAGATTCTCTCATCTGATGAAACCAAAATGGAAGTGTTTGGCCTCAATTCTAAATGTTATGTCTGGAGGAAACCAAGCAGTGCTCATTGTGATTAGTTTCAGTCCGAATACAAATTCGGACACATTTTTTGTTATTCAGGTGTATCTGAATCTCTGAATAAAATTGTAACAAATATTAACAAATTTAGTTGAAATTCATTAAATTTAATTTTGTTTATTCATGTTGTTATGAATTCCAAATTTTCAGAACAATTACAAGTCGGAACAGTCGAAAATGATCGACCAATTTAAATTCTGTGTGAAGAATAGTGGATTGTTAAGCAGCGAGCCGGGAAGGCGGCCACCATGTCCTTAACAACCAATGATTCATCAGCTGTCAGGGGGCCCCCCCACTGACACCTGAAATGTAAACAACAAATTGGCAGCAAAACAAAATGTTTTAAAAAAAATGGCATGGGGTCCCCCAAAAAAACATACCAGGCACTTACTGTATTCAGCCCCCTTGGCTTTTTACCTATTTTGTTACATTACAGCCTTTAGTTCAATGTTTTTTTTTTTTTTTTTATCTGAATTATATGTGATGGATCAGAACACAATAGTCTAAGTTGATGAAGTAAAATTGGAAAAATATATACATAAAACTATTTTTCAGAAATAAAAAAATTATAATTGCCATGGGGGTTGTAAGGTAAATTGAGGGTCAATATTGAAGGTCTTTTATATTTTATATTCTAGCTTTTATATTTCTAGCATATCAAAAGAGTATATACATATTTCTATAGATTTGTAGTTAAGTAGGATTTCAAAAGGCAAAGCCGTGTACACACGATCGGTTTTACCGATGAAAACAGTCCGATGGACTTTTTTCATCGGACAAACCGATCGTGTATGGGCCCAATCGGTCTTTTTTCCATCGGTGATTAAAAATAGAACATGTTTTAAATTTATCCGATGGAAAAAAATGATAGCAAATTCCGATCGTCTGTGTGGAACTCCAACGGATAAAAAACCCACGCATGCTCAGAATCAAGTCGACGCATGCTCAGAAGCATTGAACTTCATTTTTCTCGGCTCATCAGAGTGTTTTACGTCACCGCGTTTGGGACGGTCGGATTTTTGACTAATGGTGTGTAGGCAAGACTGATGGAAGTCAGCTTCATCGGATTTCCAATGGAAAAACCCATCTGATTAGAATCCATAGAAAATCTGATTGTTTGTACATGGCTTAACTGTTTTTTCAAACAGGATGTCTTGTGGTTAGCCGAATAGAGAACCTGTTGGACGGAGCCTGGCTCAACGCCCGGACTTTGGTTAACACATATATTTAAGCAACTTTGTCTCTAGACAGAAAAGGCAAGATGTTACTTTATAACATGTGACCCTTGCTACCAAGTAGAATATGTTAAAATAACTGTTGATAGCTGTCTTGTAACTTTAAATTTTGAAATATATTCTGTTCACTTGTGATTGTGGTTTAGTGGGAGGAGACTGTATTGTAGGATCATAAATATGCAGAGTTTTGAATACACCATTGTAAATCTTGGTACACCATAACCTGTGTGTGTGTCTTGATTACCCGACCGGTCAGAGAGCGCATCCATACACCCATTGGTCCTGCCTAGGCTCAAAGGGATAGAAGAGGTTTAAAGCGCTGCCTTACAGGGGTATGTATTCACCCCTTTTGTTATGAAGCTCATAAAAACCTCTGGTGCAACCAATTACCTTCAGAAGTCACATAATTAGTGAAATGATGTCCACCTGTGTGCAATAGGGATGAGCCGAACACCCCCCGGTTCAGTTCGCATCCAGAACATCCAAACAGACAAAAAATGTGTTCGAACACGCACACGCTGTTAAAGTCTATGGTACACGAACATGAAAAATCTAAAGTGCTAATTTTAAAGGTTAATATGCAAGTTATTATCATAAAAAGTGTTTGGGGACCCGGGTCCTGCCTCAGGGGACATGTATCAATGCAAAAAAAGTTTTAAAAACTGACGTTTTTTTCGGGAGCAGTGATTTTAATAATGCTTAAAGTGAAACAATAAAAGTGAAATATTCCTTTAAATTTCGCACCTGTGGGGTGTCTATAGTATGCCTGTAAAGTAGCGCATGTTTCCCGTGTTTAGAACTGTCCCTGCACAAAATGTCATTTCTGAAGGAAAAAAAGTCATTTAAAACTACTCGCGGCTATAATGAATTGTCGGGTCCCGGCAATACAGATAAATGTCATTAAAAAAATGGCATGG
Organism: Rana muscosa; assembly: GCA_029206835.1. Lineage (NCBI taxonomy): Eukaryota > Metazoa > Chordata > Amphibia > Anura > Ranidae > Rana > Rana muscosa. The sequence goes on along the minus strand of CM055116.1, from coordinate 27,602,236 downwards.
GTTCCCCCCCAGTCCATTACCAGGCCCTTTGGGTCTGGTATGAATATTAAGGGGAACCCGGAACCAATTTTTTAATAGCCGAGAGTAGTTTAAATTACTTTTTTTCCTTCAGAAATTACATTTTGTGCAGGGACCGTTCTAAACACGGGAAACATGCACTACTTTACAGGCATACTATAGACATCCCCCAGGTATGAAAATTAAAGGAATATTTCACTTTTATTGTTTCACTTTAAGAATTATTAAAATCACTGCTCCCGAAAAATTGCTGTTTTTAAAACTTTTTTTTGCATTGATACATGTCCCCTGGGGCAGGACCCGGGTCCCCAAACATTTTTTATGACAATAACTTGCATATTAACCTTTAAAATTAGCATTTTTTATTTCTACTATAGACTTTTAAAGTGTGTTTCGCTGCTTTCGAATTTGCCGTGAATACCCCAAATTGTTCGCTATTCGGCGAACGGGCAAACAGCCAATGTTCGAGTCGAACATAAAGCCCATCCCTAGTGTGCAATCTAAGTGTCACATTATTATTATTATTATACACGATTTATATAACACCAACAGTTTACGCAGCGCTTTACAATGTATAGGGGGGACAACACAATTACAGTACAGTTCAATACAAAAGGTACAGGAGGGCCCTGCTCGTAGAGCTTACATTCTAAAGGGAGGGGTGGTGGTATAAAAGGTAATAGCTGCAGATAATGATTTGATGGGGGTGGCTCAGGGACAGTTGTTAGGTGGGCGTGGGATAGGCTTTCCTGAATAAATGAGTTTTCAGGGATCTCCTAAAGGTGGACAGGGTAGGGGCTGATGGGACATACTGGGGCAGGAAGTTCCAGAGGATAGGAGAGGCTCTGGAGAAGTCCTGAAGGCGAGCATGGGAGGAGGTAACAAGGGAGCTAGAGAGCAGAAGGTCCTGGGAGGAGCAGAGGGGATGATTTGGGAAATATCTGCAGATGAGGTTGGTGATGTAGATGGGGGTGATGTTGTGAATGGCGGTGGGGTAGGGGAAGCCAGTGAAGGGATTGGCAGAGGAGCAGCAGTTATGGATCGGTTAGTGAGGTGTATTAGTCTAGCAGCAGAATTCATAATAGACTGAAGGGGGATAGCCTGCTTAAGGGTAGGCCATTAAGGAGAGAGTTGGAGTGAATAAGTTGCTTTGTGGTGTCATTAGTCACAAAGGATTTAGCCAGTGATTGGATATGGGGGCTGAAGGAGAGGTCAGAGTCAAGGATTACACTGATACTATGGCATGTGTTGAGGGACCAATGGTTGTGTTGTTGATATTAATGGTGAAGTCATGGGGGGGGGGGGCGTCACATGATCTGTCATTACATATACACACCTTTTTGAAAGGCCCCAGAGGCTGCAACACCTAAGCAAGAGGCACCACTAGCCAAACAGTGCCATGAAGACCTAGAAACTCTCCAAACAAGTAAGGGACAATGTTGTTGAGAAGTACAAGTCAGGGTTAGGTCTTAAAAAAACATCAAAATCTTTGATGATCCCTAGGAGCACCATCAAATCTATCATAACCAAATAGAAAGAACATGACACAACAGCAAACTTGCCAAGAGACGGCCGCACACTAAAACTCACGAACCGGGCAAGGAGGGCATTAATCAGAGAGGCAGCACAGAGACCTAAGGTAACCCTGGATGAGCTGTAGAGTTCCACAGCAGAGACTGGAGTATCTGTACATAGGACGACAATAAGCTGTACGCTCCATAGAGTTGGGCTTTATGGCACAGTGGCCAGAAGAAAATCATTACTTTCAGCAAAAAACAAAATGGCACGTTTTGAGTTTACGAAAAGGCACGTGGGAAACTCCCAAAATGTATGGAGGACGGTGCTCTGGTCTGATGAGACTAAAATTGAACTTTTTGGCCATCAAAGAAAACGCTATGTCTGGCGCAAACCCAACACATCACATCACCCAAAGAACACAATCCCCACAGTGAAACATGATGGTGGCAGCATCATGCTGTGGGGATGTTTTTCAGCAGTCGGGACTGGGAAACTGGTCAGAGTTGAGGGAAAGATGGATGGTGCTAAATACAGGGTATTCTTGAGCAAAACCTGTACCACTCTGTGTGTGATTTGAGGCTAGGACGGAGGTTCACCTTCCAGCAAGACAATGACCCCAAACACACTGCTAAAGAAACACTTGAGTGGTTTAGGGGAAACATGTAAATGTGTTGGAATGGCCTAGTCAAAGCCCAGACCTTAATCCAATAGAAAATCTGTGATCAGACTTAAAGATTGCTGTTAACAACCGCAAACATCCAACTTGAAGGAGCTGGAGCAGTTTTGCAAGGTGGAATGGGCAAAAATCCCAGTGGTAAGATGTGGCAAGCTCACAGAGACTTATCCAAAGTGACTTGGAGCTGTGATAGCCTCAAAAGGTGGTTCTACAAAGTATTGACTTTAGGGGGGTGAATAGTTATGCAGATTGACTTTTTCTGTTATTTTGTCCTATTTGTTGTTTGCTTCACAATAAAAAAAAATATCTTCAAAGATGTGGGCATGTTCTGTAAATTTAATTATGCAAATCCTCAAACAATCCATGTTAATTCCAGGTTGTGAGGCAACAAAACACGAAAAATGCCAAGGGGGGTGTGTAATTTAAATTTACATAGTGAAGGAAGTTCCCCGCTCAAGTCAATGACGTAGGCGGGGCCGACATACCGAGGGGGCGGACCTGATGGGGAACTGCTCTCACTTTGGTAATACATGTATAGACCCGCCCCTTCTCATGTTCCGCATCTGGTCCGCTGAGCGGACCTGATGGGGAACTTTAGAAGGGGCGGGTCTATACATTTAAAACACTGAGAGGGATTTCCCCATCAGGTCCACTCAGGCACAACCAATGAAGGACAGCGCTGGACATCGGGATCGCCGCAGGACACTGGATTTCACCACTGGAATGTTTTTTTTTTTTTTTAATAAAGGACTTTTTCAAGTTGTCTCTGTGTTTTTTTAAACATTTTTTTACGCTTTCTTCGTGAAATGGTAGGGGTACAATGTACCCCTTACCAATTCACATAGGGGAGGGCGGGATCTGGGGGTCCCCTTTGTTAAAGGGGTCTTCCAGATTCCAATAAGCCCCCCGCCCGCAGACCCCCACAACCACCGGGCAAGGGTTGTGGGGATGAGGCCCTTGTCCCCATCAACATGGGGACATCCTCCCCATGTTGAGGACATGTGCCCTGGTACGGTTCAGGAGGGAGGGGGGGCCGCTCTCTCATCCTCCCCTTTTCCCCTGCGGCCGGCCAGGTTGCGTGCTCGGATAAGGGGTCTGGTATGGATTTTTAGGGGGACTCCACGCCATTTTTTTTAAATTTGGGGTGGAGTTCCCCTTAAAATCCTTGCCAGATCTGAAGGGCCTGGAATGGATATTTGGGGGAACCCCACGTCATTTTTTTTTTAAATTTGCGGCGGGGTTCCCCTTAATATCCATTCCAGACCTGAAGGGCCTGGTAATTGAATTCTGGGGAACCCCCACACTTTTTTTTTTTTTTTTTATCAATGACTTTTGAATGTATTGCCGGGAGCCGACAATTCATTATTAGCCGCGAGTCAGTTTTAAATGACTTTTTTTCTTTCAAAAATGACATTTTTTGCAGGGACAGTTCTAAGCACGGGAAACATGCGCCACTTCACATGCATATCATACACACCCCCCAGGTACAAAATTTAAAGGAATATTTCACTTTTATTTTTTCATTTTAAGCATTATTAAAATCACTGCTCCCGAAAAAACGGCCGTTTTTAAAACTTTTTTTTGCATTGATACATGTCCCCTGGGGCAGGACCCAGGTCCCCAAACACTTTTTAGGACAATAACTTGCATATTAGCCTTTATAATTAACACTTTAGATTTCGAACGTTCGAGTCCATTGTATTTATTAGGGTTCTAAAGTTCACACGAACATTTTGTCTGTTCGCAGGTTCTGGTGCTAACCGAACAGGGGGGTGTTCGGCTCATCCCTGGTCAGGAGAGGTGACCCCAATGTGTGTATGGGAAACTCACAAGTGCTATATTAGAAGAATTCTCATATCTATGGGAGCAGGAAACGTTGTATGGGAGCACAGCTAGAATCCCTGCTCGGGGAGATCCGGAGACTAGAAAGGGTGCATTAGAAATCACAAACTTTACAGACGGAGGAAGAATTACCCCGTTTACGTGAAAATTTAAATCTCTTACTAACAGATAAAGCTAAAGTCACAATAACTCGATGTAAACAAGCTTTCTATAAGTACGGTAAAAACCGAGCAGGATGCTGGCTAATGCTCTCAGAGAGACTAAGGCAGGAAATTAAAATGAACGCATTAAAACTCAGGGAGATGTAATGGTCAGCTCCTCACAGGAAATCGCCAAGACATTCAGGGATTATTATAAAAGCCTATATCAGATAGGAGACCAACAACGGACTTCGAGTATGCCCAATGGAGGGGGGGTAAAGGAGTACATCGAGGCGTCGGGTATGCCGGCCTTATCGGAGAAAGTAGCAGAAGAGATAGATGGCCCAATAACGGCAGAAGAACTTCTAGAAGCTCTTAAAAAATTTAAACCAGGGGGGGCGGAGCCGGCAACCAGAGCAGATGGAAGTGTGTTAGGTGAGCTCTGACACACCGGGTGATTCAACGCGGCTCACAGCGATCCAGGCTTCACAAAAAACATACCGAATGACAGAGGGGGACAAGGGGAACAACCTGGCAATAATGCTCAAAAGAAAAGAAAGAGACGGTCCCCGAAAACTGACGGATTTCTTCCCACCGTTAGCGGGCCGAGAAATCCAAGATAGCGCCGGCGCCGGGTGCAGCCCAGCAACCTCCACGCTACAACCAGGCAGCAATCAGACGCCATCCTCGGGTGAGTCACATCCCCAAGGGACTAATATCCCACCATCCCCTTTCAGCAGCCCTGCTAAGCAGCGGAGGAGGGTTGGGGAGGGAGGAGGACCCCATGAGGCTGCGAATACTGACGGGGGAGAAATGGAGGAATCCTCCACCTACAACCAGCAACTAGATGCATTCCCCACTACAGGACAACCCATACTGGACACCACAATGAAAGAGATGCTTCAGACTTTAAGGGGGGCTCTCCAACATGACATGGCAGCATTCACGCATGCTACACAGAGGGAAGTAGCTGCAGTAACTGGCAGGGTGGACTATGTAGAGCAGAAAATGGCAGATTTTACACTGGCGCACAACGAGCTTGTTGATGCACACTTTGAAATGGAGGACGAGATTAAAGCTATGCGCATCAAGATGGCAGATATCGAAGACAGGGCTCAAAGGAACAATATTAAATTTAGAAGGGTACCTGAGACCGTCAAAAATGCTGATCTTACTGCGTACCTGCAAAAACTCATGGTGACAGCCCTCCCATCACTGAGCTCAGCAGATATCACTATTGATAGGGCCCACAGACTACCCAAACCCTCCTTCCTGCCCGACCAAGTCCCTCGTGATGTAATAGCAAGAATTCACTTTTATCACATTAAGGATCAGCTTATGCGCTACGCCAGACAGCACCCTGCCCTCCCTGATCCCTTTTCTGGAATAGCACTGTATGCTGACCTATCGCAGGCTACCCTGTCTGCCAGACACAATTTGGTACCCGTCACCAAAATACTACGCAATCATAAAATCCTCTACAAGTGGGGATTCCCGGCTAAACTAATAGTGGATATGAACAATGAATCGCACGCAATTACATCGCTAGACAAAGGTCTGGAGCTCCTCCGCAAATGGCGTCTGATACCTGCGGATGGGACCCTTTCAGACACGACCCCTCCCTGCCAAGGCCACAACAACTCTCGGCAAAACAAAGGTAAATAACTACCACAATCGAGTCTGAAGCACTACCTAATACCTCACCTCTCTATTCACATGCCCTTCAACCCCCTCTCAGGGACATTGCACGCCTGGTGCCTTTTGGCTTCCTCTAAAGTTTTTTGAGTGGCCACTCAAAACACCCGATGTTCGGCTAAGTGTAGACTAACTGTTTTCTTTCCCCCGTACATAAGTTACGAGATGCTTTCCGTAACCTGTTCGCCACATACCAAGCGGCTTAACCTTCCTACTACAAGTAAAACCTTTGCTTGGACAGTTTTGATTCGTTTTTTTAATGTTCTACAAGTTGCACGATTTTCCTTTTTTTCCTTTCTTCAGTTCGTGAGCATTCTGATCATACCTAGAACACTTATGCTACAATCAGGATCTACCACCGGATGGCACTACTGCGCAATACAACATTGGAATGACCCTTAAACTATTGTCGCACAATGTGAGGGGACTGAATAGTCCTCATAAGAGACAAACTCTCTGGAAATCCGCCATGGACTTAAAATGCGAAATCCTATGTGTGCAGGAGACTCACTTCTCAAGTGACAAACCCCCTAAATGTACACATCCCAAATTTCCACACGTATTCACTGCTAAAAACACCTCCAAGAAAAATGGGGTAATGATTGCTTTTAAGGACACATTAACCTTTTCTCTATTACAGGAATATGCTGACCCCCTTGGACGCTACCTTATACTGGTGGCTGAAGTGAACCAAGCCACCTACACACTGGTAAACTTATATGCACCTAATGTGAGGCCCTTGAGATTTATCCGTAAAGTCATAAAGCAAGTAAAAAAAATGCAAAAAGGCGGATTGATAATATGTGGAGATTTTAACACAGTTATACATGATGAACTGGATGTATCTTCAGTGGCTCTTAGGCGGAGGCCCTCACTAGGATCATTGTGCCATGAGGAAAGGCTCTTTGATCCATGGCGCTGCCTTAGATCTACTGAAAAAGACTACACATACTACTCTGCAGTGCATGATAGCTATTCGAGAATTGCTTTTTTCCTAACTGACATATACCTACTGCAAAATGTTTGAACGGCTGACATCCTCAGCATCACATGGTCGGACCATGCGCCAGTGACTATTGAGGTTGAGGATGCCAACAAGTTCTCCCATAAACCACTATGGCGTAACAATACCTTTCTCCTGTCGCACCCCAAGATCAGGGATGAGATAGAGGAAAGACTGGTAGAATATTTCAAAATCAACAATAATGGGGAATGCTCCCCCATGACCACATGGTGTGAACACAAAGCCTTCGCTAGGGGTACCCTTATACAAATTGCATCCAGGGAAAAGGGGAAAAAAATGCAACGCCTGATCCAACTCCAAGATTCCATAGCAGACTTAGAAACACAACATAAAAACCCTGATACCAAATCCAATTCCATTCTCCAACGCCTTACTGCGTGTCGGGAAGAACTTCGACAGGAAATTAGAACTGATTATGCCACTTATTTCAAGAGATTGAAAGTCTCATACTACTCCCAAAATAATAAAGCGGGCAAAATTCTAGCTTCCCAACTAAAAAAAAGGCAGGCACGCTCCAACCTTACACTTATCAAACATCACCGCTCCAATGCGACACTACGTAACCCTAAAGACATTGCCAACGCATTCAAGGATTACTATGAATCCTTATATAATCTTAAAGCAGACCCAACTACTCACCAACCAACTGACAAAGAAATTGATGAGTTCTTACAAAGTGTGCACCTACCCTCTATAGACCCTGATTCCTTACGGAACCTAAATGCACCTATTACTATCCAGGAAGTAACGGATGTTATAACATCCTTGCCAATGCATAAATCCCCGGGAGCGGACGGCTTTTCTGCCGAATACTATAAAGCTTTTAACACCCTCCTAGCACCCGAACTAGTGCAGATTTTCAATATTGCAGCCTCCTCAGGTACGTTCCCGACCGAAATGCTCCAAGCGGTAATAGTTACCTTACCAAAACCGGACAAAGACCAGTCTCTTCCACAAAACTTTAGGCCTATATCCCTATTAAACTCTGACCTGAAAATATATGCCAAGATCCTGGCAAATAGACTGATGGATATGACTCCCTCCCTTATAGGGTTGGATCAAGTTGGCTTTGTGAAAGGTAGGCAAGCTCCAGATAGTACTAGGAGAATGTTAAACCTCTTACGGGTTGCAGAAGTAACACAGACCCCCAGCACCTTTCTAGCACTCGACGCCGAAAAGGCTTTTGACAGTGTCCACTGGGGTTATCTGTCAAAGACACTACATAAATTTGGTATTACCGGTCAAATTCACACGGCCATAATGTCCCTGTATGCCAACCCTACTGCCAGAGTCTACACATCCAGTATGCTCTCTGACAACTTTAGACTATCTAATGGTACCCGTCAAGGCTGCCCACTCTCCCCAATTATTTTCTCCCTAGTTATAGAACCCCTAGCGGAAGCCATTAGATCTAGCAAAGAAATAAAAGGCATAGATACTGGCTCCGGAACCCATAAAATAGGTCTTTTCGCTGATGACATTATTCTCACTATCTCAAACTCAATGACATCTTTACCAGCCATCCAAGCCTTATTGAACACGTTTGGTCAGATCTCCTTCTACAAAGTTAACACATCCAAATGCTATGCCCTGACTCTCAATATCCCTAATAAAGAAAAAGCTGATCTAAAACATATCTTCCCATGCACTTGGGACCCCCCTTCAATCACTTATTTGGGTGTGCAGCTGACCTCGTCGTCCGCCAATATATACCCAGTTAACTACCCCCCACTATTAAGCAAGGTAGAAGCGGAGCTTGATCAGATCGGTACCCTTCATCTCACGTGGCTGGGGAGGATAGCTGCATACCAAATGCAAGTGATGCCTAAACTCCTCTACTTCTTCAGAACAGTGCCCATCCCAGTCCCCCAAAAATTCTTCATACAACTAGAGAAATCTTTGAAAAGATTCATATGGGGAAGTAAGAAACCTAGGATTGCCCTAGTACAACTCTATAAACCAAAACACCTAGGAGGGGTGGGACTGCCAAACACTCAAATATACTACAGGGTGGCAATACTGGATCAAATGCGTTTTTGGTTCTCAAAACAATCAGACAACCGATGGTCAGATATTGAATGCACAGTTACACCGGGGCATAACCTTCCTGCACTGGCCATAGCTACTAGCATAAATCACAGAACAGCCGCCCCAACGTTCCCAACCATACAAGCATCTCTGGAAGCTTGGTCCTCCCTAACTAATACCCTCTTTACTGACACCCCCATGCACAAACTAGCCCTCCCACTGGCAACCTATGAACATCTAATACCAAATTTCTCGGCCCAACCTTGGAGAAGGAGGGGAATACATTTCACTATTCCTGACATGAACGAACAAAGTGTGATAGATAGATATAGGACCTTACAAATACATCACTACTCGTGTAAGGACCCGATCAAGACCGTAGAAATACCACAGATACTGTGGGAATTCCTTCTAAGCAGATTCCCCAAAAGCAAAAATCTCAAAGGCATATCCCTCTTCTACAAATATGCATCCCCGCTATATGTACAAACCAAGCTTCCTAGCATGGATAGATGGGAACGAGACCTACATACTGAATTTCCCTTACACCAGTGGCACAAGGCAATATATTACAATAGCAAGTCATCAGCATGCGTTGATCACTGGGATAATACACAAAAACTGTTACATAGGTGGTACCTAACCCCTGCTCGTCTGCACAAAATAAGCTCTACTATTTCCCCTCTATGCTGGAGAAAATGCCAAACAATAGGTAACCTCACACATATCTTCTGGAGCTGTGATGCTTTACACACATTTTGGTTAAAAATACAATCACTCATCCGTACCATCACGGGAACAAAATATACGCTTAACGCTGCATTTACATTACTGAGTCTGGGTATAGAGAACTTTCCTCCATTGATGAGAAAAGTGGTCATCCATGTCATGTTCGCAGCACGAATATCAATTGCAAAAGAATGGCGCTCACAAACACCTCCCAGCATATCGGAAGTAATAGCTAGAGTAAACTCACAATATACTATGGAAAAAATGCTTGCTTACACAGAAAGAAGATCATTAACTTTCCATAAACATTGGGAAATATGGAAAACATCCAAATATGCCCCCTCACACTTGTGACATTTCAGCTATGATGCAACTCAACTTATATTAAAGAGTTGACGATATTAATGAATACAGTGTATCAACATCCAATGGTATGAAACAAGAGAAAGATTTGATTAAGACTGCTCTTCCACATAGTCCCGCTCATATAGTTTAGTATTATCTTTGTTTAGTTTTTATTTACTGTAAAGCGGTTTAGCTTTTACAGCCTGGATTATCTCCAAGGACCCTCATCAAGGTCCAAGGCGAGCTACGCAGCTCCATACATGCAGAAAGCCTGCTCACAGTGTGAACCCTATAGGGGTGACAGGCCTAACCTCCTAGTGAGGCCAATACCGAACTTATCATATGTGGCTCTGGATATTGACTTTAAATTTATATTGCTCGTTTAAAGATCTATGTTTGTTACTCACCTTGTATAACTCTGTACTGTGCAATGTGCTACAATCTGTTTACAATGTGAAAACCAATAAAAATCTATTGTTTAAAAAAAAAAAAATTAAAACCAGGCAGGGCACCAGGCCCGAATGGGTTTACACTGCTGTACTATAAAACTTTTGCAGAAAAATTGATACCAAGATTCTTGAAGGCTTTCAATTCGATTCGAGAAGGCCAGGCGATACCGGTGGAGACATTAATGGCTCATATAACAGTAATCCCTAAGTAGGGGAAAGATCCGTCCCAATGTGCGAGTTATCGCCCAATCTCCTTGCTGAATGTGGACTTAAAGATTTTGACAAAAATACTTTCAAATAGACTATTGCCGTATATTCCTGCCTTGATACACCCTGATCAAGTGGGATTCACACCCGAGAGAGAGGGGAGGTGTAACGACACCCCCAAATATGAAAGGGGTTAACACCGTTTAGATATCTTCCCTCTCCTGGACACACATTCGCTGCCGATCCTCCACACTCAGATGGCCACTTCCCATAGGAATTAATCCTTCCAAAAGAACGAGACGCACTCTGTATCTTTCCAACATGAACTACTTTATTATGAGAAAACCCAGGTCTTTTTATACACTCAACGAATCCTGCATTAATCTACATGAACAATGGTCCAACTCCACCCACAACATAACAAGGCCCAATACACATTATTTTGACACCTCCTAGAAGACAACAGGTTAGCTTTTGTCTCCCAATACCCATCTGACCAGACCCAATTTACATGAGTCAATTAGCTACAGCTGCTGTCTCAGACCCATGACCTCTAGAATAGCCTTACTGTCTCCCATCTATCAAAAGACTTCATACAATATTTGCATAACAAACTTTCAATACACATCTTACAATGAAAGGATCTGTAGCCTTTCTGTCTGCTAGTTCCACAACCTATAATTACAGACTTAATTACCACAAGCCACACTAGACAGTAGAATGTAAATCACTCCCCACCTCATCACAGCAATGATTACATAACCCCCACACACAGTATACATCCAATCTATACACAATGTATATACCGCATTGAATATGGCTATCACAGACCATGGTGGGGTTCTCATTCACCCTGTGCCCCTAAGTGAGACACAGGGTGGTTTACACATAAGAGACATTGGGGAAGCTGAAGCAAGGGTATCTTATACTTTCTAAGAGCTTCTGGGTTCCCCGGGCCTTCCCGTTACAGGAGGGAAAACACACAACGGGTCATAAGTGCTATACACTTCACACAAAAACAACAAAAACCCTTAGTGCTGATATCAACAGATGCAGAGAAAGCATTTGATAGGGTGGACTGGAGTTTTTTAAGAACTACTATGCAACATATAGGACTGAGGGAGGGGGTGCAAAACTGGATCAGGAGTTTATATTCTACACCCAAAGCTAGGGTTAAGATAAATTATACATTGTCAGAACCCTTCTCTATCTGTAATGGAACGCAGCAGGGGTGTCCCTTATCACCCATTATCTTTATTTTGATGTTAGAACCATTTTTAAGAACAATAAGGGCAAATTCAGATATTAGGGGTATGCCTCTAAAGGGAAAGGAACATAAGCTGGCTGCATTTGCAGATGACCTTCTATTTTTCATAACCTCACCAGCAATATCTCTTCCACCATTATTAGCAGAAATAGGTAAATATGGGAGACTGTCCAACTTTAAGGTAAATTATAATAAATCGGAAGCAATGGGTGTAGAGATGGATATATCTCTGCAACAACAGTTAACTACCTTTTTTGCATTCAGATGGACAGACTGCCATATAGGATACCTGGGGACTAAAATACAGAGTAGATTAAATAGAATATTTGAACCTAATTTTGCCCCCTTAGCACGACAGATTAAATTAGACTGTTTACGTGGTTTGGCAGAATTAACATTATAAAAATGAATGTAATGCCAAGACTGCTATATCTGCTACAGACCTTACCCATTAAAATACCATTAGGATTTTTAAGAGACTTAAAAAAAAGGTTTGCAGGGTTTAACTGGGCAGGAAAACCAGCAAGAATCCGCAGAGATTTTCTGACTTTACCAAAAGAAAAAGGTGGAGTGGGATTCCCAGACCCAGTTGGGTATCATGAGGCTGTACACCTAACAAGGGTGAAGGACTGGTGCGTATCTCCAAAAGACAAACCATGGATACATATAGAACAGGCAGTGACTGAGATACCCTTAGAGGGTATCGTATGGCTAAAAGAATCAATGATACCACGGGCAGTGAAATGCCATCCGATGATGAGTGCAACGCTTACATCTGTGAAAAAGACATTTAAGAAAAACAAAACGCTGACATATGTGAGCCCAATGACCCCAATTGTGGGTAATCCGGCTTTTGAACCAGGCTTAAAAGATCAAGGTTTTGTAAACCTAAAACGACAGGGCAAAAGTAGACTCACACATTTCTTGAAAGACAACCGAATTATGTCTAGAGAGAAGATTGAGCGAGAGTTCTCAGAGGAACTAGACCCGTTTAGGTGAATGCAGTTGAACGCATTTCTTCAATCAGTTGAAAAGATATGCCTAAAGGGGGATCCAGTGAGACATTCGATGTCCCTGATGTACGCCTGGCTGACCGAGTTGAAGGCCCCACAAGAACTGGGATTCATGCAGGCCTAGGAGAGGGACCTGGGGATAACATTTTCCGAGGTGCAGAGAAATAAGATATTCAGGTACACACATAAGGCTTCATTAGCAACTAGATATCAAGAAGCAGGATACCAATTCCTAACTAGGTGGTATAGAACCCCAGTAGTGTTGCATCGAATATTTCCCACAGATATCTAACCTTTGTTGGTGATGTCAAGGAGCAGTGGGAACTTTGATACACATTTTCTGGGAATGTCCAGGAGTAAAGGATTTTTGGAAAATGGTACCTGAAACGATCAAGGAAATTATAGATGTGTCTCTTGGAGAGAACCCAGTGACTATTTTGATGCTAGACGTCCCCCTCTCAATTGAAAATTACAAAAAATCATTGGTGAGACATCTCTTTGTAACAGTGAAAGCATGTATTCCAGTTTTATGGAAAAGCACTATCTATCCAACTAGATCGCAATGGTTCGCTAAAATAGCAGAAATACAACAAATGGAAAATCTTACCATGACTATGAGGGAGCAGGAGGACAAATATCATCAAACTTGGGCCCCTTACATTGCATACAGGGAGCGGTTGGGATAAGGGGGAGGAGTGCCGGAGGGGCTGGGGAGAGATATAGACTGGTAGATGTATTTATTAGGCCGATCTGTTTTTTTTTTTCCTTCTCTCTTTTTTTGCATTTTTCTGTTTTTCTAGGAAGCTCTGTTTTAAGCTTGAATTTTTGGGGCCCGGTTCTAAAGGGAATGGGGGATAACCGGGGGGGATCCCAGTTTAATAAAAATGGATTATAGATAAAGTAATAAAGTAGAATAGGATAAAAACTGATGGTTAAGATGATAAAGGAGGAGAAAGAATAGCGAGAACTGAAGGGGAAGAAATTCTTGTATTTATTTGTTATGCGTGTGCAGAGATGTATACACGTATACGTTATAATATTTGTCTTTATTTCTGCCCTCGCTTTGATATCGTGTTCTCTCTCTCAATTCCAATGGATGTTATTTTTGAAGGTATGTAAAGAATAATCAATATAAACTAAAGAGAAGACGTTATGAGTAAAATAACAGAAGCATTGTATAGATATATCGTATGAAATTTTATACTTTTATCTTTGTGAATGTAAAAAATCGAAATAAAGAATTTATAATAAAATATCTTTTTTTTTTTCTATAGCGCAAAAAATAAAAACCGCAGAGGTTAACAAATACCACCAAAAGAACGCTCTATTTGTGGGAAAAAAAGGAAAACTATTTTATTTGGGTACAGCATTTCACACCCACGCAATTGTTAGTTAAAGCAATGCAGTGCAGTAACGCACAAAATGGGCTGGTCAAGAAGAGGATGAACCTTCCAAGGCTGAAGTGGTTAATGGCCAAATATGTGTAGTCACCTGACCCTCACACCTATATGGGCTGATTTGGCATCCCATTTCAAAATTATGGTCATTAATATGGAGTTCCCCCCCCCCCCCCCACCTCTGTGCCTATAACTGTCTCCCCTTCTCTGGTAAGACTGTTCACTCGATTTTGGAATGCATTTGTGGGGATTTTTGCCCATTCAACCAAAAGAACCTTAGTGGGGTCAAGTACTGATGTTGGATGAGAAGACCTGACTCACATCAGGCTGAGGTCAGGACTGTGTTCATGACATTTGAGTCCCTCCACACCAAAACTTATCAATCCATGTCTTTATGGAGCTGGATTTGTGCTCAGGGGGACAGTCATGCTGGAACAGAAAAGGTTGAAAGAAAACAATTGCCTTCATATACTGTAGAGCAGGGGTGTCAAACTCAATTTCATTGTGGGCCGCACCAGCAGTATGGTTGCCTTTAAAGGGCCAATTGTATCTGGGGAGTGCTACGTACAGAGTTTAGGGTTAAAGAGTGTGTTACACAGAGAATGCAGAGTTCAGGATCACACTATGTACAGAGTGTAGAATTCAGGAGTGCACTATGTACAGAGCGCAGGGTTCAGGAGAACACTATGCACAATGTGCGACCTCACCCCCTCTCCAAAGCTTCCTCACATCTCTCTCTCCTACCTGGCCTGGTGGCTCTGCCTCACCCTGCAGGGAGATTGTTTTCTCTCTCAGATTCTGGAGATCTGTCCCCGCTGTGCCCCACTGTGAGTGTGTACAGGGATCTGTTAGTTCCAGGAACCACTGAGAGCAAAGATGTCCCTTGTAAACATAGAAGGCTTCTGTGTTTACAAGTGACAGTGAGGAGCGGAGGGTGAGAACTAGAATGGAGTTCAACATTCTGGCTGCAAAACTGGGTTGGAGGATCACATGTCAATGCCTGGTGAGCCGTATTCAGCCCGTGGGCCTTGTGTTTGATATCTATGCTGTAGAGGGATGAATGATAATAGAAGGAAGACTGAAGCTGTTTCTGGTACTGCTGGTACTGGATTGCACTTGTACTGGCTGGTGATCTGGAGTCTTTATTTTCTATTACACTCCAATCAGTGTGTGGGGGCAAAGTGGGGGCAAGCTGCTAACTTCAGGTGTTGGTTACATTGTGTGATGCTTTGATTGGTCACAGCATTTTTTTGTGATCAGCACTGTCCAATGGACAATACAGTGACAGTACTTTGCTTGTGCATGCTAGGGGCATGTAAGAGCAAGAAAAAATGTAAGCTCTAAAATTGCATCCCACCCTGTAACATCCACTTTCCATCCACTTATATACAATAGGCAGACAGAAGGCAGTCAATGTACCCCAAAAATCATAATGCTGATGATAATGTCATTCATAATGATGATGATGATGATGGTAACAATATGGCTGAATTTGTTTAATCTGGTCTACAGCATTATACATTGAATCAATGTGTTACATTTACAACATTCTTTTCCCCAGCATTGTCCCTCTTGTGTTCAGCTCAGGTTTTAAAAGTATAATGTAGAGTTTTGGAGAAAACAGACACAATAATATTCCAGCACTGGAGGCCAATATGGCGAATATCTCCACAGCCACCATGTATTTCCCTCTGGTGCTCAGATAGGTCGGGATCATGGCAATCCAGACACTGCAGAACACCAGCATGCTGAAGGTGATGTACTTGGCCTCATTAAAACTGCCCGGTAATGTCCTCACCATGAAAGCCAGAACAAAACTCACAGCTGCCAGAAACCCCATATAACCCAACATAAAGTAGAACCCAATAAATGACCCTTCATTACATTGAATGATGATCTTCCCAGGATATGAGTCCATGCCATACTCCTGAAATGGTGGAGAGATGGACAACCAGAGAATGCAATTCATAACCTGAATGGATGAGCAGAATAACATGACTGTATTGGGAAGTTTGACTCCCACCCATTTTCTACAAGAGCTTCCAGGTCTGGTGGCTTTAAAAGCAATGAAGACCATGATGGTTTTGGCTAGGATAGAAGATGCTGAGATGGTGAAGGGAATTCCAAAGGTGACTTGTTGCAGCATACAGGTAATATCCACAGGACGGCCAAGGAACAGGAATACAGAAAGGAAGCTCAGTATGAGGGAGAGGAGCAGAATGAAGCTGAGGTTCCGGTTATTGGCTCTGACTATGGGAGTGCTCCGAAACCAAACAAATAGTCCAAGTATAAGGAGAGATGTTGTAGCAAATATGACTGAAGTTATAGAAAAAAATAAAACTAGAATATCCTCCTTGTATGATAAGTACTCTATAACTTTGTCAATACAAATAGTTTTATCTTTGTTTGGCCATTCATTTTCAGGACACTTCTTGCAGAGTTCACTGTCTGTAGAGTAAAAATAAGTGAAAAAAACATTAGGCGTGGTAGCTATTTGACAGAATTAAATATTTGTTTCTGTATTTTTCCTTAACCACTTGACCTCCAGAAGATTTAAACCCTTCATGATCAGGCTATTTTTTTTTTTTTTGATATTATTTTATTATCTGTTTTTTTACGCAAAAAAATTAAAATGACAAACAACCTTGAAAAAAAAATAAAAACATTTCTGCTATAAAACACATTCAATAAAAAATGTTAAAAAAAATCAATTTTTTTTATAATTTTAAGCCAATATGTATTCTGCTACATGTTTTTGGTAAAAAAAAAGATATCCCCATAAGCGTATATTGATTGGTTTATGTGAACTGTGGTATACAAACTGTGGTATATACAGTATTTATGGAATTTTTATTTTTTATTTTTTTATACTAATAATGGCAGTGATCAGCGACTTATAGAGGGACTGTGATCGTGGCAGACAATCTGACATTAACAGACACTTTTGACACCTTGCGGGAACCGGTGACACTAATACAGTAATCCATGCTAAAAATATGCACAGTCACTGTACTAATGTCACTGGCTGGGAAGGGGTTAAACATAAGGGGCGATAAAGGGGTTATCTGTGTGCCTAGCCAGTGTTTTTTGTACTGTGTGTGCTGCTTTTACTAGAGGAAGAGATGAATTTTATTCTGTACTTTACAGGGACACAGAATCCATCCCTTTACCCTTGTCAGAACAGAGATCTGCCTTGTTTACATAGGCAGATCTCGGTTCTGTGTGTTTTACTAATGATAAACGGGTGCCAGCAGACATCCAGTACCCAGCACCCGCATCACAGTAGAAGCAGCTGCTGGTGGGGCACGTGCACCCCCTGCAGGCGGAAGTGCAGAATCATGTATATACTGTACGTGATCCTGCACAGGAGGACCGCTCAGTAGCAGTAAATCTGCTACAGGGCAGTCCAGAAGTGGTTTGCCTTAAAGTTTTTTGTAGTTAAGATGATAATATTAAATATGAATTAAAAGCCGTACAAAAAATAAATAAATGTTGTAACAATATACAGTATATGTTGAATATCTCAAGAAAGTTTTAGTCATAAATAAAGTGTGATGATGCCCTACTGAAAACGAAAGGACCTTCAGCCTCAGTGATGGTCATGACACAGTCCATCTGTAACTTCAACATGTATGTAACAATGAAATTCCCTTATTTTACCACTTTTGGTCTCTTCAGTGAAATCATTTTCCAGATAATTTATTTTAGATAAGTGCAAACGTGTTGGAGGCTTTGTCAGACAGACGGGAGAAGGAAGGAGCTTCCAGTTGCTTGCTTGAGAAAGCCTCCAACACTCCCAGAAGGGTCAGAGGTAGAAGACAAGTGCAGAAAGGCACCATCAGTAATCATTCATTTCATACAATTTAGGGAGATGTTCAGCCTGCAAAGTGTAATGTGGTTACAGAATCAATTTAAAGGACTTTAAATGTTTTAATTTTCTAATTCAATATCAGAGTTTATACTTAAAGAAACATAAAGCTTACCAGAATGGTTTGATATTTCTCCTTCTGAACATGGAGCACAATTATAACAACATGGGTGATATCCTTCTCTTACAGATTTTCTGAACCCTGGAAGACATTCCTCGGAGCATCGACCTCTTGGGACCTGAGATAATATAGAGCTATATGATCTATTCAAGAGCAAAAGTACAGATATAATAGTGTAGGTAAGCCAAGCTTCTGATGTTTAAAATTATGCAGCATGTACAGTATACCTTGGTGGAAACACATGGACCATTCCAGAATGTGGCTCTTCATTAGTCTGGATACCACAGAGTATGCTCGTAACCAGAAGTCAGAAATAGACATCTAGGAGAGCTAGCAGAATCCTTTCATTAGAAAGGTTACAGCAACGAAACTTTCAGTACAAACATAAACGCTGCTTTAAAAATCCAAAGAGAAAATTCTTAGAAGGACAGAGAGGGCAATCTGGCACAAAGACCTGAAGCGCCAAACTGTATGTTGTGTACCGGGCTCTCGGGTTCGGCACATCATGGATATGGTGGACAGATTACTGAGAGGGGGTGGGAAAGACCCAGCTGTCATGGTGCACGTTGGCACCAATGACAAAGTCAGAGTAAGATGGAGTGCCCTAAAAAACGATTTTAGGGACTTAGGAGCTAAATTGAGGAAAAAGACTTCCAAGGTAGTATTCTCAGAAATACTACCGGTACTTCGAGCCACACCAGAAAGTCAGAGGGAGATTAGGGGAGTAAACAAGTGGCTGAGGAGCTGGTGTAGAAAGGAGGGGTTTGGGTTCCTAGAGAATTGGGCAGACTTCTCCATGCCAACGGACCTTACTTTGTACAGTAAACATTTATGGGGAACTGTATCAAATGCTTTTGCTAAATCCAGATACACCACATCTACGGGCCTTTGTTTATTTAGATGGCAGATCACCTCCTCATAGAAGGTTAATAGATTGGTATGGCAAGAATGATTCTTCATGAATCCATGCTGATTACTGATAATGATACCATTGTCATTACTAAAATCTTGTATATATTGTAGTCCCTTGTCATCCCCTCCAGGAGCTTGAATTCAATTAATGTTAGGCTAACTGGTCTGTAATTCCCAGGGATGTATCTTGGCCCTTTTTTAAATATTGGTGCTACATTGGCTTTTTTCCAATCAGCTGGTACCAATCCAGTCAGTAGACTGTTCGTAAAAATTAGATAGAAAATGGACTGCACCTAAATGAGGAGAGTGCTGGGAGTGAAGATGGTCAAAAAGCTAGAGGGGCTTTTAAACTAGGCGATGGGGGGGAGGGTCCAGAGGTAGAAATAGTCAGTGCAGAACAAATTCCAGAGGGTTGTATTGGGGGCATTAGTGGTAGCTTGACTAAAGCTCCTCAACCTGAGGTAACTACAGTAACAAGTCCTATCTGCAACCTCAGAACACCAATAAGGACATAGCATGCGACCGGTCTAAACTACATGGCAAGTTCACCAATGCCAGGAGTCTGGTGGACAAGATGAGAACTAGAGCTGCTGTTGTACAAGGAGGATTTCGTTTTTGTAGGTATTTTAGAGACTTGGTTCAACTGCTCTCATGATTGGCTGGCAACCATTCAAGGATATTCACTATATCGCAGGGATAGAGAGGGTAAAAAAAGGGAGAGGGGTATGCCTGTATATCAAAAATGATGTACAAGTGAAAGTGAGAGATGACATTACTAAGGGAGAAAGGGAGGAGGTGGAATCCTTATGGGTAGAGCTAAAAAGGGAGGAAACTAAGGGGTAGAGCTAAAAAGGGAGGAAACTATCACAATTTGGATTAACGGCAATGATGGGAAGTGTCATTGTAATGTGAGATTTTAATTATCCAGACATAGACTGGGTGGAAGGAACTATGCATTCAGCTAAGGCTCGCCAGTTCCTAAATGTCTTGCAGGACAATTTTATGGGTCAGATGGTAGACGCACCAACTAGAAATAAAACGTTACTGGATCTACTGATAACCAACAATACAGACCTGATTACAGATGTGGAAATACGGGGCAATTTAGGAAACAGCGATCACAGGTCAATTAGTTTCAGTATAAATAATACAAATAGAAAACATGAGGGGAATACAAAGACACTGAATTTCAAAAGAGCCAACTTCCCTAAACTACAATCCCTGCTAGAAGATACTAAATGGCATAAAATCTTAGGAACAAAAAAACAGCGGAAAAATGGGTATGCTTTAAGAGCATATTAAATAAGTATATTAGCCAGTGCATCCCAATGAGAAATAAGTTTAAAAGAGCTAATAAAAGTCCTGGGTGGCTGAACTACAATGCAATAATGCATATAAAAGCGAAGGAGAAGGCCTTCAAAAAATACAAGGATGAGGGGTCATCATCAGCATTCCAACTTTACAAAGAATGCAACAAGAAATGTAAGGGTGTAATCAGTGCAGCTAAGATAGAACACGAAAGGCACATAGCGGAGGAGAGTAAAAAAATCCCAAGAAATTCTTTAAGTACATTAATAGTAAGAAAGGGAGGTCAGATCATATTGGTCCCATAAAGAATGATGACGGGAATCTGGTTACTAAGGATGGAGAGATGGCAAAGGTATTTCATTTATTCTTCTCCTCGTTCTTCATGAGGGAATCGGGGGGCTTAAGTAACCAAAACTGCAATGTTTATCCTCATAACATGTCACAGGAAGCACCCTCATGGCTAAAAGAGGACAGAATTAGAAATAGACTTGAAAAATGTAACATTATTAAGTCACCAGGACCAGATGGCTTGCACCCGAGGGTCCTTAAGGAACTCAGTCAAGTAATTGCCAGACCATTGTTCCTAATTTTTACAAACAGTCTACTGAGTGGAATGGTACCAACTGATTGGAGAAAAGCCAATGTAGCACCAATATTTAAAAAAGAGCCAAGATACATCCCTTGGAATTAAAGACCGGTTAGCCTAACATCAATTGTATGCAAGCTCTTGGAGGGGATGATAAGGGACTATATACAAGAGTTTAGTAATGACAACGGTATCATTAGCAGTAATCATCATGGATTCATGAAGAATCGTTCTTGCCCAACCAATCTATTAGCCTTCTATGAGGAGGTGAGTTGTCATTTAGATAAAGGAATGCCCGTAGACGTGGGATATCTGGATTTTGCAAAATCATTTGATACAGTTCCCCATAAACATTTACTGTACAAAGTAAGGTCCGTTGGCATGGACCATAGGGTGAGTAGATGGATTGAAAACTGGCTACAGGGGCAAGTTCAGAGGGTATTGATTATTGGGGAGTACTTAGAATGGTCAGGGGTGGAAAGTGGGGTCCCCCAAGGTTCTGTCCTGGGACCAATCCTATTTAATTTATTCATAAATAACCTGGAGGTTGGGGTAAACAGTTCAATCTGTGTATCTGCGAACAATACTAATTCAAGCAGGGCAATAACTTATCTGCAGGATGTGGAAACCTTGCAAGAAGATCTGAACAAATTAATGGGGTGGGCAACTACATGGCAAATGAGGTTTAATGTAGAAAAATGGAAAATAATGCATTTGGGTGGCAAAAATATGAATGCAATCTATACACTTGGGGGAGAACTTATGGGGGAATCTAGGATGGAAAAGGACCTGGGGGTCCTAGTAAATGACAGGCTCAGCAATGTCATGCAATGCCAAGCTGCTGCTAACAAGGCAAACATAATATTGGCATGCATTAAAAAGGGGATTAACTCCAGAGATAAAATGATAATTCTCCCACAAAATTCTGGTCCGGCCGCACCTGGAGTATGCCGTCTAGTTCTGGGCACCAATCCTCAGGAAGGATGTACTGGAAATGGAGCAAGTCCAATGAAAGGGCAACAAAACTAAATAAAGGGAATGGAGGACATTAGTTACCATATGAGGAAAGGTTTTGAGCACTGAACTTATTCTTTCTGGAGAAGAGATGTTTGAGAGGGGATATGATTTCAATGTACAAATACCGTACTGGTGACCCCACAATAGGGATAAAACTTTTCTGTGAAAGGGAATTTAATAAGACATGTGGCCATTCACTAAAATTTGAAAAAAAGTGGTTTATCCTTAAACTGCATAGAGGGTTCTTTACTGTAAAGCCCTGTACACACGATCGGTTTTACCGATGAAAACAGTCCAATGGACTGTTTTCATCGGACAAACTGATCGTGTATGGGCCCCATCGGTCTTTTTTCCATCGGTGTGAAAAAAAATAACATGTTTTTTTTTATAAAAAAACCATGCATGCTCAGAATCAAGTCAACGCATGCTCAGAAGCATTGAACTTCATCTCTCGCGGCTCATTGGAGTGTTTTACGTCACGCGTTTGGAACGGTCGGTTTTTTGACTGATGGTGTGTAGGCAAGACTGATGGAAGTCAGCTTCATCGGTTTTCCGATGGAAAAATCCATTGGTTTAAAAACCATAGGAAATCCGATCGTGTGTACAGGGCATCAGAGTGGTACGGATGTGGAGTTTTCTTCCACAGGGGGTGGTTTCAGCGGGGAGGATCAATAATTTCAAAAAACTATTAAATAAGCACCTGAACGACCACAACATACAGGGATATACAATGTAATACTGACATAAAATCACACACATAGGTTGGACTTAATGGACCTGTGTCTTTTTTTAACCTCACCTTCTATGTAACTATATGTAAAAATAAACCACATTTTAGAGTCACTCATACAGAAATCCAGGTAGCTCTATGTTTTTTTGCTTTTTAGTGTATATACAGTAACTGAAAATTTCTGATCGGGTGGATTACTACTCTAAACTGTTTGTTTTTTTCTTCTTTTAGTCTGATATATTCAGATGGTCTGGGTAAAATCTGTTCATGGATAATACCGGCGGTCATTCCACTCCAAAGTCTTTTATCTTCTTCTGTGCACAGGAGTCAGGGTTCTTCTATGAGTATCTATGTCCCGGTCTGTGTGATGAGGAGGGGGGAAGGTATTAGTAGTCAGTCACATTTAGCTGGACTTGTTCTGTAATGTAGAAGATGTTTTGTAGTTCATCCACTTCCACAGTTATATAGAGTGATGGGAAAATATGTCGGCATTTCTATCCACACAGCCAGCACTGACACCTTCATCTAATCACCATGGAATGAGTCTGGGCAGATGTTGGCCATCTATGAACAGGATGGGGGGGTAGGTATTGTCTGGAGATGAGCTTTAGGGTGAAAACTAGTATGTTTCTTGTATAAGTTCTGGATCAGCTTCCCCGGTGTAACTCACCTTGTCTCCTTTCCATGATATTTGCTCTAGTTCTAGTGTAAGTTGCTGACCCTCTGAAAGGGACTCATCAAAGTGGCCCACAATCATCCAATCAGTGATATTTCTATCATTAATTCTTGTAATCCAATTTACAATTTCCAGTGGGCTGGGCAGTTCTCCTTTATCATTAAAAATCATGACCTTGCCATTCGGATCCTTGTACTGGACTTCTTTTACATAGCGGGACAGCTTAAATAATGACAGAAATGATTATAGATAACAAGCATATAGAACGGTTGGTCATTTTTTTGACTATAGATTGTTTATCTTGTTATATCTCAATCAGAGAATGTCATCGGGATCAGATGACCTGTTTGCTGAGCACTTATAATCAGATACATTTTATTGGGAGTATACTGTATTTAAACAATTTGCTTTGTGAATGTGAACGTTCCAGGGATAAATCAATAATTCTACCCCTTTACCATACACTGGCTCAGCCTCATCTTGAATATACAGTTCAGTTTTGGTCACCAATCCTCAGGAAAGATGTTGATGAATTAGAAAGAGTTCAGAAAATGGCAACAAAATTAAACAGGAGGACAGAGGATCTCAGCTATGAGGACTGATAGATTACAGTTATTCAATCTGGAGAAGAGACACTTAACCCTTTTGCCGATAGGTCCGTATATGGCATACAGACCGGACAGCGGAAGGTATTGCACACAATCCGGTGGCTGCAGCCACTGTGATTGTATGTGAAACTGACAGGAAGCCTCCTGCCTGTCAGGTGAGAGCATTCAGGCGGTGCCGCTGCCGACGGATTGCTCTCACACACCCCCGGTACCAGCGCCGCTATGCCCCGCCATGCTTTCCAAGCTCTGTTTGCCCATCTGCGGGCCTGAGAGGTGGCAGGTGCTAGTGGCTGGAGGGGAAGGAGAAGAGCAGACACACATTCGCTCTCCTTCCCTTCTTCTTGTGACCCGGAAAGCGATGCTCTGACGTCACTTCCGGGTCAAGCTCTCCGTGTCCCTGTCTGGCTCAGCCGAGAAATAATGTTTTGCAATGCGATCTGCATTGCAAAACATTTAGTGGAGCACAGGGGAGTCATTGGAGGTCATTTAGATGCTGCATATCTCAATAAAAAGAACCTGTCACCAAAAAGACATTACATAGGGGACTTTTTGTCCCCTATATGACGTAAAAACTAAAAGTTGTGCCCTCTTACATCAAATGTACTTGATTTTCTTTATCACCCAACAAAGTAACTTTGGTTGTAATCTGAGTAATATAGTGAAGTGGCGCTGATTACTAAATGTAATAAACAATAAAGTGCTAATGAGCAAAAATGTGACTAATCTTCAAGTGAGTAATCATATAAAACGTCAGACAATCAATAATCCAATAATCCAATAATAATCCAATAAATTGGCAAAAACCGCCAAAACAAAGAGTGTACAGGGACTTCCCTGAAGACCCTGTACACTCTTTGTTTTGGCGTTTTTTTGCCATTTTTTTTACTGTTATGTAGTTTTATTAATAAACGCAAGAGTTTTTAAAATTTACTACACTATGGAGATTCCTCTTGTTTGCTCTTGATTCCGTGGATTTGGAGACACCATTCCTAGAGGAAAAAAGGCTGGAGAGACCGGACGAACAGCTGCAGTGATCCCCTGTTCTGACACCCGGAGGAGGACACAACAATCGTGCCTGGTGACCGGCATTCCTTGATGCATCACTAGACCCATTGGGGTCTTTCTCTAAGGTGAAAGGCTAGTACTACTGGGGGGGGGGGATTTTAGAAGGACATCTGCACTTCTCATTTTCCATTTGTAATTTGGACTCCCCCACCTCTCCCTTTCCTCCCTGATCTCCATCTGCTCGCCCAAGAGGTGATCCCATTGTGAAAAAAGAACTGGGTTTCTCTGTCAAACATCAGATTACTTTGGATGCACTTTACAAATTAATAATTTATTTATTGAAATAATACGGAAATAACACTTTTATTCAACGTTATATTGTGATGCACTTTATTGGATTATTGATTGTCTGACGTTTTATATGATTACTCACTTGAAGGATTAGTCACATTTTTGCTCATTAGCACTTTAGTGTTTATTATATTTAGTAATCAGTGCCACTTCACTATATTACTCATATCCATTGGTGCTGGCAACACTACAGAAGT
Source organism: Rana muscosa (assembly GCA_029206835.1). Taxonomy (NCBI): domain Eukaryota; kingdom Metazoa; phylum Chordata; class Amphibia; order Anura; family Ranidae; genus Rana; species Rana muscosa. The sequence continues at coordinate 27,576,509 of CM055116.1, read as the reverse complement.
TTTGGCTGCTTTTTACATCTTTACATTATCACGTAGCACTTTATTAACTAGCACTTTACTCCACATCAGCACTTTTTGGTAGCGCATTAGTATTTTTCTATATTTGGTTGTAATCTACCACCCCTATATGTATGTAAGGACAGGAACTCATATATATATATATATATACATATACGCACGCCTTTAACTCATTATGCTGTTACATTGTGCTAATCCTGATATAACCCTGTCTGTCCCTTCCGGGACCATTGAGATCAGACGCACACAAAAGTAAGTACACCTCTCACATTTTTGTAAATATTTTATTCTAATGCCGCGTACACACGATCATTTTTCCCGTCGGGAAAAATGACATTTTTTTTTGTTAACAAGAAAAACGACCGTGTGTGGGCTTTTTGTCATTTTTCCCGACGGGAAAAACGGCATTAATCAGGACGAGAAAAATTAGAACATGCTCTAATTTTTCTCGTCGTGATTCCCGTCGTTTTTTTCCGTGGCAGTTTTCCCATAGGGAAACACTGCCACGGAGCCCACACACGGTAGTTTTTCTCGACCAAAAAAAAAATTACGGGAAAAACAGACGTGTGTAGGGAACCAAGCCGTTCCCTCGTTTTTCCCGTCGATTTTCTCGACGGTGTTTTCACCGTCGAGAAAATCGATCGTGTGTATGCGGCATAACTTTTCATGTGACAACACTGAAGAAATGACACTTTGCTACAATGGAGTGATTGTACAGCTTGTATAACAGTGTAAATTTGCTGTCCCCTCAAAATAACTCAACACACAGCCATTAATGTCTAAACCGCTGGCAACAAAAGTGAGTACACCCCTAAGGGAAAATGTCCAAATTGGTCCCAAAGTGTCAATATTTTGTGTGGCCACCATTATTTTCCAACACTGCCTTAACCTCCCTGGCGGTATGATTATTTCAGATTTTTATGCCGCATACACACGATCGTTTGTCACGTCGTTAAAAATGCAAATGCAAAAATGGCCTAAAAAAAATGAGTTATTTTTTTAACGACGTGAAAAACGGTAGTGTGTAGGCTTTTACGAGGGGAAAAAAAACGCGCAGGCTCAGAATCAAGTATGAGCCGGGAGCGCTCGTTCTGGTAAAACTAGCATTCGTAATGGAGATAGCACATTCGTCTCGCTGTAACAGGCTGAAAAGCAGGAGGCTGAAAAGCGTGAATCGTCTCTCAACAAACTTTACTAACATGAAGGGTGGCGCCATTCGAACTGAACTTCCCCTTTATAGTGCCGTCATACGTGTTGTACATCACTGCGCTTTGCTCGAGCGTTTTTTTTTTTTATGAACATGTGTATGCAAGGCAGGCTTGAGAGGAAACAAGAAAAATCACGTCGAGAAAAATGTCGTTTTTGAAAATGACATTAAAAACGATTGTGTGTACGCGGCATAAGAGTCTAGTAGACATCCCGGGTATGATAAAGTTTGAAACACAAAATCATAAATTATAATATAATAAATAACTACAAATAATTATAACAAATAATAAGATAATAATAATAAAAATTATTCAATGATGTAATCAAATCAAAAACACAGAAATTTGCTCAGTTGTAGAATAGTCGCTGTCATTACTTTCTGTGTTTGATGAGGAATTTCCCCACAAATCGCTATCGCTCAATTCTGCAAGTGATTCTAATTTATCATCGCTGTTTTCTAGCTGCTCTAAAACCACATTTGACATAAAGGGACACTTTTTGGTTGCTATGGACAATCTCCAGTTTCCAGGCAGAAAGAACAGTTTTTATAATATTCGTTATTATATAGTCCGCTCAACCTTACACCCAGTGAAGGTGACTCCGCCCCCAACGTCATTGGCTGAGTGGACCTTATGGGGAGAGTGAGAAGGGGCGGGGTCTATTTATTTATTACACTGCAGAGGAATCAAATCACGTTCCAGATCAGGTCCACTCAGCCAATGAAGTAGGCGGGGTCTGATGTACGAGGGGGCGGGATCACCCATCAGATCATAGGGGTAAGCCCTGGCTTTCCCCGATTGCGGGGAATAGCCAATGACATAGGCGGGATCCCACCTACGTCATTGGCTATTCCCCGGCAAGCGGGGAAAGCTGGGGCTTACCCTATGATGTGACGGGTGACCCCGCCCCCTCGTACGTCATGGGGGATTCGTGTGGAGTGGAGACTGGAGACTGCAGCATCGCTGGACATCGGATCACCGCTGGACATAGAGAACAACGCTGGACAGACTGGATTACATCGCTGGAATGGTTTTTTTTATTTTTTATTTTTTTATTTTTAATAAAGGACTTTCCTAACAGTTTTTTACACTTTCTTTGTGAAATTGTTGGGGTACAATGTACCCCATTACCAATTCACATAGGGGGGTGGAATCTTTGTTAAAGGGGGCTTCCAGATTCTGATAAGCCCCCCGCCCGCAGACCCCATAAACCACTGGGCAAGGGTTGTGGGGATGAGGCCCTTGTCCCCATCAACATGGGGACATGGTGCTTTGGGGTCCATACCCCAAGCCATCCTCCCCATGTTGAGGGCATGTGGCCTGGTACGGTTCAGGAGGGGGGGCACTCTCTTGTCCCCCCTCTTTTCCTGGGCCCTGCCAGGTTGCATGCTCGGATAAAGGGTCTGGTATGGATTTTTGGGGCCATTTTTTTTAAATTTGGCGTGGAGTTCCCCTTAAAATCCATACCAGACCTGAAGGGTCTGGTATGGATATTTGGGGGGAACCCCACATCATTTTTTTTTTAAATTTGACGTGGGGTTCCCCTTAATATCCATACCAGACCCGAAGGGCCTTTTTTTTTTTATCAATGACTTTCAATGAATGTTCTCTGTATTGCCGGGAGCTGACAATTCATTAGAGTCCTTTTAAATTAGTTTTTTTCCTTCAGAAATGACACTTTGTGCAGGGACAGTTCTAAGCACGGGAAACATGTGCTACTTTACAGGCATACTATACACACACCCTAGGTACGAAATTTAAAGTAATATTTCACTTTTATTGTTTCACTTTAAGCATTATTAAAATCACTGCTCCCGAAAAAACTGCCATTTTTAAAACTTTTTTTGCATTGATACATGTCCCCTGGGGTCCCCAAACACTTTTTATGACAATAACTTGCATATAAGCCTTTAAAATTATCACTTTAGATTTCTCCCATAGACTTTTACAGAGTGTTCCGCGTCTTTTCGAATTTGCCCCGAACACCCCAAATTGTTTGCTGTTCGGCGAACAGGAGAACATGAGTTTGACTCAAACTCGAAGCTCATCCCTACCAGTAATCCATTTTCTTAGTCAACCTGTCTTCAGCAAACTGTTTGTGGGATTTCTTGTGCATCATCTTTATAAGAGGCTTTCTTCTGGAACGACAGCCATGCAGACCAATTTGAATCAGTGTGTGGCGTATGGTCTGAGCACTGACAGGCTGACCCCCCCACCCCTTAAACCTCTGCAACAATGCTGGCAGCACTCATATGTCTATTTCCCAAAGACAACCTCTGGATATGATGTTGAGCAAGTGCACTCAACTTCTTTGGTAGACCATGGCGAGGCCTGTTCTGAGTGGAACCTGTCCTGTTAAACCACAGTATGGTCTTGGCCACCATACTGCAGCTCAGTTTCAGGATTTTGGCAATCTTGTTATAGACTAGGCCATCTTTATGTAGAGCAACAATTCTTTTTTTTTCAGATCCTCAGAGAGTTCTTTGCCATGAGGTGCAATTTGACAGTACAGTTAAACTTCCAGTGACCAGTAAGAGAGAGTGAGAGCAATAACACCAATTTTAACACACCTGCTCCCCATTCACACCTGAGAACTTGTAACACGAATGAGTCACATAACACCAGGGAGGGAAAATGGCTAATTGGGCCCAATTTGGACATTTTTACTTAGGGGTGTACTCACTTGTGTTGCCAGCCGGTTTAGACATTAATGGCTGTGTGTTGAGTTATTTTGAGGGGGCAGCAAATTTACACTGTTATATAAGCTGTACACTCACTACTTTACATTGTAGCAAAGTGTAATTTCTTCTGTGTTTTCACATGAAAATATATAATAGATATGCAAAAAATTGAGGGGTGTACTTACTTTTGTGAGATACTGTATATTCCTCACCACCTTCCAATCTTCCAATGCTAGGAGCTGCATCCAGACTTGTATCATCAATTTCTCTCATTCCCACAATAAAATCTATATGTATATGCCCTTGACAGACTACATCCTGATCGAGTCTCGGCTACATAACCCTGGCTCCAGATCCATCATATCCACAAGTCTACACTCCGCCCCTCTTTCCCCCAGCCTATAAGTAGACACCAACCCCTCCCTTCTCTACTCCCCCTCCCCCTCACCTCTCATAAGCCCACTGGACAAGCATAGACGCAGGTCTGACAAATTAGCCAAGCATGCACCGAAACGCGTTACCACCCACCGCCTTCACCTGATGTTACATCGGCCGCATGCATTGCAGCTTGGTTTCAGAACCTGGGACGCCTCATTGCATATTCACCTCCTCACTAATACACGTCACCAGGGAATCTGACAGCTGCAGAATGGCTCTCTCTCCCCCAGATAGACAAGGATTATAGAGATCCGAATGAGGACTATTCATTATATGACCTCCACCTATCCATAAGAATGCATGTGCTTCCATTGTGGAGTCTCTCATAAGCTAGAGATAGGACCACAGAGACCAGGGTGCCGCGACGAGGCTCTGTGGCTTACACATGTATTTGAAAATGTGTGCAGACTAAACCCCTGTTTTAATGCATACTGTTAGATAGGTTGATTCGGTTGTCAGTGGGCTGGCCAGTGAGTAAAGCTTGGATTTTTCCTTGGATTTATCCTTGGTCTTGTTTATATCATTATATGCCTCTGACCTTTAATTCTATTGTGCCTGTAATACATATATTAACTACTGCACTTAGAGGTGCCTTTCTCTTTCCTTTATGACCCCCCAGGGCTGCTTCTTCCCTGCAAAGCGCTGCCTTCAGTGCCATCTCTCCACTGCTACTAAGGACCAGATACCCAGCCTCACCAGAGCGCCCTCATCCCTCCCTCTTTTCTAAATAAGATTTTGTGCATCCCCTGCATCAAAATTTGTGAGATACTCCCAAAGGGTAATCACATTTAAAGGGATGCAGACCTTTTCTCCAGCCATCCTGGCCAAGACTCCACAGTCCTCCCAGACTGACTCTGCATCCATCCCAGACTGCTCTCTCCCTTTCCTCTCAGGCATGCCTCTCAGTCCTCTGACTGTAACACTCACCAGCCCACCTGGCTGTCTTCCTCTCTGGAGATTTGCCCGGCAGTGTTCTCCTGCTGTCCTCCAAATGCTCCTGTGCCTCTGGTCAGAACACCTCTGTGTGACATGAAGAGGGTCTCTTTGCACCCAAGCCCAAGGCCACCCCCCAGACTATGGGGCACCCTCAAACACCACCGACAGCCTAACACTCCATCTCCAGCTTCCACCTGAACCTCTCTTCCCCAGCTGGGATGAACCAGAGTATTTAAGGGGACCTGCTACCTGCCAGCACATCTATTGGGGATTGTTTAGGGTCCTCATGAATACTCCAGGCAGCTCCTCCATTCCCATTGTTCTATAAACTTCTGCAAGTTTCTAAAAGTAGGGGGAGGTCTCAGAGATGCTGCCTGTGAGTCAGCCAGCCCTCCTTGAGTCACTTAACCATCCCAGATAAAACAACACAGGCTTGGCTGCTGGCCAAGCCTGAAAATTTTTCCTACACTTCAAAAATCTTACTCTAGCACACTAGAGGGTGCTAAAACTATTAAACCCCTTCCATTCGCATTCATCCAGTACATGGACACAGAGAAACAAACAGCTATTTCTTCAGAATAGAAAAAGGTAGGAATCTGCAACAAAGTTTGGTAAAAATCCATGCAATGTACATAGATCACCCAGAGGGGAAGGTTTTTACTCAAAAAAAGTTGAGTTAAGCCTCGTACACATGACCGGTTTTCTCGGCAAGAACCAGCAAGAAAACTGCTGGCAGAGCTCTTTTTCAGAGAAAACCGTTCGTGTGTATGTTTTCTCGTCGAGAAAACTGCCGGGAATCTCGACGAGAAAAAATAGAGAACCTGCTCTCTATTTTCTCGTCAGGATTCTCGTTTTTCTCATCGGGATTCTGGTCGGCCTGTTTCCCAACGAGAAAACCGTGTGTGTGTACGAGGCTACAAGCTTACCTGTCCTCCGGTAAGCCCACGCATGCTCGATGAGACTTTGATGCATGCACGGTAGCTTACAAGGGTAGTGTAGGGTGAAGCAAGATGGCATTTTTTTTGTTTTGTTTTGTAATGGGCCCAGAGGTCCCCAGGGGCGCGGAGGTCCCCAGGGCCCCGGATGGCAACCCCTCTTTTTTTGTTTTTTTTTATAAAAAAAAATATTTTTTCTAACATTTTTTATTTTTATTTTATTTGTTTTTATAAGGGGCCCAGAGGTCCCCGGATGCTTGGAGGTCCCCAGGGCCGCGCATGGCAACCCCACTTTTTTTATCATTTTTTTTGTAAGGGGCCCAGAGGTCCCCAGGGCCCCGGATGGCAAACCCCCCCTTTTTTTGTTATTTTTATTTTTTTGTTCATCAGCACCCAAAGCCCCCCCCCACCTCAACAATTCGCGGTGTGACAGCACCCCCCGCTTCTCAATTTGTCGGCAGCCCCCTCCGCTTCTCAATTTGCGGCGGCAGCACCCCCCCCCGGTTCTCCTCTGCTCCAGGGGGGCCCATGCCTGAAGCTGTGTAAGGGGCCCCAAAATTCCTGATGGCGGCCCTGTACACACACATAGGGTGAAATGGATGAAACTGTGTCTTTTTTTCAACCTTCTAAACTTTATAAACTATAAATGTCTTAACATTTGTGCAAGCGTAATGAATAATAACATAATGTTTGCGTGTAATGGTATCTTTGTTGCCTTTCACTGGGCGAATGTAACATTCTCTAACATTTGATCATGAAAGTTACCATTCACCAATAGAGAAAATGGCCTAATGTTATAGGCTAAGAACATTGGACCAGCAGGGGAAATAATATGAAGAGGATCCTGTGTGAACGGAAAAACAAATGGATTTTCAGTCAGGATGAGACAATGGTCTGGTATAAACTTTGGCTGTTTGGCCATTCAAACAAATGGCCAAACTTTTGCCCAGCCAACCTTCTGGATTGGAGTCGATAATCACATATAGAAGCAATATTTCTACAGCTTTTATGCATGACAACCTTCTGCAGTCAGTGATTCCTAAGGAAGAAGTGCATGCTTCCTTTCAAAGCATCGATATTTTTGGAAATCCCAGCAACATAAGCTAAGGGGTGGGGATAGCAGTGACATCACTGCCCAAATAGGGTCACTGGCCATTTTTAAGCATTTTTTATTTACAAGAAAATGGCCATTGTCCATTTTTTTGTGAATGAGTAGGGATACTATGTAGTCATTAAATTGGGCTTCTAGATTCTGATAAGTCAACCCACCAACAGACCCCCACAATCACTGACCAGGGTTGTGGGGAAGAGGCCCTTGTCCTTATCAACAAGACATCCCCCCATGTTGAAGGCATGTGGCCTGGTATGGTTCAGGGGGGAGGTGCCTGCTCATCCTTCCCCTTTCCTGACCAGCCAGGCTGCATGCTTGGATTACGGGTCTAGTATGGATTTTTAGGGAGACCTCCCACATATATTTCTGTTTGTTTTGTTGAGTTCAGTCTTAAAATCATTTTTTTTTAGGATATGCTAAATGACATTTTACTTCCAGCTTCTTTAAAAAAATAAACTTTCAGCACTTTCTGATGGAGATGCACCCCTTTAAAGACAAGATTAGGATACCCCTCCTCCCCCGGCATGTTATTTAAAGGAATTTTGCATTTTTACTGTTTCACTTTAAGCATTTTAACAAATCACTGCTCCTGGTCAAATGCTTTTGTATTTGTTCCCCAGGGCAGTGCCCACCCTCCATGTTATTCCTACACCTCCTTGCCTAGTAGCCTAGAAAATTTGCATTTTTAATTTGTTAGCCGAATGACACTCAAACAGACCGATGAACAGCCTACTGTGTGTAAAATACCATCAGCTTCCACCTCTGCTACAGGTGCTAGTCCCAGAAGGAGCAGATCCATTTTATTATCACTGATAAATGTGACAGCGTCCTCCTGGTTGTTAGGGAACTGGTACCTGTGACTTATCCCCTCCCGACACATTCAGCTGCCAGACAGAGATTCCATGGACTCCTTACTGACAGGTGAATGGTAACATACAGCGGGGATATAAATAACAAGGCTTAGAGTTCCCCCAAAATGTATACCAGGCCCTTTAGTCCTGGTATAAATCTTAAGTTGAACCCCACAAAAAAAGAATGAGGTCCCCTCAAAATTTTACACCTGACCCTTATCCAACCATGCACCTTGGGTGGCTAGGATTATATCCAAAAATTTTAACCAGAATAGATTTTTCTCATTTATATTGCAAAACATAAAAACTTGGTGGTGATTAAATCCTACAAATATAAGTCTTTATCTGTTTAAAAAAAAAAAGATAAAATTTCATTTGGGTACATTGTTGGATGACTGAGTAATTATCATTCAAAGTGTGACAGCGCTGAAAACTGAAAATGGCCTTGAGGTGGTTAGAATGGAATAGCTAATGGAAAAAAAAGAAATCCAAAACAGAGCACCACTCCTGGTCAGATCAGTCAAGGGGACTTCAACCCCCCCCCCCCCGTGTGCTCAGAATTAAAATATCATCTTGACTTTTTAAAATAATCCCCCAACTTGCTGGTTAAGAACTTTTTTGTTTGCAATAGATTTTTTTTTAAAGTTTAACAAATTTTCTTAGGATACAAATAGTATCAATACAGAAAGATCCATGCACTCTCAAAAGGTGACCAAGTGTCTGATCCATATGGTCAATATGGCTGTAATGTAAAAACAATTATAACAATAATACCAGTTGAGTTAGGATACTGCCCGCTCATAATTATAACTTCTCTGCAACATTAGATCAAGTTGTAGCTTTAACATAGCTCAAGATCGGGCCCTTATCACCATTGCTCCCACATTGGTGTCAAGAAGTGAGAGGCTCCAGGACTCTCCATTTGTATCCATAAGGTAAATCATTGAACATGAAGAGAGAAAAGAGGAGGGGGAAAGAAGAGAAGAGAAATAAAATAGAGTAAAAATAATTAAAATAAAATAAGAAATAGGAGGGGGAGGATGGGAGGGGGAGAGTAAAGGTCAGGAATCCAAAGCAGGAGTCATTTCCCCTGGCCAAGGCCCCCCACTATTCAGTTCCAGAGATTATGGCGCTTGGAGGTACTTAATCCAGGGGGACCACACCCTCTCAAATCTGGCCTGTCTGTCTTTAAGGATGCTGGTCAAATTTTCATTGACCATGATCCAAGAAATGTTATGCTTTACTAGTGCAAGACTGACCACTGGGGTTTTCCATGCTCGTGCTATTGTAATTTTAGCTGCTGAAAAAATAAAGAAGATGAGAGTTCGGAGATGTCTAGGGGTCTCGTTCCAGCAGGTCTGCAAACAGCGCTGTCTTTGGATTTTTAGGCAGGCTTTGTCCTGTCACTGAATAGACTAGGGTGAATTTTCTGTTCCAAAAGCACTGGACCTTGGGACAGGACCACCAGACATGGAACATGGTACCCTCTTGTCCGCATCCTCTGAAGCAAAGGGGTGAAGTGCTGGGGTACAATCTTTCCAGCCTCGCCGCAACTAGGTACCACCTGGACAGCACCTTGTAATTCCCTACCCCCAGGGAAGTATTGAGTATTCCCTTGTGAACCATGGTCGACCACTGCCCCCAAACCTCTATAGTCTCGCCTAGATCTGATTTCCATGCTGTTTGGTAGGCAGGCTTAGTCTGTTGATTGGAGATAATTGTGTAGCACTAAATGTTAGGCAAAATAACATTAGACAATGTATACCCAACGGGGTGTGACCAAGAGGTGTGACATATAAAGGGCTAGGCAATAAATACCCAGTAAGGTGTAAACAAAAAACTTGAAAATCAGTCCACAAAATAATCAATATATGCAAAAATGCAATGTGGTGTAGTGTCCATCATAAATGAATATTAGTAACGTGATGAAGATGTCATGAGATTACAAGAAACATCCCTACGAAAATCTTCAGGTTAATGATGTAATTCAAATGTGCTTACCGGAACCGTTGGTCCCGACTGTCGTACGACAATGGATCGATCGAGCTTAAGGTATCCACTCCTTTTGAATTTTGTCACATTCCTGTGCAGCTGATTCATTTCCCTTGGTTGGGTTTTGTTTTGTCTTTCTTTTTGGGTAGTGCACTTATTCTTTTTTACTCCCATTAGTCTGTTGATTGTTAAAGAGGGCATAGAGCTCCGAGATCCCCCCGCGACTCAGGTCCGTGTAAGCATTTGTTTTCAAACAAGGTCCTAGTGGTTATGTCTGTCAGATCGGTACCCAGGGATTTAATAAAGTGAGTAATTTGATGTACACGGAAAGATTCCATCTGGGGCATCTGTAACGTCTCCCAAAAGTAAGCTTGTTGCCTGATCACTTTGTGACCTATAAAGTGTGCTATCCTGTAAAGGCCTTTGTTAACCCACCATGTAAATTGTTAGGGATTCTGTCCTGGAGGAAAATGCGGGTTATTGAGTATAGGGGCCACAGGGGAATGGGGAGATCTCAGTGGGTATTATTTGCACACCGTGTCCCAGAGACGCTGGGAGTGGGATAAAGAAGGGCTCAAAATGGCCCCAAGTTCTCTTGTCGGAAGCCACAATAGGAGGTTTACAGGCAGCGAGGGACTAGTCTGCGCTTCCGACCATACCCAGTCAGGTTGGTATGTCGTAGAGAAAATCTGGTATTGTTGTACCAGTTGAGCAGTCAACCTCTCCACTTGAAGATATATAGAGTGGAGTGAGCCACTCTACATCCACTACCACCCCAAATAAATTTGTAAACCAGCGATTTAAGTTTTTTAAAGAATGCAAATGGTATCAGAATCAGCAATGATCGGGAATAATATAAGATTTAATGGAGTACCGTCATCTTAACCACTTGCTTACTGGGCACATATACCCCCTTCCTGCCCAGACGAAATTTCAGCTTTCGGCACTGTCACGCTTTGAATAAAAATTGCGCGGTCGTGCGACGTGGCACCCAAACAAAATTTACGTCCTTTTTTTCCCACAAATAGAGCTTTCTTTTGGTGGTATTTGATCACCTTGCGTTTTTTATTTTTTGCACTATAAACAAAAAAAGAGCGACAATTTTGAAAAAAAACACAATATTTTTTACTTTTTGCTATAATAAATATCCCAATATTTTTTAAAAAAAAAAATTTTTTTCTCAGTTTAGGCCGATACGTAAAAAAAAAATCACAATAAGCGTATAGTGATCGGTTTGCGCAAAAGTTATAGCGCCTACAAAATAGGGGATAGAATTATGACATTTTTTTTTTTTTTTTTTTTTTACTAGTAATGGCGGTTATCTGCGCTTTTTGTCAGGACTGCGATATTACGGCAGACACATCAGACACTTTTGACCCATTTTTGGGACCATTCACATTTATACAGCAAACAGTGCTATAAATATGCACTGATTACTGTATAAATGTGACTAGCATTATTATTATTTTTACTAGTAATGGCGGTGATTTTGGCATAGTTACAGCGATTAGTGCTGTAAAAATCCACAGATTATTGTGTAAATGTCACTGGCAGGGAAGGGGTTATCTCTAGGGGGCGAGGAAGGGGTTAAATGTGTTCCCTAGGAGTGATTCTTACTGTGGGGGGAGGGGACTGACTGGGGGAGGTGAACGATCTGTGTCCCTATGTACAAGGGACACAGCATCGGTCTCCTCTCCATGACTGGACGTGGATCTCTGTGTTTACACACAGAGATCCACGTCCTTGGCTGTGTAACGGCCGATCGCAGGTACCTGGCGGACATTGCGGCCGCCAGGCACACGCATTGGCACCTCAGTGACGCGGCGGGCATGCGCACGCTCCCCTCAGTGGCCGGAGGAGCCGGGCTCCAAGAAGTTAATGGTAGCTATTCTACCCATCAAAGAAAGATCATGTATCTGCCAGTTCTTAAAATCTTGTTCAATGGAGTTATAAAGGGGAGTATAATTAACCTGAAACAGTGTGGGAATGTCCCAAATGAGTTTAATTCCAAGATGATGCTTGTGTGCACAATTTAAAGGGAAAATACTGCTGTACTGCTGTACTGCGTCCCGTACCGAGTCAGGAAGATTTATGTCATTTACCCCAAAAACTTATAGATACCTTGCTGTGTGTGACTTCAGGAAATCAGTGCTAGAAATATTCCCTGTCAGACAACTCTGATATGAAAGCATCGGAACAGCCAAAGAACTAGCATTCTCCAAGGAGAGTTCAGCAAGGGCAGCCTCCATCCAGTGAATGTCTGTTTGTTGATCTCCCCTATCTATTTGTAATCTGGAAGTGATCGGTAAAATATCACTTTGGGGCCCTACTGCCACTGGGAAGAAGCTAATCGAGCGTGATCTGCACTCAGTTAGTTAAATGGAGGGCAGGGGAGACATCAGGGGTCTCATTAAAGGGAACCTGTCCCAAAAAAGTATCACATAGGGGACTCATGTTTTCATGTGATACAAAATAAAGCCCAGATGGGAGGGGCTTCTGCGCACTAAAGTTTTAATTTTTCTGAACATGTTATCAACACGCATGCTGGAGTGAGAACAATAATTATAGACCTGCTATTAGTTATCTGGTATGAGTGGATCATGGGTGTAATGTCAGGCTCCTGCAGACAAGTCTTTCAGCTTTATGCCCATACATCTGTACAGGCTTTTTGTTAGAAAGCTGGAGGACTTGTGAATGGACTATGAGTGCACTGATCAGCACAATCACAGTCCATCAACACTACAATTCTGTCTGCCACGATGGACGACAGGACTTGTAGTTTATTCATTCTCAGATTCATGTGAATTAATACCATGGCTGTGTGGGCGGAGTTGGTTTTTATTGTGGCTGTGGTTTTGGGGGAGAGGAACCCCCTACCCACTGGCACAGGGGGGGTGAGGGAACATGTGCTGGAACATTTTACACCCTAAATATGGATGTACCATGTAACATGTTCCAAAAGGTGAACTTAGCCTTTAAAGCATTACCTATGAAAAAATTAAGGTACTAAGGTTTGTCACCATTTCAGAGGTACAGGTCATTAAGGCTTGACATACTGGCTATTAGGGATGGGCCGAACGGACCCCTGTTCAGTTTGCACCAGAACTTTCGAACACCGCAAAAGTTCAGACCCGAATAACAAACCCCATTAAAGTGAATGGGACCCGAACGTCAAAAATCAAAAGTGCCCATTGTAAAGGCTTATATGAAAGTAATTGGGCATACAATGGTTACAGGGGTCCGGGTCCTGCCCTGGGGGACATGTATCAATAAAAAAAAACATTTGTGAAAAATTTCATTTTTAAATGAGCAATGATTTTTTGATTTTTAAAATGAAAGCATAAAAATTTAAAATTCCTTCCAATATAGTGCCTGGGGGGTCCCCTTAGTCTACCTGTAAAGTGGCAGATCTGTACCATATCTAAAATCTGCTGCAGCAATAATTGCATTTATAAAGCCCCAAAAAATAAAATTTTCCCTGCAAGCTGCCTTTATTTTGCTCAGCAACAGCTGGGGAGCCAGTGTGTGTGATGTGGCCACAATGTAGTGCACTGGGAACAAGATTAGAGATTTTTTGGATACATTCTGGTGTCACTTTGACTTAGAAGTAACAGGTGCGTAAAAATTGGTCTTTGGGTGTCGGTGGCGCCTTCCCACCATAACCCTATAGAGGTACTCTTGATGGAAGCAAGGATTGGCCTTGCTGTCAAAAATTGCAATGATATGCACCTGTCAAACAGGTGCAGAAAAATTGGTCTTTGGGTGTTCGTGGCGCCTTCCCATCGTAACCCTATAGAGGTAATCTTGATGAAAGAAAGAATTGGCCTTGCTGTAAAAATTTGCAATGATATGCACCTGTCAAACAGGTGCAGAAAAATTACTGTTTGGGTGTCGGGTGTGCCTTTCCACCGTAACCCTAAAGAGGTACTATTGATTATAGCAAGAACTGGCCTTGCTGTAAAAAATTGCAATTATATGCACCTGTCAAACAGGTGCTGAAAAAATGGTATTTGGGTGTTAATTGTGCCCATGAAACCTAGAAACCTATACAAAAACCATTCTTCCAGATAAAATGATTGAACACCCTCAAAGCTAGGCAGCCTTGAAGTCCTGCAGAGATACCACATCCCAAAAAGACTTAATCAGTGACATCGGCATCAGGGGCTTCATAGGTGGTAATCTAGGACTGATTAATTTTTATACTGTAAAAGTCAAACGGTCCACGGAATCTGCTGCAGCAATAAATGCATTTATAAAGCCCAAAAAAAAGACAATTTCCCTGCAAGCTGCCTTTATTTTTCTGAGCAACGGCTGGGGAGCCAGTGTGTATGATAAGGCCACAATGTAGTGCACTGGGAACAAGATTAGAGATTTTTTGGATACATTCTGGTGTCACTTTGACTTTGGATAGAAGTAATGGGTGCAAAAATATTGGTCTTTGGGTGTTGGTGGCGCCTTCCCACCGTAACCCTATAAAGGTAATCTTGATGAAAGCAAGAATTGGCCTTGCTGAAAAAAACAGGTGTTGAAAAATTGGTCTTTGGTTTTTAATTGTGCCCACGAAACATATGACAAAAACATTCTTCCAGATGAAATGATTGAACACCCTCAAAGCTAGGCAGCCTTAAAGTCCTGCAGAGATTCCACATCCTAAATCAGTGACATCAGCATCAGGGTCTTCATAGCTGGTAATCCAGGACTGATCCATTTTTATAAAAGTCAAACGTTCCACGGAGTCTGTGGACAGACGCGTTCTATGATCAGTAACGAAACCTCCTGCAGCACTGAATGCCTGTTCTGAAAGCACGCTGGATGCAGGGCAGCCCAACAACTCAATAGCATACTGGGAAAGTTCTGGCCTGTGGTCAATTCTCATGACCAAGTAAGTCAGTGGATCGTCAGCTGGAAATATCTACATCTCTGTTTTGGCCCCGAGGTAATAGTCCACCATGTGATGCCGACGCTGCCGATGGGATGTGGAAGCTAACAGCCCTGTGCGGCGAGGACTAAAACAATTCTGAAATGCCTCACCTAGGTGGATGCCTTCTCCAACGCTCCTCTCTTGACCAACAGAAGACTCAATCAAAACAACGTTTTCCACCACACTGTAACCTACTGGAGTCAAGAAAAACGTTCAATAAAGTCCTTAAGAGATTTTATCTTCTGCACTCTCTGTGGGGACGGGATAAGTTCTGAGACCTTCCCCTTATAACGGTGTTCAAGGAGGGTTGCCAACCAGTAATCTTCCTTCAACTTTATGCCACGTATTCTTAGGTCCTTTCACAGGCTTTGCAGCATGAGGTTGCCCATGCACCTCAAATTTACCTCGGGGTCACTCAGGATGACAGCATCTGGAACTTCCTCCTCCCAGCCACGTACTACTCCTGTCCTGGGGTTGGAAAGCCATCACTTACAGATTTAAAAGAAATAGTAAAATCAACCTATTAAATATCAATTACATATTGCTGGTGCAATATGTATCAATGCTTGCATAGATGAATTAAAGAAAACGTCCTCAAAACAAAAGCAGACAAGCTTGTCTAATCCTTAGACAATGACTGCAGGTGGTTCCTGACATGCAGCCTTCCCTGCAAAATACTCACTCATTAATGCAGGTACTGTGTAACAAAGTTCCAGAATTGCTTCAAGTCTTCACGGCTCTCAAAGAAAAAAGAAACAATAGGACATAGCGCAATATGCTAATACTGATAAAAATGATCTGTGCTATATCTTCCACTCACATGCAATCCAATGGGTAATGGCGCATAGTATGGTCAGATACGATACAATGACTCCTCAGCTTCCTGGGTCAGCTTCCTGGGTAAAGATACCTTGAAAAAGTCACCTGTAAAGTGATGCATCGTGTAGGGGAGGAGCCTAGTGACGAGACCCAGGAAGCTGAGGAGTCATTGTATCGTATCTGACCGTACTATGCGCCATTACCCATTGGATTGCATGTGAGTGGAAGATATAGCACAGATCGTTTTTATCACTATTAGCATATTGTGCTATGTCCTATTGTTTCTTTTTTCTTTGAGAGCCGTGAGACTTGAAGCAATTCTGGAACTTTGTTACACAGTACCTGCATTAATGAGGGAGTATTTTGCAGGGAAGGCTGCATGTCAGGAACCACCTGCAGTCATTGTCTAAGGATTAGACAAGCTTGTCTGCATTTGTTTTGAGGACATTTTCTTTGATTCATCTATGCAAGCTTTGATACATATTGCACCAGCACTTTATATATGTGATTGATATTTAATAGGTTGATATTAGCGCAATTTTACTATTTCTTTTATATTTGTCACAGTGATTGGAACACTATTAATTTAATTGCAGCTTTTATCATTTGATCATCTATTTGTATTTTTAGTCGCATATATATTTTTTTAGCACACACTTGGGGTTTATTTTGATAATTTATATCAGCGCTTTAGTCACTTTATATTTCAATCACTTACAGATTGACACATGTCTTCCTCTTCTTCGAAGCCTATGAAAGTGCCAGAATCCTCCTCCTCATCCTCCTCCCCTCTCTCCTCCTGTGTGTTCTTTGACATAGGAATATTGGTGTCTGGATAAATTTGGCCTTGAGAGGAAAGGATGTCTGCGCCAGCAGGAACACAACAGGGATTGTGTCACTGATGCATGCACTGTCAATGCTCACCATTCTTGTGGCCTCCTCAAATGGTGACAATACAGTGCATGCATCCTTAATGATCAGCCATTGGCGTGGGGAAAAAAAAGCTGAGGCAGCCTGAGCCTGTCGTCGCGCCGTACTGGTACAGGTACTCGTTGAAGGCCCTCTGCTGCATGTATAGCCGCTTCAGCATTCCCAAAGTTGAGTTCCACCCGGTGGGCATGTCACAAATTGGGCGGGTAACGGGCAGGTGGAATTCCCGCTGAATTTCAGCCAACTGAGCACTGGCTGTGTATGACTGCCTGAAATGGCTACATACTCTTCTGGCCTTCTTTAGTACATCTTGCAACCCTGGGTACGTACTTAGGAAACACTGCACCACCAAATTAAGGACATGTGGCAGGCATGGCACATGTGTCAACTTTCCCTGTCTAAGGGCGGACAGGAGGTTTGAGCCATTATTGGACACCACCTTTCCTGGCTCCAGCTGGTGTGGTGTGAACCACCTATGGACCTGTCCCTGCAGAGCTGCAAGAATCTCTGCTCCTGTGTGGTTCCTGTCCACTAAACACACCAGCTGAAGCACTGCATGGCACCTTTTAGCCTGACTCTGGGAATAGCCCTTTGAACGCTTAGGGGTACCTGATGTTCATAGGACAATTCTTCCGATGATGGCATGAAGGTGGTGGAGTAGGAGGAGGAGGGGGTAGAGTTTACAGGTCTGGCATCATTACCACCAGCTGTATGGAGACGTGGGGGCACAACAAGCTTCAGCACGAGCCCTGTCCTGCATCCCTTCGAGTTGCAAGCCATGCTACCCAGTGTGCTGTGAACAAAATATGTCATCCCTGCCCTTGCTTGCTGGACCATGTGTCAGCAGTAAGGTGGATTTTACGCCTGACTGCCTTGCCCAACGATGCCAGAGCATTCCCTTCCACGTGATGGTAGAGGGATGGAACGGCCTTACTTGAAAAGTAGTAGCGACTGGGAACCTGCCATTGTGGTACAGCACATTGTGCGAATTCACAGGAGGGGGCAGAATCCGGCAGGCTGAAAGGCAGAAGTTGGAGAGCCAATGGCTTTGACAAGTTTGCATTCAGACGCTGGGCATGAGGGTGGCAGGGACTGTATTTTTTCTCCCGCTGAAGCAGATGGGGCAGAGACATTTTCCGGCTACAGTCTACAGCTGGTGGTGTGCTGCTGGCAGATGTGCTGCTAGGACCTGGGACACCCTGTGCTATACCATCATCCCTGGAAGTGGAGGCTGCTGAAAGGTAATGACTCGGTATTGCAGGGGCAGACTGAGGAGGGACAGATTTGTGCCCCTTTTGTGTGGCTTTTAGGTGCATTTGCCAAATGGGCTGAGTGGTTGGACGTTAAATGCCTTGTTAGGCATGTGGTACCCAAATGGTTGGTGTTTTTGCCACGTTTGATGTGCTTGAGACACAGTTTGCAGATAGCAACAGTGCAATCTGCTGCAGATGTGCTGAAAAAGGTCCAGACAGCTGAGCTTTGGGGAGTGGGCCGGGAGATAACAGCTGCAGAATGTGATGGAATAGGGTGGCTGCTCTCTACTCTTTCTTGATGTCGGCCTCCTTGGGGTTGTGCCGCCACACCTTCAGTTTCCTCCTCTGCTCTATCTGGCACCCAAGTCGCATCAGTGACATCATCATCATCATCATCATCATCATCATCAATCATCAATCATCAATCATATTCATCTTCATCATTACCACTGGAGACAACTTGGCAATACGCTGCGGCTTGGGGAACATGAATGCCAATTTGTCTACCAGTGTTCCTCCCTCTCTCTAGGCTCATGTTCCTGTCATCCTCAACCTCAGAACCAACATCTGAATCCAATAATGGCTGGGCATAATCAAGGACAAGTGGCTGACGCTGTGGTCAAGTAACTCAGCTGACTCCTCAATGGCTGATGTTGGGGCTATGGCAGGAATAGATGTAGACAAAGAGGCAGGTTTATCCACTCTGGCAAATGCAGGGGACTGCACACTTATCTTTGCTTGCATGACAGAGGATGAGGAGGATGAGGAAGTTTTAGTAAGCCAGTCCACCACCATGGCGTTAAACTGGCAGTAACGTACACAAAACAATATGGCGTTGAACTGGCAGTAACGCACACAAAACAATATGGCGGTAAACTGGCAGTAACACACACAAAACTATATGGCGTTAAACAGGCAGTAATGCACACAAATCTATATGCGTTAAACTGGCAGTAACGCATGCAAAACTATATGGCGTTAAACTGTCAGTAACACACATAGAAGTAAATCGTGTTAAACTGTCAGTAATGCACAAAACTATATGGCGTTAAACTGGTAGTAACACACACAGAACTATATGGCGTTAACCTGGCAGTAACGCACACAAAACAATATGGCGTTAAACTGTCAGTAACGCACACAGAAGTAAATGGCGTTAAACTGGCAGTAACACACACAGAAGTAAATCGCGTTAAACTGGCAGTAACATACACAGAAGTAAATGGTGTTAACCTGGCAGTAACACACACAAAAGTAAATGGCGGTAAACTGGCAGTAATGCAATCAAATAGACGATGTTCAACCGTCACTACACTGACGCTGTCTGAACTGTCCCTACTCTAGCTATACACTAATGTCAAGATTATTGACACGGTCTCACTACACTACACTGAAACTATCTGAGCTGTCCCTTCTCTAGCTGCACACTATGCAAAGCTGAATTATGGTCCTCCTCACTACACTCACACTATCCCTAGACTGACACTAACCTAATATCCTAAACTGGCAATTGAAGCAAAATAGCACAGTATAGGACACTAACTAACTAAAAGCACTGAACAGAGCCCTGTTCTATCTCACTCCACGCTGAAATCACACTGAAAATGACTGCCATTGAAAGAATACTTTTATACTGTGGGGCGGGAATGAGCCAACATTGGATAAAGTCATGATGACAGTGTCCAATCATGACTCTGACAGTGCTCTGTGCCCTGATTGGCTGAAACTTTCACTGCTTCAGCCAATCAGGGCTTGCAATGCACTGTTCAGCGCCACAATGCATTGTGGTCGGTTTGGGTGGCCGAACAAACAGTCCAACGACCCGTTTGTTCGGCTTTCGCTGAACAACCGAACAATGAAAGTTCAGCCCATCCCTACTGTCTATTTATTTATTCAGTGCAACTTCATCTTTTAAATTTTCCAAATAAGTGGGAAATATATTACATTTGTGTGCCCTAAAATGATCTTAGTGTATCTTTTACTGAAAACAAAAGATTACATTTGGTAAACCATTGCACTAATATCATGTGACAGAAAAGGATGATACAGCAAGCATTGTTTCTCCAGGGTCTCTGCTTTCAGAAAATATACTGTATAATGTTTAGGGGTTTTATATAATCTTCAGGCCTAAAATTTAACATGGGTGTAAAAATTGAAAAAACAGCTCCAGAAGTGAAAGGGTTAAACTCCTCTAAACTAAACATGAACCTAAACTGGGTGTCATTTTTGTCTGGGCACATTGTGTTCTAGTACTGAATTGACCGAGTATAAAAAGATACGAGTAAACTTTCATTGGACGTTCTCACCTTATACTTTAGTGTGTGTGGATTTATTTCAGCTTTTTTGTTATTTATTTTAAAAGAGAAATCCATGTCATGTAATGCTTGAGCCAAAATGTAGACTGAGATAAACACTCTATAGGATGTTTTCTCATCAGGAAAATATAAACCAAGTGGACGTGTCTCCAAATTGCAGTTCCTAAGAGGTAATCTAGTTGTGAGTGGAATAAGGACATTTTTCATTTGGTTTTTTGAAAAGCATCTACATTGAGTTATGAGAATATCCTCTATCAGTGGGTCATTTGGGCGGCTGGATGGATAAATACTATAAAAATATCCCAGCAATCCCTTTATGTAGAGATGGGGGTACGAAAACACCAAGCTGCAGTTACTGAGAGCAAAAAACACTTCACTCATTGACCAAGAATCTGGTAAAATAAATGTTTTCTCTGTGTAATAAAGGACATTAATCAACAAAAACCTGTAATAAATCAGACTAACTGAGCCACAAATAATAAGAACTTCCGTAGTTGAGGTCCGCCGCTCGGGAGGAATTGTATGACAATTCTTTTTAGACACGAGAATCTTGAATTCAATACAAATTCCATGATTAGATAAATGTTTGCTGAGTTGTCGGATCTCCCTCTCTCCGTATTCATCATCAGATGTAAGGATCCCGACCCAGTTCCACTTCAACCTTTCCAGTAACTTTGCTATGGCCACATATTGCATCTCATCATCCGGAACTGTCCGGAAAAAGTTTGGATACATCTTTCTTTTACTTAGTAAAGTATCTCTGGCTCCATAACTAATCTAGAAAGAAAGAAAACAGTCTGTATAATTAATGTGGAACTCTTAATATCCAAATGGACAGAAGAAAACCTTAGAAAATCTTTTAATGTTTTTTAGAAAACAACAAACATGTCATCTGAGCTGTCTACACTAGATCTATAAGCAGATTTTAGTGGTGCTTTTATTTCAGCGGACCAACCTGATAAAGATGTTAGAATAAATGTATTATTTCATAAATGATTAAAGCTCATGATATGATATTAATGGGGAATTTATCAAAACTGGATCAGCCAGAATCTGGAGCAACCAATCAGCCTCTATCTTCAGCTTGTTTAGTTAAGCCTTGAAGATGAAAGATAGAAGCTGATTGGTTGTCATACACAACTGCCCCAGATTCTGGCTGCTCCAGTTTTGATAAATTCCCCTCTAAGGCCGTGCACACACGATCGGTTTTAACGATGAAAACAGTCCGATGGACTTTTTTCATCAGACAAACCGATCGTGTATGGGCCCCATCGGTCTTTTTTCCATCGGTGATTAAAAATAGAACATGTTTCAAATTCATCCGATGGAAAAAAAAAACGATAGCAAATTCTGATCGTCTGTGTGGTACTCCATCGGATAAAAAAACCCATGCATGCTCAGAATCAAGTCGACGCATGCTCAGTAGCATTGAACTTAATTTTTCTCGGCTCGTCTGAGTGTTTTACGTCACAGCGTTTGGGACGGTTGGATTTTTGACTGATGGTGTGTAATCAAGACTGATGGAAGTCAGCTTCATCGGAAATCCGATGGAAAAATCCATCAGATTTTATTCCATCGGAAATCTGATCGTGTGTACAGGGCTTTAGAGTTTTTCCTCCTGTAATCCCACCTAGGGGTCTCCTGGTCATCAGTTTACTGGCCAGACACTCCCACCGCAAGACCGATTTTGGCTTTAGCTGGGAGGTGGACAACCAAGTATAAACACAATTACCAGCTCAGCTCCTGAACCTGTATAACCTTTATGGACCAGATCAGCGTTTACATTTCAAAGTAGAAAAATATGTGAATACCGCTCTATCCGTGAGCATAAAACAGCCACTAGCACAACCTATGACAAACAGCCTATTCAAAATAGTAATACAAAAAGTGCAGCGCTAAAAATTAACAGGTCCTAAACAAGGACAATGAAGGAAAAAGTATAAAACTTGTTTAGGGTCTTACACACATAGAAAATTATATAAATGAGTAATACTATTCGCTCTATAAGTAATATAAATTGAATGCAAAAAGTGTATGAATATTATGATGATTAAACTTTGCTTAAATCCATTTGTGATGACTGTAACAGCATAAGTGAAGTGATAATCCAAACGGGTGAAAATTGATCTTCAGTTAACACAAACATGATGATAGAAGAAAAGCCGCCACCACTGATAGGAATGAGGCTTACCGGATTGAGTGGACTCAACAAGCCATACGCCAAATGAGTCTAAAGGGGCTGTATGGTGACACTACACCAAAAATAGATTTTTCCTGTTAAATGGATTTACACTATGTGCATAACTTTTCCTTATTTTTGGTGAACCTGAATATCTCTGCCAAGGAACCCATTGTTAATATTGTGGTTTTGCTACTTATTGCTGGGGTGAAAGTGTGACTATCTTACTCTGATGTCTGCCAGTTCCAGTACTGAGGTCTTCGTGTCTATTCAACCATAACTCTCATTTCTTCAGATAACAAATCTGTGATGTTCTGTATATATTGTAAAATTTTCTCAAAATATAAAAAGGCGCCAACCATATGTGGATACGTGTGACAGCTGCCCCTTTAAGTGTGAATCCCACAAATAAATCAAACAAAAAATATAAAGTAGGCGCTAATTAACCACTTGCCGACCAGCCCACGCACATATACATCGGCAAAGTGGTTCGTTCCCGCGAATCAACGTAACCGTATGTCGGCTCCTTTAAGAGCCATAGCAGGCACACGCACGCCTGCTGAACGGCGGGGGACCCAATGTGCGTGGCCAGCAGGCACGATCGGACACCGGCGAGAGGGAGAGGAGGCATTTTTTGTGTTCCTAGTATATAGAAACACTGATCGTCTCCTCCTCCAGTCAGTCCCACCCCCCCCCCACAGTTAGAACACACACTGAGGGAACACACTTAACCCCTTGATCGCTCCCTAGTGTTAACCCCTTCCCTGCTAGTGACATTTATACAGTAATCAATGGCTATTTATAGCTCTGATCGCTGTATAAATGTCAATGGTTTCAAAAAAGTGTTAAAAGTGTCCGATCGCAGTCCCAATAAAAATCACAGACAAAAAGTAATAATAAAAATGCCATAAATCAATGACCTATTTTGTTGGCGCGATAACTTTTGCGCAAACCAATCAATATACGCTTTTTGCGATTTTTTTTACCAAAAATATGTAGAAGAATATATTTTGGCCTAAACTGATGGAAAATGCTTTTTTTCAAAATTATCGCTCTTTTTTTGTTTATAGCGCAAAAAATTAAAAACGCAGTGATTAAATACCACCAAAAGAAATCTCTATTTGTGGGGGAAAAAAAGGACATTCATTTTGTTTGCGTAAACGTCACACGACCGCGCAATTGTCAGTTAAAGTAACGCAGTGCCATATCTTTGTGTCTATTCAACCATAACTCTCATTTCTTCAGATAACAAATCTGTGATATTCTGTATATATTGTAAAATTTTCTCTAAATATAAAAAGGCGCCAACCATATGTGGATACGTGTGACAGCTGCCCCTTTAAGTGTGAATCCCACAAATAAATCAAACAAAAAATATAAAGTAGGCGCTAATTAACCACTTGCCGACCGGCCCGCGCACATATACATTGGCAAAGTGGTTCGTATCCTATATACTATTAGACATAGTATATAGGATGCAAAATAGTGTACTATATTCAGTCCTGGGTCAGCCCCCTTGTCAGGAAGATGGGGGGTGATGGGACATTTTTTCTGACCCCAGGGCTGCGATGCATAGCAGTCTCTCCCCTTCCCCCACTATCCCCTTAAACAGGCTTGGGGGCAGGGCCTTGCCTCCTATGCATCGGCGTCATGATTGGATGCCCTGCTCAGTGCGTTAACACGCCTGAGCATGGAGCAGACTCCCTTTTTTCCATTTAGTTGGGGCTGAGACTTGCTGGGTTCCACAACGGATTTGCAACGCTGTTGACGGAGTCAAATTTTGTCACCATATACCGCCTCATTGGCAGGATCGCATGACGTTGGTGGGGACCCGCCCTCTACCGGAGATATAAGCTGCTCAGGCTGGCCAGCTGACAATTTCACATGGGCCATTCACGCAAGCAGGATCCTAGGCATACCTACTGCCATAGAATCATACACAAGGTAACTAATTTCCGCTCATACCTACACAAAACACTTTTTGGGTTTATTTCAGTTTCACATTTCACATTTCATCACCACATGGTGGGTTTGGTTTTAGATTAATCTGTTGTGGGTATATGTATACACATTTTCCCTGTCTGCAGTTCCCTTAGCTAGTACACTCCATATCACTGCAGTTACCACACACCATTTATCACTTCCACTCACTCATAGGTATAGGCTTATCCCATTAATAGTACATCCATTTCACATGGTTTCATCTCCATATCCTTGCAGAGCAGTGTGGACTGTTAAGCATACACCAGATTCACATGATCATGACATGGTCACCTAATCTTCACCTGGCTCTCGTCTGGATGGTATTCCTCACCTCAGCCCCAGGGGAGATCATCATCTCTGTCCCCTGTCTTCCCTTGAACACAGGCTGGGCATCTCTACTGGGCCTCATTGTAAGTTATAGACCTTTTTTGAGAGATTGTTCTCCCTTTAAAGGGTATCCTATTTTTATAGATATTACTGATTTAATTTCAGAGCATTTTACTCCTGAGGATTGGTATGAGCCATTAAAGGTGTGTCGAGTATACATCGAACTGATGCCCAGACAAGTTTGGCTCACCATGAGCACGTAACATCAGAGGGGGGTGGGGTCACCCGTTTACGTCACCAGGTGGCCCCGCCCTCAGCTAACAGCTGTCATTGCAGAAAGTCTGTAGTCAGCGGGAGCCTCTCATGGAGGCAGAGATTTTTCATTTTTTTTTATAGAAGCTGTGATCGAAGATGACGGGACAGTTTCGTTTTTGTTTTTTAATAAAGGACTTGTTCCAAATTGTCTACTGTCATTTTTACAATTTTGCCACTTTTTTTGATGAATGATTAGGGGTACAATGTACCCGATACCCATTCACATAGGGGGGGGGCAGTATCTGGGAGTACCCTTGTTAAAGGGGTCTTCCAGATTCCGATAAGCCCCCCACCCACAGACCCCCACAACCACCAGGCAAGGGTTGTGGGGATGAGGCCCTTGTCCCCCCAAAGCATCCTGGCCTGGTACGGTTCAGGAGGGGGTGCTCTATCGTCCCCCCCTTTTCCTGTGGCCTGCCAGGTTGTGTGCTTGGATAAGGGCCTGGTATGAATTTTGGGGGGACCCCTACGCCATTTTTTTTTATTTTGGTGCAGAACTGAAGGGCCTGGTATGGAATTTGGGGGGACCCCCACACAATTATTATTTTTTTGGTGCAGGGTTCCCCTTAATATTCATACCAGACCTAAAGAGCCTGGTAATGGACTGGGGGGGAACCCATGCTGGTTTTTCCAATGCGTCTTATCTATATTGCCGGGATCCGACAATTCATTACAGCCGCGATCAGTTTTAAATGAAAATTTTTCCTTAAAAATGTCATTTTGCTGTGGTATTATTCTAAACACGGGAAAGATGCGCCACTTTACAGTCATACTAAGGACACCCCCCTGGGCACAATATTTAAAGGAATATTTAATTTTTATTGTTTCACTTTAAGCATTATTAAAATCACTGCTCCCGAAAAAACTACTGTTTTTAAAACTTTTTTTTTGCATTGATACATGTCCCCTGGGGCAGGACCCGGTTCCCAAACACTTTTTATGGCAATAAATTGCATATGAGACATTAAAATTAGCACTGAGAGTGCGAATGCGCCGGAGCTCCAAGATGGGCGCGTAAGCCAGGAGCTCCGCATCACCCCGGACCACCGCCGCACATAGCTGCCGCTACAGCCCGCTAAAAGCCCAGTAAAAGGGGCCCCCGAGACTCCGGAGACCCCCGTGCACGCCCCTGGTTGTCTGCCCTGCTTACCCGCCTCAATCTCAGGCCTCAGCTCGGAACGGAGGTGAGGGGAGGGTGTACCAAGATGGCCGCGTAAGCCAGGAGCTCTGCATTGCCCCGGACCCTCGGCCACACATAGCAGCCGCTACTGCCCGCTACCAGCTCAGTAAGGGGGCCCACGAGGCTCCAGAGACCCCAGTGCACACCCCTGGATGTCCGCCCCGCTTACCCGCCGCGATTCCGGGCCTCAGCTCAAAGCGGAGGTGGGGGGAGGGTGTACCAAGATGGCCGCCGTCTGAACAGCACCTCAGCTACTCACAGCCCACACTGAGAAGACGCCAGAAAAGAGGCAAGTCTCAGCCCCAGCCACCCTCCCCTACTCCCAGGTGACACAGGGGATACACCAACCCCCCCTGGCCCCCTCACCAGCCTCCACGGAATCCCTGCTGGGTCGCACCATGGAGGACTATGCCCTGTCACCTAAATAAAAAGGAAAAAAACTGCGCCAACCCTCTTAGCCCAAACCCATTCCAACACCTAAAAAGTATTAACTAGGTAGGTAATCAAGATAAAAAAGTCCAACAAGTGTTGCACCAATTGAAGTCCAACAAGTATTGCACCGTGAATGATCTGAAAAAAGTCCACAAATCGTTATGTCAGGCAAACACTGAGTACAGCACCACAGTGACTAATCAAATCTTGTTGTGAGGTATCCACCACCAAATAGGGAAGCAGCTTACCAGAAGGCAAGCGGTTTGGGACATTCGACTGTAACCCAGCCGCGGCCTTTGATACTGTAGCAGTGATCCTCCCTTAGTCAGCAGGCGAACTCCGTTCGGGTTAGTTAGCCCCACACACATCCAGATCGTAAGACCCCCTATGTACCCTGATTCCTCAGCAGCTTCCGGTAACACAACCCAGAAAGGCCCTGTCACCACTTGGGCCTACTCACTCACATCTCCTGGCCACCCCATCCCTGGGATACCTAGACCAGGACCCTGCCTCACCACCTGCGGACCTGTTCCTTAGGCTCTCTGATCTCCTAGAGAGGGGACTGGCCAGCACGGCTGCTCAAATCACTAGAGACATTAAATCACATTTCCAAAATCTGGGATCCAGAATGGAGGCCATAGAAAATAAATTGGACTTCACAGTATCCAGAACCAATCAAAATTCAGATCACATTCAGGTCCTAGAGGACCAACTTGATACAGCCCTCTCCAGAATCGAAGATTTGGAGAATAGGTCCAGAAGATATAATTTCAGACTGCTGGGCCTACCTGAAACTGTCACAGACGTGACCCCTGCAATCCAGGACCTCATCAAGGCCCTAATCCCCAATAACCCCCTCATCGCCTGGAGCTGGACAGAGCCCACAGGGCCCAGGGACCCCCCGGAAGGACGGTTCTCCCAGGGACATCATCGTGAAGCCACACTTTTACGCGGTGAATGAGGCAGTTATGCGACAATCTCGTTTATTACCACAGGTGACCTGCCAGGGCCACCAAGTACAGATATTCGCTGACCTCTCCCCCTCTACAATCCAGAAACGGAGATCTCTTAAGCCACTCCTGACGGTCCTCTCACAACGGGACATTAAATACAGATGGGCGTTCCCATTTGCTGTGAAGTTCACCTTGAACGGCAAGACACATTCCTTCTCAACCCTGCCGGACGGCAAGAAGATCTTCCTCAAGCTCATTTCACAGGAGGCCCCCATGGACTACTCCAATGCATCCACTAGCTCCTCTTAGCGACCTCCTCCTACGAGCCCGGTCTCTCCGGTTTGGAACAAGAGCATGCACAAAAGATCGAAGGAAGGCAGACCTCCATAAGACACAGACTAAATCTCTTGTTCATCCTCCTCTCCTTCATTCCCCTCATCATTGAGGGAAGATTCACCTGTTGACGGAGCTGGAAGCTCCTGGTCCTAGTGACCCCTTGACTTTCCCACCTCCATGCAGGTTATACGACTGTTCCCTTATCTCCAGATGCTAGTTGACGGCAAGTTCAGAAGTCTAGCCTCTGAGTGGACTCTTTCTCAAGCAAGATTCGTCCGCCGTGTTTTCTCAGTGTTCAAAAAGAAAAAAAGAAGAAAAATATATATAAATATATATATTTTTATATGATTAAAAAAATGTTCCAATGAAATCAAAACATTAACAGCGCTTTGTGAAAATCCTCATTTCCACTCAAAGATAAATAAACTTATCTGACAGTAATTATAAACAGAGTGTATAATATCCGCACATGACACTGAAAGAATGAAGGAGTCAACTGACAACCGTGAGTCTCTTAAAGTACACTCTCCGGATCCAATTGCCACAAAAGATAACACCCAAAATCCGGTCAGTAACTTTCAAAGGAACATAATGTGGCTAACATTCCTACGATTCAGTGTCACTCATAAGATATCCAATGGTTAATGCTTCATCCAATTTTCAAGCTTCCCACTGGTAAGATGTGACTGTAGATCATACCTTCATCTCCATCAAGTTAAAATACACTCCCCCTTGGTATTGTACTCACCAGACCAAGGAAGATAGAGTGCCTGTCAGCTCCTCTGCAGATATTCAGTCTGTGTGCTTCAGGTAATCCTACAGTTTCAGGCTTTTGTTTGTTTCCGCTCTACGAATGTCTGCCCCCTGTCTTGACCTCCAGTATGTCCTTGATGTTCTGGTTCTGTCTGCATAAGTTTGTTATCACCATTTAGACAATCCTGATGGTTGCACTATAGCACTGTTTGCAGTTCAGCCTTTGCACCTTTGGCAGCTCTGGAAAATGCCAGATAGGCTAGAGTTGTACCTTGCTGTGAGCCTTCTGGCATCTGCCGATGACACGGAGCACACATCTCATTCCATGATACTAACTAAAGAAACCTACAAGGATGGCAGAAGATCTCTCACCATTAGATGCACTTGATATATCTTCCTTCCAGCAATTGGTAGATTGATCGCTGTCTCAGTCGACTGGATGGCGATGGGAGCAACACATGCAACAGAACCCTCCAAACAGGATAATGATGATGATTGCTGCAGCACTGAAATTCGTCTCTAGATTTCACTGCACTGTTAGGACATCTTCAGTAATCAGGCAGAATAACACACTACAAACTCACTTGCCTTTAGTGTACACCTTTAGGAGAGTCACAGACAGCAACACATGCTCTGGAAGTGCTCAGGAGACAAGCACATGGGACGCTTTTTTCTCTGGCTGACACAATGGCAGTCTGTCTCTCCTCCTTTGTCCTCCTCTCTCTCTCTGTCCCAATCACAGCTCTCCTGGGCTGCTATACAATCCTGTCCTTCCTTGTTTAGATTGTAAAGGACTGTATAGCAGCCCAGGAGAGCTGTGATTGGGAGAGAGAGAGAGGAGGACAAAGGAGGAGAGACAGACTGCCATTGTGTCAGCCAGAGAAAAAAGTGTCCCATGTGCTTGTCTCCTGAGCACTTCCAGAGCATGTGTTGCTGTCTGTGACTCTCCTAAAGGTGTACACTAAAGGCAAGTGAGTTTGTAGTGTGTTATTCTGCCTAAATTACTGAAGATGTCCTAACAGTGCAGTGAAATCTAGAGACGAATTTCAGTGCTGCAGCAATCATCATCATTACCCTGTTTGGAGGGTTCTGTGGCATGTGTTGCTCCCATCGCCATCCAGTCGACTGAGACAGCGATCAATCTACCAATTGCTGGAAGGAAGATATATCAAGTGCATCTAATGGTGAGAGATCTTCTGCCATCCTTGTAGGTTTCTTTAGTTAGTATCATGGAATGAGATGTGTGCTCTGTGTCATCGGCAGATGCCAGAAGGCTCACAGCAAGGTACAACTCTAGCCTATCTGGCATTTTCCAGAGCTGCCAAAGGTGCAAAGGCTGAACTGCAAACAGTGCTATAGTGCAACCATCAGGATTGTCTAAATGGTGATAACAAACTTATGCAGACAGAACCAGAACATCAAGAACATACTGGAGGTCAAGACAGGGGGCAGACATGCGTAGAGCGGAAACAAACAAAAGCCTGAAACTGTAGGATTACCTGAAGCACGCAGACTGAATATCTGCAGAGGAGCTGACAGGCACTCTATCTTCCTTGGTCTGGTGAGTACAATACCAAGGGGGAGTGTATTTTAACTTGATGGAGATGAAGGTATGATCTACAGTCACATCTTACCAGTGGGAAGCTTGAAAATTGGATGAAGCATTAACCATTGGATATCTTATGAGTGACACTGAATCGTAGGAATGTTAGCCACATTATGTTCCTTTGAAAGTTACTGACCGGATTTTGGGTGTTATCTTTTGTGGCAATTGGATCCGGAGAGTGTACTTTAAGAGACTCACGGTTGTCAGTTGACTCCTTCATTCTTTCAGTGTCATGTGCGGATATTATACACTCTGTTTATAATTACTGTCAGATAAGTTTATTTATCTTTGAGTGGAAATGAGGATTTTCACAAAGCGCTGTTAATGTTTTGATTTCATTGGAACATTTTTTTGATTATTTTTTTTTTATATAACAGCAGCTAGCCGGCAGGTCATACGTTCATATTGGACATTGAGCGCTTGGATCAGATACACCTTAGGGTCAACTCTGATTTATTTTATACTATTTTTATATGATTGTTCTATTTTTGATTGTTCCACTTTATTTTTCACTTTTTTCTACCGCCTCCAAACCCAAAAAACTTCTGGTTCTCTGAGGAGCGCTCTCTGGAGGCTCCTTGCATCCTATCGAGCGGGGATCCTGGGGGATACAGGGAACTAAGATTTCCAACACCTAAGGACAGCACTATCTTGGGCACGGGGTATCCCAATATGGACATTCATGGTGTCGGGGGTTGTCGTTGGACTCCCGGGGGAGTCCCTCCTCCCCATTGGGGGGTCGCTCCCACGGGGGCCCTGGGGATCCTGGTTCCCACACAGCCCCTGGGTTGAGTTATTTAAGGTTGGGCTTAGTTGTTTTTTGATTGTGTTAACTTTTCCTCAGCAGTCGGGGTCCGGGGGGACCCACTTGCGCCTCCGCCTCTCCCATAGTTGCAGTTTTTTTTTGCACCTGTGGGATGGGTTGTTGGTTCCCATTTCGGAGTGACCGACCATTTTTGGTAGGAGTTTGGCAGACTTGTTTTATGCCAAACCCGATAGGTCTTCCTGGAAGACACCTTGTACTATTTTGTTTTTTCTTATTTCTCTATTTCTTTCTTACTTTAACTGTTCTCATTTTTCCAGCTGATCTGCCGGGGAGGAGCCGGGACCGGAACCTGCACCGATTTATATCTCATCAGGCCCACACACCCAATCGAGACCATAAGAGTTGGCAGGAGGTAAGTGATGGTACCTATGACAGCATTCCACCTCTGTGTCCCCATGGCTAGTCCGCAGCCCCCAGGTTCTAATGTAAGAATAGCCTCACATAATGTCCAGGGTTTAAACTCCCCTCTGAAAAGAAGAAAAGCGTTTGATCATTATCATGCCCTCAAACTGGACATTGTTATGCTCCAGGAGACCCATTTCCCAATGCGATACAGCCCTAATTTCCTACACGCTAAATTCCCAACATTCTTCCTCGCAAACGCGGAGAACAAAACGAAAGGGGTAGCAATCCTTTTTTCAAAACGTAGCACTTTTTCTATGACAGCAGTCCATAGAGACCCGGAGGGCAGGTTTATTCTAGTCAAGGGCACCATGGAGGGCACCTTGTATTCCATAGTGTCATACTACGCCCCCAACGCAGGTCAGACGCGATTCTTTCAATCTCTCTTCAAGACCCTGGCCCCCCTCTTGGAAGGCAGAGTCATCCTAGGTGGGGACTCGAACGCGGCCTTTCACCAGGGCCTAGACAGATCCAAACCTCCTGGAGCCCAATTAACCCGCCCAACTAGAGCTAGTCTTAAAATAACTAAACTGCTACATTCGCACGGCCTGGTAGACATCTCGAGGGAACTGAATCCTTCTAAAAGGGATTATACCCACTATTCCTGCCCCCACCAGACATACGCTAGGATCGACCATGTCCTAGTTTCCCCAAACCTTATCCAATCCGCCCTGACCTCATCCATCCAAGACACGGCCTGGTCTGACCACTCTCTAGTGACCCTTACCATGCTCAACCTCCTCACATGACAAACAGGTACGCACTGGAGACTTAACAAATCATTTCTCACTGATCCCATCTATGTTAAGGAAATAACTGACTCCCTAAAGGAATACTTTACTTTGAATGATAAGGACGATATCTCCCCAGAGATCCTATGGGCCGCCCACAAAGCAACGGTTAGAGGCAAGCTAATTAGTATGGCTACCCGGTTAAAAAGGGAGCGACATCAGGACTTAGTGAAACTGGAGACGGCCTTTCAGTCCCTGAAGACCAAACACAAGCGATGCCCCACTAAGACTTCAATGGAACAGTTAGACGCTGCGAGGCTGAAACTTAACCTGGGCCTCACAGCGAAAGCGGAGAAACACATACGTTGGAGTGGGGCAAAATTCTACATGCAGAGGGATCACATGGGCGCCATGTTGGCCTCTAAGCTATCTCCGCGGTACCGTGCTCAGACCACCCCCCGGATTAGGATAGCGGGACAGCCCCCCACGGCCAACCCAAACAAAATACTCACAACATTCCAGGACTTCTACTCCCAGCTATATAGCTCTCCCTCCGCAGACAAGGGTCCGGAAATTCTACATTTCCTAAAGGACCTTCCATTACCAACCCTATCCATCGACCATAAAAACTCGCTTGAGGCCCCCTTTTCGTCAGAAGAAATCTTGGAGGTTATAAAAGACCTCAAGAAGAGAACAGCTCCGGGTCCCGACGGCCTTTCGGTACCTTACTATAAGGCATTTGCTGACACTGTAGCCCCGTACATGGCAAAAAAAATGAACACAAAAACCCAGGGCTCCCTCTTAGACCCCCACCTCAACACTGCTTATATAACCGTTATACCCAAACCGGACAAAAACTTAGAGGAAGTGGGGAATTATAGACCCATCTCCCTCATTAATAACGACCTTAAGATCCTGACGAAGATCCTAGCCAACCGCCTGGCATCCTTCATTGGTCGGTACATCCACAAAGACCAGGTTGGGTTTATACCAGGCAGACATTTGGCAGACATCTGGGGATTTGGCCAGCTCTTCATGGGGGTGATCCGCGCCCTCTACTCTGCCCCAAAGGCTATGATACGCCTACAGGGACTCCACTCATGGCCCCTTAATATAGCCAGGGGAACTAGACAGGGCTGCCCCCTCTCCCCCATAATTTTTGCTATTGTCATTGAGTCCTTGGCGGTCGCAATACGCTCCAACCTAAATATCCAAGGAGTAACCTGTGGCCCACAAACTCATAAATGTGGTTTGTTCGCTGATGACATTCTCCTATTTCTCACCTCACCGACCACGACCCTTCCTAATCTCTGCAAACTCCTGAACGATTTTTCCGTCGTCTCAGGCCTCAATGTAAATTATTCGAAATCTCAGGCCCTTAATGTCTCCCTTTAACCGGAGGTAGTCTCAGCGTTACAAAGCGCATTCCTATTTGAGTGGAGCGACGTTTCCATTAGGTATCTAGGGATCAACCTCACAGCTAAAACTGAGCAATTGTATCCATCCAATTTCCCACCCATGTACCGAAAACTTGCTTCTGACCTTACAAACTGGGACAAGGGGGCTATGTCATGGCTGGGAAGGATTCATTTGGTAAAAATGACTCTCCTCCCCAGACTACTATATCTGTTTCGATCCCTCCCCATAAACATTAGAAGGGACCACCTAAAATCCTTTCAAAGCAAGGTTACCAAATTTATCTGGGGGAGTTAGGGCCACAGACTTACCCCAAAAAACTATTTTTCAAACTAGGACTCGGGTGGGTTGGGATTTCCTTGCCTTCTTTGGTACTTTCAAGCAGCTAGAATAGCTCAATTGTCCACTGTTTACTCCAGATTTGAAAAGCCTGATTGGGTTAGCATTGAGAGACAGGCTGTCCCAACACATACATTGGATTATCTTCTGTGGACCCCCTCCAAGGACCGCCCCCCAATATTATCTCCTATCCTTTCTCAAACCTTGTCTCTGTGGGACAAGTTGCGACCTGCACCTTACCTGACCTCAGACTGTAAACCCCTGGCACATATTTTCCACAACCCGGACTTTCCTCCAGGGCAAGACATCAAGGCCTTTCAATGGTGGCTGGACAAGGGGCTGTATTGCATTGGGCACTTCTTCACCCCTTCAGGCCCGGTTACCCAGAAATTCTGTGTTCAGAACCTAGAAATGCCGGCCTCGGAGCACTACAGATTCCTACAGATATAACACTTCCTCCACAGGCTATGGAAGGGGAAACCTACCCCCCCCAAATTTACCCCTTATGAAATGTGGTGCGGACAGGCTATGGCTCAGAGGGGTGGAATCTCAATCATTTACCAATCACTTGCCCTCCCATCCTCAAAATCCTCGTACATGCTGGCATGGGAAACGGACCTCCTAATTACTTGGGACATTGAGAGGTGGCAGTCTTCAGTTTTCAGAGCTTTCCAGGGGGTGAGAAACATATCATTAGTTGAATCTGGAGTCAAGGTCTTGACCAGATGGTACCTCACCCCCCTCAAAGTTGGCCTTATTTTATCCCACAGCGAGTCCTCTCTGCTTCCGCGGATGTCAGCTCACAGGCACCATGGCCCACACTTGGTGGGAGTCCCATAGAATTAGGTCATTTTGGAGCAGGATGTTTACTCTAATCCAAACGGTAACTACTCACCAGCTTCCGAGAACCCCAGCCATAGCTCTCCTTAATGCTGACCTACCTGGAATTCCCAAAGCAAGCCACAAACGAATACATTTTTTACTGCTAGGGGCCAAGATGACCATAGCCAAGGCGTAGAAACAACCCACGGTCTCCCTCTTCGCGGCCAAGCGTAAGATCTCCTGGATCATGTCTCAGGAGAAAATAGCCAGCATATTAACCAAAACGGTCCCGAAGTTCAAAGCCATCTGGGAACCTTGGTCCCTACATGTGGGGGTTCCACTGCGCCCAGGATTTCAGTCCCAATCAATAACTACTGGGGACGGCAACTCGCCCCCTCCCGGTAAGACCAGCTCTCTCTCTCCTCTTCTTTCTCTCTGCGATACTCTTCTTTCACCTTCCTCTTTCTATTATCTCTCTTTTTTTTTGGTACTTTCCGACTCCATATGGCATGTTTCTAGGCTTATATATGGATTGTTAGTCTGACAGTTTTTTTTTTTCTTCTCTGATCACTCTGGCACAATGTTAATACTGGACTTCCGTCCTCATGGTCCTTAGCTACCTTCGGGATCGGGGGGGGGGGGAGGAACCCTCCGGGCACAGTTTGTTCCCAATAGGGGTGCTTTTGGTTTTCTCCCCATGATCCAGTATCATTGTCTGAATAGTAGGACGAGGTATTTAGAGTGAAAGTACTAGTCAGTGGTCAATTTACCTGTACCGGTAGGACTCTGTTTGTACTTTGCCATTACATATTGTGATCTTATGTCTGTAAGGATTGTACCAATTGTTTATTCTCTTTTGGTTTTATAAAATCAATAAAAATCTTTGAAAGTAAAATGATCACTTTTGGTTTTTCATGTTCGTTTCCCATAGACTTTAACGGCACTCCGCTGCTTTTGAATTTGCCGCGAACGCCGCATATTGTTCGCTGTTCGGCGAATGGGCGAACAACCCATGTTCGAGTCAAACTTACATTCAACTTGAACATCGGACTCATCCCTACTTCTCAGAGGTTAGGAACTGCCTTTGGGACTATCATAACTGAGCATGGCTATAAAGATTGATAAACATAATAAATGTCATGTTTTCATTCAATGGAGTAGGTTTTGTAAAAACTGCTTGAAAATAGTTTTATAATAAATGATTATTAAAGGAGAAGTCCAGCCTGAGCTTTTTAGGCTGGGCTTCTTCTCTGGGTCACAGGAGTGAAATTCATTTTGCACTCCTGTGACCCATTTTCTTTTTTTTTTCATATTTATCCTTTATTTTATTTATTTGGTCATTATACATTTTCAAGATACACCTGTATTCATTTACTCAACTTTAACAGTTTAGTTCAAAGTCCGTGAGATAACTTATAATAACTTATACTAACTAAAAACAAAAATTATCTCATTTTCCAAAAATACAATCTCTGTTTCTCATCATTGACCAAGAAGTGTTATTCCATCTTACCCGAAAAAAAAAAAAAAACCTGCCCAAAAAACCCCCCCCCAAAAATAAATAAATAAATAAATAAACCCTTGCAAAACAATAAAAAAAAAAAAAAGAGAGAAAAAAAAAAAAGGGGGGGGGAGGGGGACTAAACACGTCGGAGACCAAGATTCCTAAGGATCCTTCTAATTATTATCATAGAGAATTTTCCCTTCTTCTGATATTACAAAATCATTCCATTCTGACCATCTTCTATCGTATAATTCCCGTTGATGTCGAGCTGAAAATACCAAGTCTTCCAATCTACTAATTTCTTTAACCTTATCTAGCCACATCCTTTCCGTCGGTGGCAGTACTGATTTCCACCTCAGGGGAGTACATGCCCTTGCCGCCTCCAAGAGGTGGCCTATAATCGATTTTTTATATATTTCCTCTGGTATATATGATTTATGAAAAAGGAAAAAGGCCGGATCCTCTGGTAGCATATGGCCAGTAAATCTCTGAAGCGTATGTCCCACTACTGTCCAAAAGTGTTTTAGTTTAGGACAATTCCAAAATATATGGAGAATAGTACCTTTGCTTCCTTGGCATCTCCAGCACAAATCTGAACATTCTGGAAAGGCTTTATTCAGTTTTTCTGGAGTTTTATACCATCGGCTAAGAATCTTATAGTTTATTTCTTGTAATTTTACACAAATTGATGTTTTATGAGTAAGCCTAAAAATCCGCCGTCTTTGTGTGCTATCCCACGATGTTCCTAGGTCCTGTTCCCATTTTTTAATAAATCCTGGTACGTATTCTTCCCCAGGCATATTTAGCAATTTGTAGTTTACTGATAATGTATGGGATGTTGCCTCTCTCTCATAGCAATACTTCTCAAATGTAGTCAGAGCTCTATTAAACACTTCTGGATTCGCAAGAGTCTTAAAAAAATGTGTGATCTGAATAGAACTCCATAGTCTTAATTTATATATATCTGCTTGTGTCATTAACTCTGTAATCTTTACCCATCTTCCTTCTTTTATATATGATAGTACTTGTGTGTATCCTGCCTCTAATAAATGCCGGAAACTTATATCTTCATACCCCGGTGAGAAAAGGGGATTTCCCAGTATCGGGTATAAGGGAGATGTTTCAGGTATTATACCTATACTAGGTAATAAATCAAAACACATTTTTACAGTGTTCCCTATCAAGGGATGATTTTTTATTTGTTTCGGGAGGGAGGCATAACACCAAGGGGCTCTGCCCAGAGGTATCAAGGATTGTACGCATTCCATCTGAACCCAGAGTTTAGTATCTTTGTGCCTATTCCAGTCAATTACCCTACTTAAATGAGTTGCTAAGTAATATTTTTGTATGTCCGGCACTGCCAATCCTCCATTTTCTTTTGGGTTCATTAAAACCCTACGTTGTATCCTAGGATGTTTATATGCCCAAATAAAATCAAAAATTATCTTTTGACTCTGTTTAAAGTAGCTAGGCGGAATCCGTATTGGCAGTGTCTGAAATAGGTACAACAATTTAGGTAGTATGTTCATTTTAATAATACTACATCGTCCTAGCCAGGAGTGAAAGCCCGTATTCCAACCAGATAACAATGTCTTAATTTTTAGTAATAGAGGAGGGAAATTCAGCTCAAAAACTTTTTCTATTTTAGGAGGGATCAACGTACCCAAATATGTCAGTGCTTTATCCGTCCATTTGAATTAAAAATTTTGTTTCAGTTGTTTTACTAATTCTCAAGGTAAATTCACCCCCATTGCTTCTGATTTTGTAAAATTGATATTGAGGTTGGAAAGTGAGCCATATTTCTCAAATTCTTTCATCAAATTTGGAAGTGTAGTCACTGGATTCCTTAATGAAAATAGCATATCATCGGCATATGCCGAGATTTTATGCTGACTCTCTCCTATCTGAATCCCTGTAATATTTTGGTTTGATCGAATAGTGCAGAGTAATGGTTCCAATGACAGGGCGAACAGGAGAGGCGAGAGGGGACATCCCTGCCTCGTTCCATTTATAATTTTAAGAGTATCTGACAAAATCCCATTTACCCATATTCGGGCCGTTGGGCGGGAATAAATAGCAGTAATCCATTGTAACATTTTATTTCCAAAACCGCCATATTTTAGGACTGCCAACATGAAATTCCATTTCACCCTGTCAAAGGCCTTCTCTGCATCTGTATTCAAAAGTATACATTGGGTCTGGGATACATTAGTCTTCTGTAATAAGTTCAATACTTTTATAGTATTATCCCTTGCCTCTCTTGTGGGTACAAATCCCACTTGATCTAAGTGGATCAGTTTTGGGATATGACGTTGAATTCTATTGGCCAATATCTTGGTAAAAATTTTAAGATCTAGATTAAGTATTGAAATCGGCCTATAGTTTCCACATAAGGTCAAATCTTTCCCTTCCTTAGGTATCACCGAGATATAGGCCAATAAGGTTTCTGTTGTAAAAGATGCGGAGGAACCCAGTGCGTTGAAGAATTTGATCATATACTGACCAAGAGAGGGAAGCAAAATCTTATAGTATTGTGCTGTTAAACCATCCGGTCCCGGCGCTTTATCTAATTTAATTGTTCTTACTGCTTCTTGGAGTTCTTCTATTGTTATAGGATCTTCCATTTCATCTCTGTCTGTATCTGAAGATAAAGTAAGATATGTAACTATTTGTTCTTGAGCATGAGGTTTAACCTTCAGATTATAAAGTGATTCATAGAATTCTTAAAATTCCTGTGCTATATCATATGATTTTACAATCTTCGGTCTATTAGGTGTTATCAAATAAGGAATATAAGTCTTTGATTTTTGTCCTTGTAACGTTCTAGCTAATACCTTTCCACATTTATTCCCAGCTTCATATGAAAATCTTTTACATATCTGTAACACCGCCTTTGCTTTATACTGCAGGAGATCTACAATTTGTGTCCTTTTAGTCAAAAGTTCTTTCTCAACCCCTTCAGTTTGAGCTTTTTTATGTCGATCTTCTAATTTAGCTAGTTCTTCCATAAGTAGTTTTAATTGTTGTGTTTGTTTCCGTTTTATTCTGGCTCCATGCTTAATCAGGATGCCCCTGATAACCGCCTTATGAGCCTCCCAAATAATCCCGGGGTCACAATCAAGAGTATCATTAGTTTCAAAATAAAACCCCATTTCCCTGACTACGTCTTCCCGTACTTCTTCATCTTGTAAAAGACTTTCATTCAGTCGCCAATGGTTGGACCTTGTCAGGGGAGAGTCTTGTAAGGTGTATATCAGGGACATCGGTGCATGATCTGACCAGGTAATGGAGCCAATAGTAACATCTTGAACTGCATGAAGTTGGGCATGTGGAATAAGAAAATAGTCGATACGAGAATATGTTTTATGGGGAAAAGAATAAAAAGTATAGTCCTTTTCTGTGGGATGAAGTAGTCTCCATACATCAATTAATTGATTTTTATAAAGAGATTGGGCTATGTTTTTACGTGCCCTATCGGAAATAGTTGACCCTCCAGTTGATGTATCTTCTACTGGTATTAGGGGGATGTTTAAATCTCCACCTATAATCAATTGTCCTATTTTAAACTCCATCAATTTCCTAAGTGTTTTATTTATAAAAATCTCTTGGTGTTCATTAGGAGCATACAACGCTGCCAAAGTAATTTCCGCTTCTCCTTTTGTGCCTTTTACAAACAAAAAACGTCCTCCTGGGTCTTTGATTGAATCTATATACCCCCATGGTACTTTACTTGATATAAGGATCGAAACCCCCTTTGACTTGGCTATCTGATTAGTTGAATGATATGTTACCGGAAATGACTTACTTTGCAAGCTAGGTATTTTATCTTCTCTAAAATGTGTTTCTTGTATAAAAACAATATCAGTTTTAGATCCTTGCATATCATGTAAGAGCATCCGTCTCTTCTCTGGCGTGTTTAGCCCCTTTACATTAAACGAGGTCACTTTAATGGCCTCCATAACAAAATCTCAAAGAGGAAAAGAAAAAAAAAAAAGAAAGGAAAACCCTTTCTCTACTATTTAGCACATTATTGCTAACTACGCTCCTCGGTTCTGATCCGATATTAAGCTCCAACCTAATTGGGGGTTGTGTCTGCAATAGGCGGGTGCGGAGCTCCCCCTCCCCCCACCCCCTCCCCCAGCTTCAAAACATCACCTAATCACTTACAATAGGATAATACAAAAAAAAATTTTTATTAACCGTCATATTGTCTCTCATATGTCATCCAATAGTACCAAAGCCAACTTCCAAGGACCCTATCTTTGGTCTTGTAATGAACAGTATGGTTAAATTACCACAACAAAAACAAAAACAAAAAAAAAGGGGGGGGGGGAAGAAGGGGGAAGGGTCATAGAGACCACCTTGTAAAAGTAAACCAAAAACTTTCCCTTTTTCTTTTCTTTTCTTTCCCCTTTTTCCCCCTTAGGGTTCTCTGTCTAATCTCTGTACTATTCTGCGGGATCCCCCACGGTATTCCCTTCTTCATCTCTCTGAAAGTGAAAACACCACCCTCTTTTAATATCTTAGATGGAGTACGTGGGGTAATTTATCCTCATATCTTCCCCCCCTCTCACTTTTAACACGATATAGACAGTATAAGGCGATAAAAAAAAAAAAAAAAAACCTTCAGATATCTCCTTTCTTTCATCTCTCCCTCTACTATTTCTCCATTTCTTACTCATACCCAATCTTTCCCCTCACTACTTTCTTTATATATCACCAAATAAAGGTTCAGAATTTTTAAATATTTTTCAAATTATATCTTGTTGATATTATACATATATTCATTATCCTATTCCTATATAAAAAGAAAAGGAAAAAACCAACAAACAGAAAAAATAAAAAATAAAGAACAAAAGAGTAGAATGAGAGTTATTTGCCTCCCTCTCTCCTCCCCCCCCCCCCTTTCGTCCTCCCCAAGCACTCACCCCACTCTCCCGTCTAATAGGAATTAAAGCAGTCCCTTACAAACATATAAGTTCAGTATGCATGTGGTAGTAGTCTCTTTCCTTCCCTTTTCCCTTCTTTTCCTGAATATTTCCCTTCAAAATCAGACCAAGCTCCCTATCTCCTCCCTTTCCCACATCACAATCAGTGCTAAATTATATATTGCCCAGTCTATTATAGATCCCCAATATACTATTTATATATATGTAATGTGTCTTTTTTTTTTCTTTATAGAATAAAGGGAAAAGCATAGAGTGTATTATATGTTACTTCCTAAAGTGTCTGTTAAACAAAACCAATGTGTGTGGGGAAGATGAGGAGAGGGGTCGCCTAAAAACCAGGATCACTTCCATATAATGTCTATATTGGTTGAAGGCTTAATCTCCAAAAATAGCCAACATAGTATGCTCAATCAAAAAAAAAAAAAGGGGGGGGGGGAAGAAGGGAGAAGAGGAAAAAAGGGGGGGGGAAAGAAAAAGGCAGTTTCTTTCTTTGACCCTTACAGGGCCCTCTAATATCCTTCATTCTCCATTCATCTAAACCAATTGGCTCTTTGAGTCTAGTAAGTTTTTTTTTTCCGATTTTGATACTCTTGGGAAATGTTGCAACCAATTAGGTACATCAAATGCTTCCATCTCCAAAAACTTAAACAAGTCTGGTAAATCTGATAGTTGTTGTAAGAAGAATGTCTGTGTATTTTTCTTAATTATAAGGGAGAATGGATATCCCCACCGATAAGTAACACCTACTTTCCTAATTCCCTCCAATAGCGGGCGCAAGATTGCCCTCCGTTGTAAAGTAGCCCACGATAAATCGGGAAGGATTTTTATTTGAGATCCCTCATATAAAATTTCCCCTATCTCCCAGGCTTTTCGACTTATAGTTTCTCTATCGGCATATCGGTGAAAACAGCAGATCACATCTCTTGGTCTGT
Organism: Rana muscosa; assembly: GCA_029206835.1. Classification (NCBI taxonomy): domain Eukaryota; kingdom Metazoa; phylum Chordata; class Amphibia; order Anura; family Ranidae; genus Rana; species Rana muscosa. Next base: position 27,534,116 of record CM055116.1, on the reverse strand, counting down.
TTGCATTTACTGCGCGTGATCCCAACGATCTGTGTAATCTGTCGAACTCAAAGACTTGGGAGGAAGAGGTGATATCCATCTGGCGACATATCGCCTGTATAGACTCTTTTAATTTATCCTTTTCAAATGACTCTGGGATCCCCCTGAACCTCAGATTCTTACGGCGACTGCGATCTTCGATTTCTTCCAGCTTTAATTGAATAATATTTGATTGACTAGAGTACTGCGTCTGTACCTGTTCTACATTTGTAATGCGCTTTTCTAAAGAGGACAACAGTATCTCATCCTGGGAGAGTTTATCATTTATTTGTTTTATATCTCCTCTTATTATTTCCAGATCTTTCCTATGTGTTTCTTCAACCCTGGCAACTACTGCCTCCATGTCTTCTTCTACCCGTACTATAAACATTTCCAAGTCTGCTCGGGTTGGGAGCGTCTGTAGATCTTCCCGGGTTGGGAGAGCTTGTATTAAAGTTCTAAGATCTATTTCTTGTACTTCAGAACACACTGGTAGTGTTTTAGGGCTCACCTGTAATCCCTGTGGCCCCGGCATATTCTCCGTCCCACTCTCCAACATAGTATCAGCTCTTTCAACTGTCTCAGTGATCTGTACGCACCTTTTGTTCCCTATGCGTTGGGTCACCAAGCAGCATGTCTTCTCCGGCTCTTCTAGCTCTCTCAATTCCCCTTTCTGATGGCTCACACTCTCATTCAGCGTAAACTGTTCCAGGCACGTCTCCGTATCACGTTTTATTCACAATTGCGGACCGCTGCTGCCGCTGCTGCTGCTCGAGTCAGGGTAAAGAAACTCTGGATCTCTGGCTGAGGGGACGGAGCCGGCGGTTTAAACACCTTGGTGGTCTTTTTAGTGTCTATTTTCTTCATTCCAGGTAAGAGACCTCCAGATAAAATAAGAGTCTCAGAAAAAAAAAAATCAAAGAGTCATAAACAGTCAAACAGCAATAGCCAGCTGGAGGTTGGCCGGGGATATCCGAGAAAAAGCCAATAACAAAATGATAAAATTTAAAATGTTTATCAGATAGCAATCATTTAGCCAGTTAGTAAGCAGTTAGTAAGCAATACATCAATAGTCTTGTGAATCTTGTAGCTTCGTAGATATTTATACAGTTCTATGTATTATCATCCTATGGCTCCTATAGCTGCAAATAAAAAAAAAAACGGCAAAGCAACAAGACACCACACTGTGACCCATTTTCAGCGGAGAGCAGTCTGAAGTCCGCTCTCCGCTGACGTCACTGCAATCAGTCAAGGCAGCGCGTCATCCCGACTTTCGAAGTCTGGATCCGCCAGCTGCCTTGACTGATGCCTGTCTCAGCCTCTCAGCGAGCCGTTCGGCGGTATTTGGTGGCTCAGTTCTAAGTGCAGAGATGCCGGGGACAGATGCAGCATCGGTCTGATGCTGCATCCACCTAGGTAAGTATGAATAGGAAAATAAAAATAAAAACATACTTCTCTTTTAATAAAAAATATTACTTGTATTATTATTATTATTATTTTGTGATAATTAGTGTACAGACTATATGCTGTTGTTGAAGGACTTAATAGGCAGAATTCCCTTTAAATAAATTATTTGTTGGTCTCTATATTTGTTCTGATAGTATATATATATACACTGTATATCAGTTTTTGGGCTAAGTTGTCTTGCAAAAAATATTTGATTCAAGTTATAGACAAAACTAAAAAAAAAAAAACACGTCCATCTACATTGATCTGTCTTTTCAATACTTCCCTTGCACTGTGTACAAACTCATTCTTCTGCATTCTTAGGATCTTTACCTTCTTGTAAGTACACATTTGATGTTCTTTTTGGCAGTGGGATTTCTTTCCCTTTTTTTTTTTTTCCCTTTCTTTTTGTTTTGCTTCATTGGATGTTAATTATGGGATACTGATCCCATACCTTGCTTGGATCTGACTTTGGTCTTACTTCATTCCCACAGACACACTGTTTGAAAGTGGGAATGACTGCAGGTGTTCTCCATTGAAGAATTATTACCCATTCAGTGCTGCGTACTTGAAAATTTGAATCAGTGCGCATTCTGAGGGTTTCTGACTATACATAGCTTCTATCGGGCTGTTGTGCTTGGTCTATCTCTCTCTGCTTTCTTTTGAGGATTTTCATGTCCATTGTGGGTAGGTATACATTATTCTGCATTGTCCTCTCTTGTCGTGTCTTGCTTTTCTACTTGCTAAAACAGAGCATTTAATATATATTTTTTTTATCCTTATCTTCCGTCCGCCACCGAGAGGGGACCCTCGTTGGGGGCTATTTTTGGCCCTTCCCTTGAGCTGGGAGACACCCTTTTTTCTTTTACATCTTGAGCCATGCACCTTATCTTTGACACATGGAATATTGACTGAAGCATTGAACAGAGTAAGCACTGTATAACTATGTATATACAATGTTTAATGTGAATTTAATATATGATCTGCAAGAATTTTTAGACTAACAATTGTGTTCTCTCACTAGAATTTTTCTATAAACCCCCTGAAGAAGGGACGCATTCCGAAACAGCTGTTGGGTTTGACCATCTGATTGTTTCTTTGTTCATCTCCAGCAAGACATCTTTGGATTCACACACATTCCATTTGTCTTTTATTTGTACTTTTGTATAAAATTGTATTCATAAAATGTACATATATTTTTACAAATATCTACTCTTGTGTGCAGTCACTTTCAGAGTCCCACCCTTAGGCCCAGTTCACACAGGGGCGACTCGTCAGGCGACTCGGTCACCTGACGAGTCGCGTCCCACGCTGTTCAATGGAACCGTTCTAATAGGAGCGACTCAAGTCGCTCCGACTTAGAAAAAGGTTCCTGTACTACTTTTGGGGGCGACCCAAGGCGACCTGCATTGACTTCTATACAGAAGTCTTTATGCAAATCGCCTCGGCGGGCGTCTCAAGTCGTCTTGAGATCGCGCCGCCGAGGTCGCCCCCGAAGTCGTGCTGCGTCGTGCTGCCCCTGTGTGAATGGGGCCTTAGGGGGTTTTTGTTTTTTCATATTTACTGAGCTCTGAAACAACTGCACTTGCAGAGAGTAACTGCACTTTGCAAAGTGCACAGTCTATTTCTACTTTGACAGCAGCTACAATACATATACTATTCAGACCTACAAGGCTTGATACTCTATATACTGTATACAGTTTACATCATAGAATTATGTAATGCTTCTACATTTACAAAGTAATCCATCCCACCACCATGTGCATAGTAATCTCCCCGACTGCTCAATGGAATATGAAATAATATAATAATTCAATAACAAAACAAACTTGTGTTAAATGTCCTCTTTCAATTATATGTGGGATTCAAGATCCTCTGATACATAGATCTTCTCTCCACAACCCTGGTCCGATGGTTATGGGCTTTTGAAAACAAGTGGGCCTCCAGATACTGGCTCCCTTATGTGAACGAGTAAGAGGGACATAGTACTCATTCACAAAAATGTAACCTATAGATAAAGACGCCCAAATTTTACAAGTCCTTTATTTAAAAAAAAAAGCACCCAATAAAAGCCCCTCATTGTAAATCCATCATTATTTATTATGTCTACCGCCTGCCAACACTAAAAACCCAACAGACCCGGTAAACATGACAGGGAAGGGATGGGGATAGCAATAACATCATTGACCAAATATGGCCATGGCCACATAAGCCAATGACATTGGTAACTTTGGTGGCTCCTAGTTTCCTGAAATATTACTTCCATATACACTATCTTACCAAAAGTATTGGGACGTCTGCCTTTACACGCACCTGAACTTTAATGGCATCCCAGTCTTAGTCCGTAGGGTTCAATATTTAGTTAGTCCACCCTTTGCAGCTGTAACAGCTTCAACTCTTCTGGGAAGGCTGTCCACAAGGTTTAGGAGAGTGTCTATGGGAATGTTTGACCATTCTTCCAGAAGTACATTTCTGAGGCCAGGCACTGATGTTGGATGAGAAGGCCTGGCTCGCAGACTCAGCTCTATTTCACCCCAAAGGTGTTTGCAAAGGGTGGGCCAACTCAATATTGAACCCTACGGACGAAGACTGGGATGCCATTAAAGTTCATGTGTGTGTAAAGGCAGGCATCCCAATACTTTTGGTAATATAGGGTATGATCTGCAGGGGACTGAGTGGGCAAAAGTTCAGGCATTTGTCCAAATACAATAACAGCCAAAGATTGGACTGAACCATTGGCCCATCCCTACACAGCACTGCCTTCTTTTTTTAGAACAATGTTATACTTTACGACGGTTTGCCACAAGGATTATTTGTACCCTTTTGACCAACCTCATCATAAGACGATTAGCTGTCCTAACGTTATATAATATAGGAAATTCTGCTTTTCTCACCTTGGTGTAACCATATAGATTCAGCAGCTGGCCCATTTGGAGAGTGGTGTCAGAATTGAGATCTCCAATGAAACCAGCCAGGACATCCCGCTCCATACAGGAATAATTTGGAGCTTCCTTTGTATGTCCAGACAATATCTGTAGAACGTCTTTTATAGCTTTATTTACATGTCCACAAGAATCATACACATGGTATCCCAGAGTTATGTTGGGCAGAATATCTGGACTGCTGTTAATCTCATCAATAGCAAATATAAAAGCCAGGAGATGTCTGTATTCTCTGTGGTAAACCCTGCAGAAAATGGATAGTTTTGCATTGGTCTATAGGATAAGGATTCAAGCAGAAATTATTTATGCAAAAATGGATAAAACATTTCAACTACAGATCTATGGTGGGGTTGGAATTCAATCATTCCTGCACTTATATGAGTTATAGCTGTGGTTGGCTATTTAGGAGGTATAGAGGACCTCAGCTGTAGCCCCTGACATCACCAAGTAGCCGCACATAATACTCAGTATATGTAATTCTGCAGAAGAAGATCAGAGAATGGAGACTTACTAGAGGAAAGGGTCAGAGACTACAAACTTGCTACAGGACTGGTTGGAGCCTGCAGACATGCCATAGGAGACAATTAGGGATGAGCCGAACATCCCCCGGTTCGGTTCGCACCAGAACCTTCGAACAGACCGAACGTTCGCACAAACTTTAGAACCCTATTAAATACAATGGACGCGAACGTTCGAAATCTAAAGTGCTAATTATAACGACTAATATGCATGTTATTGTCCTAAAAAGGGTTTGGGGACCTGGGTTCTGCCCCAGGGGACATGTATCAGTGCAAAACAAAGTTTTAAAAGCTGCAGTTTTTTCGGGAGCAGTCATTTTAATGATGCATAAAGTGAAAAAAAAAGTGAAATATTCCTTTAAATATCGTACCTGGGGGGTGTCTAAAGTATTCCTGTGAAGTGCCACGTGTTTCCCGTGTTTAGAAATGTCCCTGCACAAAATGACATTTCTAAAGGAAAAAAAGCCATTTAAAACTGCTTGCGGCTTTAATGTCATGTCTTGTCCTGGCAATATGGATGAAAATCTTTGAGAAAAATGGCATGGCTACCCCATCAACCACCCCTACCCCAGCCCATTACCAGCCCCTTTGGGTCTTGTATGGATATTAACGGGAACCCCTCACCCAAAATAAAAAAAGGCCCTATATACTCTGAACAGCAGTATACAGGCGGTGCAAAAAAAACACGGACTGTAGGTTTGTTCTTAAGTAGAATCTGTTTGTAATTTGGAACAGGTACATTTTTTAAGTGTAGCTCCAGCCCAAAAATCTATTTTTAAGCTTTTTGGAGAACATAGGGAAGGGTTATCACCCCTGTAACATTTGTTTTGCTGTCTGTGCACCTGTTCAGAACATTTCACCTCACTTTCCATCCCAATGACAAATTTTTTTGGAAAATTTGGGTTTTTTATTGAAACAAGGATTGGTGATAAAGCAGCAGTGGAGAGGAGACACCTTTTTCAGATATTAACTCTGAAGCCTCGTACACACGACCGATTTTCTCGTCCAAAACCGGCAAGAAATGTGCCGCGAGAGCTTTTTTGTCGAGAAAAACGTTTGTGTGTATGGTTTTACGACGAGAAAATTGCAGAGAATCTCGACGAGAAAATAGAGAACCTGCTCTCTATTTTCTCGTCAGGATTCCAGATTTCCTCGTCGTGTTTCTCGTCGGGCTGTTTTGTGACGAGAAAATGGTTCGTGTGTATGCTTTTACGACTCTTCCAAAAGCGCGCATGCTCACAAGCAACTATGAGACGGGAGCGCATCTTCTGGTAAAACAAGTTTTCGTAATGGAGAGAGCACATTCGTCACGCTCAAAAATATTGCATCGTTTAAATTTTCTGCATTGAAATCTTCGTTAGAATGTTACATTAATCAAAACGAGTGACCTTCTTTTGCTGCTGATATTCACACAGAGTTATGACTTTTTTTTTAACCTTTTTCATGCTGCTCTTAAGAAGATTTATGTGTATTATATCGTGCAAGTTTTTAGGAATAATTTAAATGGTAATATTTTTGAAAATGATGTTAATTATAATTTCGCAATGTTTTGGTAGTGATCTTCCATTTAATTTTGGACTCTATGTTAGTTAAATTTCCAACCATGTTTTTTTGATAATCAGATTTAGTTATTCTTTTGGGGGGTTGTTATCTGTCCCTTTGTTTGTCAGTCAAATGTATCTGCTTACTCCAAAGCTAGATTTTTAATTTTTACAAATACACATAGTCAAGTATGAACGTAAACAAAAATCACATTTATTCATGTTTAAAAATAAAATAAAGAGAAGGCAGCGCTGGAGAACCTGCTGCCATTTGTGCATCCCAGGGACCCCAGAGCACACAGCAACCCTGTGTGGACACTAAAATTGGGAGCTTGAGAAGGCCAACATTTCTGAACACAATCTGATTCTGGCCTCCCAGAGGTCAGGAACAGCAGCAGGTGAGATATATGTCCCAAGTCTGTGGTACTACAACAGGCTGCCTTCTGTCCGACCACAATGAAGCAAGGCCATCACTTCCTCTTCTTCCTGGCAACCTTCCCTGCAATCTTCCCTGAAGCCTTCCCTGCAGCCTTCCTTCTTCGTTTGGCTGGAGGCTGGCCCACTGGAGGGGTACTCCTGGCAGGAGGAGGAGGAGGAGATGTAGCAGAAGGGGGTGGGGCAGAAGAAGAAGGTGGAGGTGTAGCAGAAGGGGGTGGGGCAGAAGAAGAAGGGGGAGGTGTAGCAGAAGGGGGTGGGGCAGAAGAAGAAGGAGGAGGTGTAGCAGAAGGGGGTGGGGCAGAAGAAGAAGGGGGAGGTGTAGCAGAAGGGGTGGGGCAGAAGAAGAAGGGGGAGGTGTAGCAGAAGGGGGTGGGGCAGAAGAAGAAGGTGGAGGTGTAGCAGAAGGGGGTGGGGCAGAAGAAGAAGGGGGAGGTGTAGCAGAAGGGGGTGGGGTAGAAGAAGAAGGGGGAGGTGTAGCAGAAGGGGGTGGGGCAGAAGAAGAAGGGGGAGGTGGAGGTTGAGGTTGGGTCAGTTGTGCCACCTCACATATGGCGGTATTGGGGGTAATTTTCTCCAGCACCCCCTTGTTGAGCAAGGTGATGAGCAGGGGCTCGCATAGGAGGCATTGCTCCATGCTCATCACCTTGAACTTAGCCTCCACTAGGCCAGCAATGGCCTCTTCAGGGGATGTGGGCTCCTGGAGAGTGGCATGGGCCTCACGAATAAGGGCCATTGCTGCCTCACTCGTGCTCCTGTCCCTCCTGCCTCTTTTGTGAAGCCGGATGGGAGGCACCTGGGATCTGGTGCTTCTCCTTTGCCCTGCCACCTCCTGTCTGCCACTGGGCCCTGCCACCTCCTGTCTGCCACTGGGCCCTGCCACCTCCTGGCTGCCACTGGGCCCTGCCACCTCCTGACTGCCACTGGGCCCTTCCTCCTCCTGCCTGACAGTTTCCAGACCCTCCTCCTGGCTGATTTCATCCTGTGTATGAAAAAGGGACATAGTTTAATATGTTGGTTTAATCTTTGCATCAAACTTTGTAATCCTGATTGAAGCAATTAGAATGTAAATCCATAAATCCTTGCTTTAAATGTACCACTACATCAGATTGACTATTTAGCACCCAATTAAGTGCTGAATAATGTCTACAGATCTTGATTTCACTTGTGCAATCCAAAATAGTTTATGTTTGTCATCTTGACATATTTGTCAAACATTAAGTTTATCCCAATACATTTTCGAAAAATACTATACCTGGCTCCAGATGGCCAAATCAGGATCATCCAGGATGGCTGCCTCCTCTTGCTCCAGAGAAGGCTCAGGTTGGCTGCAGGGAAGTCTGGGGGGAAGAGTGGAGAGTGATGGCCTTGTCTCAATGTGGTCATCCAGGAAGGACATCCTGTTGTAGTACCACAAAATCGGGACATACACATCATCTGCTGCTGCTCCTGACCTCTGAGAAGCCAGCACCTTAGAGCGTTCAGTCCTGTAGGTACCTCTCAAGCTCCCAATTTTAGTGTCCACTTGTTTTGCTGTGGCTGTGGGCACCTTGGTATGCACAAATGGGAGCAGCTTCTCCAGCGCTGCTTTTCTCACCCCTCTTTTTTTGTGGATGGGGTTTTTCATCTCCCACAGAGCCGGCAGCTCCCTTACCCGGTCAATAAATTCCGCCAGGAACTCTTTGTCGCTAATAAAGACATTCATATTGTATCTGCAAGTTAAATAAATTATATATAACTAATGTGAGGCAAACAGTCTAACCTCCTTAACATGCTAGTCACCATATATATCCTCCAACATTCTCAAGACAGTATAGGCCAACATTTTGTACAAGTCACAAAATCACATACCTTCGTTCGCACGTCCGTCACTTGAACTCCTCTCTCCGCACACCGAACGTACTATAGTCACATGTGTGTTTGCTATATACACACCACGCATGCGTCAAAATACAAACACGTCGCTCCGCACACGTCGCCCGCCCCTGACGTTCTAAATAACATCTTTTCCCCGCCCCTTCTCTTTCGGCGCGCAGACAGATATGGCGGAGTTACAGCAGGTGTCTGATAATTCCACAACTAACGAGGAGGAGACAAGCCCGGAGACCGAGGAAACGTCACGATCAAGGAGGAGATTCAAGGCATCGAATATGTCTTTGGCGGAGATGGCGGAGATGGTGGACATCTTGGTCAAGGCTGATTATGATGCCAAGCATGGGCCGTATAGCAAACCAAATAGAAGGAAGGCCAAAATCCTCACTAAAGTCGTGAAGAGTCTGAAGACGAATTTCGGGGTGAAACGCTCAAATGAGCAGCTCAGAAAGAGGTGGTCAGACCTCAAACTGAGGGAGCCAGAGCAGTTGAGGAGCATAAAGAGAATGCTCGCTAAAAGTAAGTAAAATGTAGACTTTTCTGATATTAATCTTTTTCTAAACTGACATGTTGCTCTTTATTTTGGTTTCTCATATTGGACTCGCTTCCAAAATGTAATATTTTGAACTTGGTTGGGCACAGTAATCGTTCGTTACGTTACCGACACTTCGTTCGGCCACTATCCGCGGTTTTGGCTTATTTTAGAGCCACAAAAGTAATTATACATCTGCCATTTTTGCTCCAAAATTGTGGCGTATTTTTTCGTCTAGATGATGTGTTTGTAAAGAGAATGAAATGCAAACTTTTATCAGTGTAAAGGAGAGGACACTCAGCAGCTGCTTCCACATCTGTACTTTGGAGCACTATAGTGTGGGCCACCAGACCCGCCTTTTTTGGGTGTCCCACACAGGTGCATCCTAGAATTTTTGTGGTGCCTCCATGTCAAATAAATTACATCCAAAGGTGAATACTAAGCATACTCTTGGTCATAAATAATGCATTCTTCTTTAAATTCCGCCCAAACACACACTTGTACCACACTTCCAAGCAATTTAGCCTGTTTTTATTTTAACATTGAGATTTACAGTGTGATAAATTGACCTTTTGTTTGCTTCTCATAGGGGAGAGAAGACTGGGAGGAGGACACTCCAGGGAGCACATGCACCCCACAACTTCCAAGCAACCCCAAACTCCCAAAGACCCACAACCGAAAGATGTGCAGGAAGTTGAGGTGGAGGAAGGAGAAGTGCAGGAAGGAGAGGTGGATGACGTTGTGGATCTGGTCACCACAACAGGTCAGTATCTGTCACCACAGCTTCAGGTAAGAGATGTAGGCCTGCAGAGTTATAATACCTTTTGTTTTGTTTTTTAGGGGATATAAATGTTGTGAAGGATAGTACACGGTTCTCTGCTGACAGTGCCCTCCGCCTCATCCAGCAAGTGATGGAATGTAGCACGGAACTGGAGCTTATTAAACAAAGAATCCATGTGATGGAACAAACATTTAAAGACATTCTCGATGTTTTGGGGAGAATTCAATAAGCCATCCAAACACATTTGTTTTTACATGTTTGTTTTTGCAACTATTCGTATTTTTTTGACAATCAAACCAGCCAAAAATTGAATCTGCACACAGTGTGTCAACATGTGCTATCTGCCATCAGGGGATATCCATGTACGTCTTTTGTGGGTGCAACCCCTTCCTCGTATCTAAAGTCGGTGAACTGAGGAAGGGGTTGCACCCCCAAAACACGTCCATTGATCACCCCTGATGGCAGATAGCACATGTTGACAATAGGGATCAGGATTGTAAACTTCCTAGATGTCAAAAATCCCAAATGTGTGCATATTCAATTTTTGGCTGGGCAAGGGGTGGCAGGACCCCATATTAGGACGGGCACATAGAGACATAGTTTGTGTAAGTGAATATCTCAGATTGTTCAGAGGTATCCAATGTTGTAATTTTTGAAATGCAACTGTTATTTTTGTATTTTCATAAGCAAAAAATTGCTGGGTTGGGGCCAGGCCAACCCCAAAAACCTGAAAAAACTAAAAATGGTGAGAATGTGCACAGAGTAAAATATTTGACCACAAACAACGTGTAGCTTCTTTTTATAATACCCTCTAAGCTTATTTGGTTATTTTGTAAGGTTACATAGTGAAATGGTTGTTATTTACTAAAGTAAAATACACTTGGCACTACAAATGCACAAAGACAAACTAGGAGACAGGAAAGAACAAATAATTAAAGGTTTAAACAAGCTTTTTATTGGGATCCTTAGGCATAGGCTGGCATAGGAATTGCCCCCCTACCCGTGAAATACTCCATGTATTTGTCCCGAACCTCACGGGCATTTTGGGAGGGCAAGCCAGGACGGGCAGATTCCAGGCCCGGCAGGGGATTTGCAGGGGAAAGTCCAGCCTCTGGCAAAACTGAGGCCATATAGGAATTTGATTTCTGGCTCAGAAAGTTGTGTAGCACACAGCAGCATAATACGACATAGTTTATTTTGTAGTCCGCCCAGTGTATTGAAGTCATAAAAAGGCGGAACCGGCTGGCCATTATGCCAAAGGCATTTTCGACAACTCTTTGGCCCCTGGCCAGCCGGTAATTGAACACCCTCTTCTCTGGGGTCAGGATCCTCTGTGGAAATGGCCTCATAAGATGCCGTCCGAGTCCGAAGGCTTCATCAGCCAAGAAAACAAAGGGGAGTCCTTCAATATTCCCTGCATCCGGTGGCAATGCAAGGTCGTCACTCTGGAGACGGAGGGCAAACTCCGTCTGGATGAAGGATCCCCCATCGGACATCCGGCCATTCTTCCCTACATCAACATAGAGGAATTCATACCGTGCTGACATCACCGCCATCAGCACAATGCTATGAAACCCCTTGTAATTGTAGTAGTAGGACCCAGAACGGGGTGGCGGCACGATGCGGACGTGCTTCCCGTCTATGGCACCACCGCAGTTGGGGAAGTCCCACCGCGTGGCAAACTCCGATGCCACAGTCTGCCATTCCTGTGGCGTGGAAGGAAGCTGTGGAGTGAAACAAGATGAAATAATATTAGAATACCAAAGTCAGACATTACAAGGAAATTTGATTAAAAAAAAAACGTTATTAAGGTGTTTAAAATAAGTATAAGGAAAGGCTCATTTATCAGATTCATCACCCCCTCTGATGGGCCATTACTAAATTATTTTGGGGGGGGGAAATGTGTTTGGCCACAGGATAGCATTGCAGTGGCGGTGCGTCCAGAGTGGGCGCTGGAGCACTGCCCCCTCTCTCCTGTGCCCATCACTCAGAACAATACATAGGTTCATGCGTTGCATGAACCTATGTATTGTCTATGCCGCCCACTATTCAGGTGGATGGCCTCTTGTTTAGCCACCGACATATGAATAATTGCGGCATTTAGGGGGTTCAAATTGCATAGCAGAAACAGGTAGTAAAATAGTCTTGCACATTACAACCTGAGGGATGTAATTGGCTTCCGAAAAGTAAAATAGGGGACGCAGGGGGGGGGGCATTCCTTGGGGAAACACTGGCAGGCTGCTCTGCCAATCATGTTCACCAAGTCTGTTTAATGGTAACATGATTGTCTGATGCAACATCAAGGGAAGGAGAAGACATCAAGGACAGAAGAAGGATGGCGCTGACCACAAGAAGGTAAGTGCAGGGCTGGGGGGAAAATGGCTGCATTGGAGGGAACAAAATGGCTGCATTGGAGGGAACAAAATGGCTGCATTGGAGGGAACAAAATGGCTGCATTAGAGGGGACAACTGGGGGCGTTTAATAGGCACCTGAGCAAAAAAGGAGGAAGTTTAGTTCATAAATTGGGGTGGGACCCCCAAACATTTGGAGCAACAGGCGCCCCTGCTGGAAAAGTTCGTGAAGGGAAATATTTATGGAGGAGAAAAAAGGGGCAATCTAAAGCTTCCAGCATGCATGGGGACAAAGGGGACATTCTCAGCATATTACAATCATGGTAATTAGGGAAGGATGAAAGAAATACAATACATTAGCATACATGTAATACATAAAATGTGATGTTAATGGAGAAAACTTACCCTAATATAGTCCTCCTGCAGGACTTGTATAATGGCAGAACAGGTGTCTGGGATTATGAGGCCCAGAGCCTGGGGGGAGATGCCTGTGGTGAACTTCAAGTCCTGAAGACTTCTCCCTGTCGCCAGGTAGCGTAACGTGGCGATGAGCCTCTGCTCAGCACTGATGGCTTCCCGCATAACGGTGTCCTGCCTGGTAATATAGGGGGACACCAAAGCCAACAGTTCCTTAAAAACAGGGTCAGACATCCGTAGAAAATTCCTGTAGTCCTCAGGATTATTCTCGACGATCTCCTACAGCAGAGGCATATGGCAGAATTGGTCCCGCTGGAGCAACCAATTCTTGGTCCATGAACTCCTCCTCACACCATTCATGGACTGGTCTTGGTCCAAAACAAGCAGACCAACACCAAGCGCACGCACAGCACGAACTTGACGACGAGAACGTCCAGGCGACATGGCTAATAAGAAACGGTCGTCTTATCAGAACGTACAGAACAGAACACACTTTAGAACAGCAAGGCCTATGAATAACAAACTGAAAATCAGAAACGAACAGGCAAGAACGCACTGTAAAACAGATACGACCTGCCTAGACGCCCTGAAAGTCAAGATACGAACCCACAAGCACAAACTGAACCGCAGAAAACGATCTGAAAAGTACGAAGACTGAAAAGCGCGAATCGTCTCTTCCCAAACTTTTACTTCACACGCGGTAACACGAGATCAGCAAAAGCAGCCCAAGGGGTGGCGCCAAGAAAAAAGATCTTCCCCTTTATAGTGCCGTCGTACGTGCTGGACGTGAGCGCGGAGAACAACGAGGAAATTGGGAAATGTCAGTGTGTACGCATAGAAAGCTTGACGAGAAAATCGACAAGCTTAACAAAAATATCGTCGAAAAAAAACGACGTGTTTTATACGACGAGAAACTCGGTCGTGTGTACGAGGCCTTACAGAAGAGAATTTCCCTTCCTAGGGGTAGATTTCCTCTCACTTCCTGTTGTCTCCTTTCGTTTGCAAGTAGGAGTCGTTTGTAAGTTGGATGTTTGAAAGTAGGGGCCTGCCATATATAGTCTGCAGACATTTGGCCCTTAGGTGTTGGTGTTGCCACAACACTGTAAGCCCTCACAGTTACTCTTGGTGGGCGCTGGAACACCCTGCTGTCAACTATTATATCAGAAATTGTATTTACATGCCACTGTTGAACAGTGGTAGGAAAAATTGGGCCATTTGGTGGTGGTGCTGGTGCCACAACACTGTAAGCCCTCACAGTTACTCTTGGTGGGTGCAGGAATGGGCCCTGCTGTGAAATATTAGATCAAGAATTGTAATTGCATGCCCCTGTTGAACAGGGGCTGAAAAATTGGGCCTTAGGCACTGGTGCTGGTGCCACAACACTGCAACCCCTCACAGATAGAGTACTTAGAGCGCAGCAATGAGCCCTGTTGCAAAGTATTGAATCAAAAATTTAGGCTTTAGGTGAATGCTATGCAAAGCACACAGTAGTACACTAAGTGAAACTGTCACAGTATAGAGAATAACTGTATCCAGGTGAGATTTAGGTGATCACTATGCAAAGGACACAGTAGTACACTAAGGCCCCTTTCACACTGGGGAGGTGTGCAGGCGCTATTGTGCTAAAAATAGCGCCTGCAAACCGAGCCTAAACAGCGGCTGCTGTCTCTCCAATATGAAAGCCTGAGGGCTTTCACACTGGAGCGGTGCGCTAACAGGACGTGAAAAAAAGTCCTGCTAGCCGCATCTTTGGAGTGGTGAGAGGAGCGGTGTGTTTACCGCTCCTACACTGCTCCTTCCCATTGATAGCAATGGGAAATCGCGGTAATACCGCCGGCAATGCGCCTCTACAGAGGCGCATTGCCGGCCGTATTAACCCTTTTTTGGCCGCTAGCGGGGGTTAAAACCGCACCGCTAGCGGCCGAATACCTCCGCAATTCCGACGGTATAGCGCCGCTAAAAATAGCGGCGCTATACCTCCACCGCACCCACCGCCCCAGTGTGAAACCAGCCTCAGTGAAACACTGGGGCTGGTTTCAAACTGGGGCGGTGGGTGCGGTGGCGGTATTGCGCCGCTATTTTTAGCGGCACTATACTGTCGGAATTGCGGAGGTATTTAGCCACTAGTGGCCGAAAAAGGGTTAATACCGCCGGCAATGCATATATGCATATATATCCTCTACACACTGTAACAGCAGCTAACTGACTCGCCTGCCTGCTCTATCTAACTCAATATAAATGACACTGTCTATCTCTCTGAAACTGCCTCTTTCACAAACGCCAACACACTACACAAGGCCAATTACGGCTCTCCGTTTTTTCCGCGCTGTGATTGGCCAAGCATGCGGGTCATAGTGCATGCTTGGCCAATCATCAGCCAGCAATGCACTGCGATGCCGCAGTGAATTATGGGCCGTGTCGCGCAACACGAATTTAGCGCGAATGGACCATAAAGTTCGTTCTTCGTCGAACGATCGAACGGCTTTTGTAAGCCGTCTCCTTTTGTTCCACACATTGTGATGATTTGTAAATAGCCTCCCAAATTTTCTGCCATTGAGGGAGAGGGATGGGGTGATTTACTAACTGGGACCATTTTTGCATATAGGAATGGGATGCGTCAGTAAGTGAGGTAGCATTATGTAAAAACCTGTAGATATCAGAAATGAGATGGGCCTGGTATGGTCCTTGAGCACATAAGAGTTCAAACGGGGTAGGTTTATCTAGGGTCAAAGTAGAGGATTTAGAATCAAGATAGTGTTTAATCTGGAGGTAGGAGTAGAATAGTTGTTTAGGGATCTCATGTTTCCTTTGCAGTTCATCGAAGGGTAAGAGTGTACGGGTGAGGGGATGTAGAATGTTTCGAAGCTGGAAAATGCCAGCTTGTGTCCAAGGAAGCATTTGAGTGTACGATAGGCTGTCTAGGATATCAGGATTGAACAGCACATTTAGCAGGGGTGGACATGGGGATGCGAGAGACAATTGACAGGAACATTTTTTCCATATGGAAAGGGAGAATAACATTGGGCCTAGGCATAGACTTCTAAGTTGGCTTATGGAGGAATCCAGATCTGCCCAGATCATAGCACAGGGATGTACCGGTCTAGTGGCGCTCAATTCAATCTCTGCCCACACACTAGATGCCATTCTGGAGAACCAAGTGATGATTGTTTTAAGATGGGTGGCAAAATAATATTTAAGATCTGGGGCTCCCATCCCGCCCCGTGTCCTAGGAGCTAACATTACTGAACTTGCGATCCTGTGTGCTTTATAATGCCAAATGAAATTAAGAAATGCTCTCTGCGTGGGAATGGAAATCGGGAGAGTGTCAAATACAGTAGGTGCCGCCGACATTGTATATTCATCGCGATCCTATCGCAGAGATTCTTGGCGACAGGGGTGCCGACATCTCAGCGACAGGGTGGCGACACATCTCGTGCTCGCTGCAATAGCGAGGAGACGCGGCACTGTATTGAACGGGGATCCGACGAGGATTCCCGCCAATACCAGGCACTGTGTTTGGTATGAATCCTGAGCGGGAACTCCACGCCAATTTTTAAAAAAAAATGGCATGGGTTCCCCCTCCAGGAGCATACCAGGCCCTTGGGTCTGGTCTGGATTTGAAGGGGAACCCTACGCCAAAAAAAACGGCGTGGGGGTCCCCCTCAAAATCCAAACCAGACCCTTTTCCGAGCACGCAACCTGGCAGGCCGCAGGGGAAGAGGGGGGGATGAGAGAGCCGCCCCCTCCCTCCTGAACCGTACCAGGCCGCATACCCTCAACATGGGGGGGTTTGGTGCTCTGGGGCAGGGGGGCGACCTGCGGCCCCCCAACCCCAAAGCACCCTGCCCCCATGTTGATGAGGACAGGGCCTCTTCCCAACAACCCTTGCCGTTGGTTGTCGGGGTCTGCGGTGGGGGCTTATCGGAATCCGGGAGCCCCCTTTAATAAGGGGGCCCCCAGATCCCGGCCCCCCATCCTATGTGAATGAGTATGGGGTACCCCTATTCATTCACCTGGTGAAAAAAATGGCAATAAAAATAACACAACACAGCTTTTTAAAGAATTTTATTGCACAGCCCCGGGGGTCTTCTTTCGACTTCGGGGGTCTCCGGTGTCATCGCCGCGCTCTCCGGTTCTTTCTTCTGCCGGGCCTCCACTATCTTCTTCCAGCTCTTTTGCTAGTGGGGCCCGGTCTTCTCCGTCGCCTTCTTCCCTCTTCTCCTCTCCGGTTCTTTCTTTCTTCTGCCGGGCCTCCGCTATCTTCTTCCAGCTCTTTTGCTAGCGGAGGCACGGTCTTCCCCGTCGTCTCGTCCGGCTCTCCGTTGTCCTTCTGCCGCCCCCTCCACTATCTTCTTCCAGCTCTTTTGCTAGTGGAGGGGCCGGTCTTCCCATCGTCGCCGTCGGCGTCTTTTTCCCTCTGCTCCTCCTCGATGTTGACTCGTCGCTTCCTCTCGCAGTAATGCTAAATCTTCGGTCTGCAGCGATTTATATAGGCTTCTCATGACGTCACAGTCACATGTTCCCATGACGTCACAGTCACATGCTCCAGGGCCACCCGGAGCATGTGACTGTGACATAATGAGAAGCCTATATAAATCTCTGCGGACCGAAGATTTAGCATTACTGCGAGAGGAAGCGACGAGTCAACATCGAGGAGGAGGAGAGGGAAGAAGACACCGACGGCGACGACGGGAAGACCGGCCCCCCCACTAGCAAAAGAGCTGGAAGAAGATAGTGGACATCCAGACCAGACCCAAGGGCCTGGTATGCTCCTGGAGGGGGAACCCATGCCGGTTTTTTCGTTAAAAATTGGCGTGGAGTTCCCGCTCAGGATTCATACCAAACACAGTGCCTGGTATTGGCGGGAATCCACGTCGGATCTCCGTCTACCGGCAATGCGTGTCGTTTATCGTGAAAGGAACATTTTTCCTTTCCCGATGACGAGACAGCTTGGCGCTGGCTCTCGCGACGGAGCTCATAGGGTGTCAATCTCGCTGCTAGAAGCGGCGAGATTGACACAATATCGGTGGCACCTACTGTAGGTAGAGGATTCTCGGCATAATAGACATCTTCAGGACATTAATGCGGCCCAAGAGAGAAATGGGATAAGCATTCCATTGTCGCAAGAGCTGGTCAATGTCTCGTAAGAGCGGGGGGTAGTTAGCCTGATACAGAGTTGAGTATGAGGAGGTTAGGTTTACTCCTAAATATTTAAGGGAGTCCGAGCACCAATGGAAGGAGTAGATTTGTTTGAGAACGATGAGATCTGAGAGTGGGATGTGTAAAGGTAGAGCTTCTGTTTTACTTGTGTTGATTTTATATCCTGAGATAGAACTAAAGTCTTTCAGCAAAGCTACTGTATAATATTAGGGAGAGAGGTATGGGGCCTAGTCAGAGTCAGAAGAACATTGTCCGCAAACAGGGATAGCTTATACTCCTTTTGGTGTAGCGAGACCCCACGGATATCAGGGTGGATGCGAAAAGCTGCGGCTAGGGACAGAGAATAAAAAGAAGGGGGGATAATGGATAGCCTTGTCTGGTCCCGTTACTTATTGAGAAAGATGACGATAAATAAGAGGCTAATTGAACTTGGGATGAAGGACAGGAATATAGGGCATGTAGGGCTGCCATGAAAGGACCTAAGCCGGTCAAAGGCTTTTTGCGCATCAAGACTTAAAATCAGGGCTGGGCGGGATGTTTTGTTTAATAGGTCTATGAGGTCAACGGCACATCTCATATTGTTGTATTGTCGCCTGCATGTCTGGCCTGCACAAAGCCAACCTGATCCTTGTGTATAAGTCTGGGAATTAAATGGGATAGTCGATTAGCCAGTATTTTTGTAAATATCTTGTAGTCAGAGTTAAGTAATGCAAAGGGCCTATAGTTATCAGGGATGAAGGGGTATTTACCGGGTTTCGGGATCACAGAAATATGGGCGTGAAGAAATTGAGGGTGAGGTACAGTACCTTTAAATAATGAAGCAAATAGGGAAATCATATGTGGGCTCAAAATCGGTAGGAAGGTCTTATAATAAGAATAAGGTAGACAATCTGGGCCAGGAGATTTTTTGGGTGGGGAGATGCTTAACTATGTATTCTAATTCCTCGGGTGTAACTGCAGAATTCAAGGAGGTAAGGTGTTCGGGTGAAAGTTTGGGTAATTGTAGGGGGTCAAAGAATAAATCAAATTCCTCTTGTGTAAAACTGTAGTTAGCGTCTGTCTGTAGCCAATTGTATAATTGGTGATAAAATTCTCCAAAGAGTTTGGACATAGTGAGAGGGCAATAAGTGGGCGTTCCGTCTGTTTGTCTGAGAAAGTCAGAGGAGGATTGAAAGGGGCGAGGTTTCAACTTATTTACCAACATTTTATGGGGTTTATTTGAATATTCATAGGATTTCTGTTTAGACCATAAAAGAGATTTTGAAGTGATCTGAGTTGATTTCATAATGATACAACAGTCCGAAGTCCAGCCACTGTGGGGTAAGATAGCAAGAGTTTCTCCACCGAGTGGAGTTTAGATTTGATAGACGAATATTGGAATGCTGCATCTTTTTTTAGACGGGAACCTGTAGCAATACATTGTCCCCGGAAGACGGCTTTATGCACTTCCCACAGAGTGGAGGGCTCCGAGAATTGCAGGCCTACAATACATAACACCAAATTTCCATGCAAAATAATTGTACCAATTTTGGTACATAATTCCAGACAGAATCATACCGCCAGGGAGGTTAAAATAAAATACGAAGATTCATGAGATCACAAAGAAATAAGTTTGTCATAACTCTGTGTGAATGATTAAAACATGTTCTATTTTTTTACACCGATGAAAAAAAGACTGATGGGGCCCACACACGATCGCTTTTTCCGATGAAAAAAGTCCATCACTCTTTTTTCATCAGAAAAACCGATCGTGTGTACGCGGCATAAGGGCGCAAATTTTTGATTTCACTCCTCACTACCTATCACAGTTTCGAAGGCCATAAAATGCCAAAATAGCACAACCCCCCCCCCCCAAATGACCCCATTTTGGAAAGTAGACACCCCAAGCTATTTGCTGAGAGGCATGTTGAGTCCATGGTATATTTTATATTTTGACACAAGTTGCGGGGAAAAAAAAATTGGGGGGGTTTTGAACTGTCCTGGCATTTTATGCATTTTATGCACAACATTAGGAAGCTTATGTCACACATATCTAACCAATTGAAGACAGAGCCCTTCCTGACACTTTTTGTTTACATGAAAACATTTTTTTTTTGCAAGAAAATTACGTTGAACCCCCAAACATTATATATTTTTTAAAGCAAAGGCCCTACAGATTAAAATGGTGGATGTTGCAATTTTTTTTTCCACACAGTATTTGCGCAGTATTTTTTCAAATGCATTTTTTGGGGAAAAAATACACTTTTTTTTTATTTTAATGCACTAAAACACACTATATGTATTGCCCAAATGTTTGATGAAATAAAAAAGATGATCTTAGGCCAAGTACATGGATACCAAACACGACATGCTTTAAAATTGCGCACAAACGCGCAGTGGCGACAAACTACATACATTTTTAAAAGCCTTTAAAAGCCTTTACAGGTTACCACGTTAGATTTACAGAGGAGGTCTACTGCTAAAATTACTGCCCTCGATCTGTCCTTCGCGGTGATACCTCACATGCATGGTGCAATTGCTGTTTACATATGACGCCAGACCGACGCTTGCGTTCGCCTTTGCGCAAGAGCAGGGGGGGACAGGGGTGCTTTTTATTATTATTTATTTTGCTTTTTTTATTAAATTTTTAAAGTGTTTCTTCCATTTTATTTTTTTTTACCATTTTTATTGTTATCTCAGGGAATGTAAATATTCCCTATGAGAGCAATAGGTAGTGACAGGTACTATTTTTTTGAAAAAATTAGGGTCTTTCCTCTGCCCTCACAGCATCTGACCACACCAAGATTGGTGTGATAAAATGGTTTCCCAATTTCCCAATAGCGCTGTTTATATCTGGGGGGGGGGGGACATCCCCTCCCATTGCTTGTAAAAGCAGTCTAGAGGCTAATTAGCTGCTAGGATTGCTTTTACATGAAAGCCGACCGTTGGCTGAAAAGAATGATACCAAGATGATACCTAAACCTGCAGGCATCATTCTGGTATAACCATTCAAAATCCAGCAACATACCAGTACGTTGCTGGTCCTTGTTGGACATGTATTGTAATCTTTTTTTTCATGCAGCCTGTTGGCTAAACGAAAAAAAGAGATTGATCGGTGGGTATGCCCACCATTAGAATACCTCCCTTTATCCACCCACTTCTAATTATGGGTATACATGCACCATTTATATGCCGAAGCATGGGGGCATCCTCCCGCAAAAAAGTTATGCTGCGTACACGCGATCGGACATTTCCACGGGCAAGCCTCCGTCGAATTTTTGACCGTATGTACGCGGCATTAGGAGCAAAATCGCTCCTCCGCCCCTGCTGCCCCCATGCTTCAGCATATATGCTCTTTTTTTTTAACTGTGGTGGTGAAATCACCTCCTACAGCACTGGAGTCACGTATCGTGGGAGCAAACACTGTTGCTGTCAAGATAAATAAATCCGCGCTGCAGCTGAATGGCGCACCTGAAAACAAAAAATTACATACCTG
This sequence comes from Rana muscosa, assembly GCA_029206835.1. Lineage (NCBI taxonomy): Eukaryota > Metazoa > Chordata > Amphibia > Anura > Ranidae > Rana > Rana muscosa. The sequence continues at coordinate 27,512,627 of CM055116.1, read as the reverse complement.
AAAAGCAAGCATGATAAAACATAACAATAAAACATTGCAGAATAGAATACAGTAAAAAGGAGCAGAACAATAGAGAGAAAATAGAGAGAGAGAGAGAGAACAATAAAACAACAACTATTTTTTTTTTTGTGTTTTTTTACACTTTTTTTTGTAACTGTAACAACTGTAACGGTTTGGGTCTCTCAAAATGTAATGGCATCTTGGGAGACCCTGTGTAAATGTGTCCTAGTCTGTGAAATGCTGTACCCTACGCTAAAACTTCATTAGTGTGTGGTAGCGTTCAAAACATTTACCAAGGCAAAGACCAGGATTGTCAGGACAGCGTGGACAATAATAACGGGTGTCACGCCTAAATCCGCGCTTGGTACAGACACGACATCTTCTTTGGGGGGCTCGTTGGGTAGGGGTACTCTCGAGGACATACGGAAAATGCCTCTCATGCAGCCGGCTTACTGCATTTGGTTGGGAATGGGGAGGTGCAGAACCGCCAGGATACAGGAGGTCTGTGACTATCTCATCCTGAAATTTAACGGAACACTAAAGGTTCCCGTTTTTTTTTTTTTTAAATAACAAACATGTTATACTTACCTCCACTGTGCAGCTCGTTTTGCACACAGTGGCCCCGATCCTGGTCTTCTGGGGTCCCACAGCGGCTGTCTCGGCTCCTCCCCGCAAGGACTCCACACCATAATGCGAGCGAGCTTGCATGGTGTGGAGTTACTGCAGTCGCGCTCCCGTGATACAGCGGCGACCATAGCCGCCGACTGTATCACACGGCCCCGCCCCCGGTGCGCCGCGTCATTGGATGTGATTGACAGCAGCGCCAGCCAATGGCTGCGCTGCTTTCAATCCATCCACAGTAGCCAATCAACTGCCAGGCTCAGGAACTCGGAGGATGACGGGAGCGAGCGTGGGACTTTCGAGGGGCCAGGTAAGTAAAACGAGGGCTCGGGGGGGGGGGGGGGCGGTATTGTCGAATGTTTTTTCACCTTAATGCATAGAATGCATTAAGGTGAAAAAACATGTACCTTTACAACCCCTTTAACCACTTGCCGCCCGCCCTACAGAGGATTGACGGCGGCAAAGTGGTTTCAAAATCCTGACTGGACGTCATATGACGTCCTCAGGATTTTGAGCCGCTGCGCTCCCCCGGGGGCGCGCATCGCAGCGATCGTTGCTGCGGGGTGTCAGTCTGACACCCCGCAACACCGATCTAGGTAAAGAGTCTCCGATGGAGACTCTTTACCACGTGATCAGCCGTGTCCAATCACAGGGGGGTGTTTGTGCTGATCGATTATCAGCACAGCCCCCCGAGGATGCCCACTGGACCACCAGGGATGCCACTAGACCACCAGGGAAGCCCACCATAAGGTATGCCACCCTAGACCACCAGGGATAATGGATGCCAATGCCAAATGGATGCAAATCAGTGCCACAATGGATGCCAATCAGTGCCACAATGGATGCCAATCAGTGCCCACAATGGGCACCACTGATTGGCAGGCATTATTGTTTGGCACTGATTGGCATCCATTAGTACAGTACAGTGCCACCTATCAGTGCCCATCCATGCCACCTATCAGTGCCCATCCGTGCCACCTATCAGTGCCCATCCATGCCACCTATCCGTGCCCATCAGTGCCCACCCGTGCCGCCTATCTGTGCCCACCCGTGCCGCCTATCTGTGCCCACCCGTGCCGCCTATCTGTGCCCACCTGTGCCGCCGATCGTTGCCCATCCGTGCCGCCGATCGTTGCCCATCCGTGCCACCTCATCGGTGCCCATCTGTGCCGCCTTATCCATTCCCATCAGTGCAGCCCCATCAGTGCCCATCAGTGAAGGAGAAAACTAACTTATTTACAAAGTTTTGTAACTAACAAAAAAAAAAAAAATTTTCAAGATTTTCGGTCTTTTTTTTATTTTTTAGCAGAAAATAAAAATCGCAGAGGTGATCAAATACCACCAAAAGAAAGCTCTATTTGTGGGAACAAAATGATAAAAATTTAGTTTGGGTACAGTGTAGCATGACCGCGCAATTGTCATTCAAAGTGCAACAGCGCAGAAAGCTGAAAATTGGTCTGGGCAGGAAGGTGTATAAGTGCCCAGTTTGGAAGTGGTTAAGGAAGGATAAAGTCCCGCCTGAAGCTCTGTATAGCACATGAGCGTTCATCAAAGCCAATTGAAATAAGTATAGAGACACTTTTTTGTACCAGCGTCTCGCCTTACGGGCAATGTAATACGGCGCCCTTAACTGGTCGTTGAGGTCCACCCCTTCCATATTTTGGTTATATTCGTGGACACAGAGGGGTTTCTCCACAACACCAGTCGCCGTACGAATTTGGACTGTTGTGTCTGCGTGAAGGGAGGTAAGAAGGAAAACATTCTTATTGTCCCTCCACTTCACAGCGAGCAAATTATTACACTTCAAGCAGGCTCTCTCCCCCAGCCTAAGACGGGAATCTACAAGCCCCTGGGGAAAGCCCCGGCGATTAGGTCGCACGGTGCCACATGCTCCAATCTGATGATCAAACAAGTGACTAAAAAGTGGCACGCTCGTGTAATAATTGTCCACATACAAGTGGTACCCCTTTCCGAATAAGGGTGACACCAAGTTCTACACTAACTTGCCAGCGCACCCTATGTAATCTGGGCAGTTTTCTAGCCCTACGTGACTATCTTTTCCCTCATAAACCGTAAAGCTCCATACATAGCCTGTTGCCCTGTCACAGAACTTTTAGAGCTTGACCCCGTATCTGGCACGCTTGCTGAGAAGGTACTGTTTGAAAGACAAGCGGCCAGAAAATTTAATCAGGGACTCATCCATGCAGACAACTTGATCGGGAGTAAACAAGGCTGCAAAACGTTCGTTGAAGTGGTTTATGAGGGGCTGAATTTTGTAGAGCCGATCGTATTCAGGGTCTCCACAAGGACGACAAAGTTCATTGTCGTTGAAGTGCATGAACCACAAGATCTGCTTGTATCGTTTCCTGGGCATGGAGGCAGAGAACACGGGCATATGGTCCATTGGGCGCGTGGACCAATAGGCACGCAACGACAAGAATTTATGTGTGCCCATGTTGAGGGAAAGGCCCAGAAAGGTCTTAAATTCGGAAACAGTAATTGGTTTCCAATCTCTGGCAAGGGAAGGCAACTGGGGATTAGCGGCGATGAATTGACCAGCATATAAATTACTCTGGTCCACAATAGATCTATAGAGATCTTCTGTGAAAAACAGCGAATAATAATCAAGTGGTGTAAAATCAGCTGTTTCCACCTGAATACCGGGTTGGCCAGTAAATGGGGGAAGTACGGGTGCTGCAGAAGTGGTGGGGACCCAATCAGGATTGGCAAATTCTGCAGGAAGGGAACTATGGGCACGATGGGCCTGCCTTTGTCTTCTTCTTGGTGGCAGTGGGACACTACTTGTGCTTGCCACCTCGCCAGCTTGAACTGCACTTATGGGACTTGCCACGTCACCAAGTGTTACTGCAGTGCTGGATGTACATCCAGGATGTACAAAGTTGCTGGTGCTTGCCAGTTCACCAGAAGGAATAGCTGCGCTAGTACTTCTCTGCTCCATAATACAAGAGCCCTGCAGTTCTTGCTCCTCCACAACATCAGAAGATCGGGATCTGGTATGCCTGACCTTAGCAGGGACCTCACCTTCGTCGTCAGAGCTATCTGTCATGGAGCCGCTGTCATCTACAGGATCGTATTCTTAACCTGAATCTGACAGATGTGTGACCGCCTCTTCACTCTCTGTCATGCTCAGAAACGTGTAGGCCTCTTCACTAGTGTACCTTCAATTTGCCATTTTGGGCTCTAAATTTACTGGTACACTAGTAAGATTTACAGGTAAAAAAGCACCTGACTGTCAGCAACTTTATTAAACGCCATCAAAAAAACTGTTAGCGATCACAGGGATCAGGCCTGTCTCTGCGAACGCTGCAGTTATGTGTGTTGTGTTTTGTAAGTGACAGTGATCGATCGATACTGCACTTGGGTGGGCTCGGCTGGGCTGGGCGGAGGGGCTAAACGCAGGTGCTAGCAAGTATCTGGGCTGATCCCGCTAACACTGCATTTTTGGGAACCCTAAACTGCTGGGGACGCTAGTATAGATCTGATCAGATCAGATATTGATCTGTTCAGATACTATACCACTAAGAGAGTAGTATGCTTTACGCATGGGTTTTAGCATTACTGGCACTAACCTGACGCTGCCTGGGGTGACGCAGACCCTAACTGACGCTAAAACCTAATTGATATCACCCGCCGGGCGATCAGGGGGTTAAACCTTTATTGGGTTATATACGGCGGGTGCCCTCAAGCTATAAAAAGCAAACTAACAAACCAGCGTCACCCGTAACACTTATACGGTGATCACTGGTAAAAGAGTTAACTAGGGGCAATCAGGGGGTTAAAACCTTTATTAGGTAATATATGGGGGTACCTCACTCTATATAAAAACCTGACGGGTAACCTAAATATCTAAATAACTAACTGGCTAACCAGTGTCACCAGTGACACTTATACAGTGATCACTAGTGAAAGGTTTAACTCTAGGGGAAATCAGGGGGTTCAAACCTTTATTAGGTTGTATATGGGGGTACCCGACGCTATAAAAACCTGGCGGCGAACCTAAAAAAATAACTGGCTACCTAGCGGCACCTTAGTGACACTGGCGAAAGGGGGTGAAAGGGTTACCTGGGGGGCAATCAAAGGGTTAAACCTTTATTAGGGGGGGTTAGGGGGCTACCCTGGACCTAAAGGGACCTAAAGATATTTGCCCTGACACTTTTTACTGTCACAAATGACACCGATTGCAGTGATCAGTAAAAAAATTACCACTGCAAATGGTGACACTGTGACTGGGGGTGATCTGGGGGGTGATTTAGGGGTGACTGGGGGTTATTTGTGTGCCTTTGTGTACTGGTGTCAGTGGGCTGTTGGTGCAACTTACTGTGAGATGTCTTCCTCTCCTCACGCCGGACAAAAAAGGGATTTTTATAACAGCTTACCTGTAAAATCCTTTTCTTGGAGTACATCACGGGACACAGAGCGACTTAGTCATTACTAATGGGTTATATAGATACCTTCAGGTGCTGGCACTGGCAACTTCCAAAACCGGAAGTACCCTCCCCTATATAAGCCCCTCCCATCCGGGAGCACCTCAGTTTTGTAGCAAAGCAATAAGTGTCCCAAAAAGAGGGGTGGGAGCTCTGTGTCCCGTGATGTACTCCAAGAAAAGGATTTTACAGGTAAGCTGTTATAAAAATCCCTTTTTCTTTTTCGTACATCACGGGACACAGAGCGACTTAGTCATTACTAATGGGACGTCCCAAAGCAATGCCAAATGAGGGGAGGGATACACTATACATAAGCTGGGCGCCATCAGGCATGAGGATCTTTTGCGGCCTGCAACACACTGCGCCCAAAGGCGACATCCTCCTGACTTCTAACGTCTACCTGGTAGAATCTAGTAAACGTGTGTACTGAAGACCATGTTGCGGCCTTACAGACTTGAGCCAGGGAGGCCTGGTGATGCACTGCCCATGAAGTTCCAACTGCTCTTGTGGAGTGCGCCCTAACTTTGAACGGAGGCGGTCTCCTTCTCAAGCCATAGGCTTGTATTATGACCTGTCGAATCCACTTGGCTAAAGTAGATTTTGATGCTGCCTGACCCTTTCTGGGGCCTTCCGGCAGAACAAACAAAGTATCCGTTCTACGAATCTGAGCAGTGGCTTTTAGATAAGCTTTAACTGCTCTTACTACATCCAAAGAATGCAATAACTTTTCCTCTACCGAACTAGGTTTGGGGAAAAAGGAAGGAAGAACCACATCTTGGTTCAAATGAAACCTCGATACCACCTTAGGAAGAAAGGCTGGATGAGGACGTAATACTACTCTGTCCTTATGGACAACCAGATATGGCTCCTTACAGGACAAGGCGGCTAATTCCGATACTCTTTTAGCTGAACAAATGGGTACTAAGAAAATCAATTTCCTGGTGAGAAGAACCAAGGAAATGTGCTGCAATGGTTCAAATGGTTGTTTCTGTAGAACCGACAGAACCAGGTTTAAGTCCCATGGACATATGGGAATACTAACCGGAGGGCTAATACGCATCACTCCTTGTATGAAAGCTTTGACTAATGAATGCAAAGCCAAGGGCCTTTGAAAAAATATTGACAAGGCCGAAATCTGACCCTTGATAGTACTCAAGGCAAGCTTCCTATCCACAGCCCACTGTAGGAAGTCCCGAATCCTACCTATTACGTACTTACGTGGATGCCATTTCTTGGCCTCACACCACGCGATGTACGCCTTCCAGACCCTATAATAGATCTGCCTGGATACCGGCTTCCTGGCATTGATCATGGTAGATACCACAGGATTAGAGAGACCTCTCTTTTTTAGAATGTGGGCTTCAATAGCCAGGCCGTCAAACCTAGGGCTGGTAAGGAAGGGTGGTATATCGGTCCTTGCGAAAGCAGGTCCGGACGATGTGGGAGGGTCCAAGGACTCCCCACTGACATTTTTACAATCTCCGCGTACCATGCCCTTCGGGGCCACGCTGGAATCACCGGTTTCTTTTCTACCCGGATTCTGCGGATTAATCGCGGTAACAATTGTGGCGGTGGGAATGCATATATCAGCTTGAACTGATCCCAAGGGAACACTAGGGCATCCAAGCCGCAAGCTAGGGGATCCCTTGTGCGAGACACAAATCTGTCCACCTTTGCGTTTGAATCTGGATGCTAGCAGATCTACATCCGGTGTTCCCCACCGCTGGCATATTGCCTGGAAAACCTCGGGGTGAAGAGACCATTCCCCCGGGCATAATTGCTGGCGACTTAAAAAGTCCGCTTTCCAATTCACCACTCCTGGGATGAAAACCGCGGATATGGCTGGGACATATCTTTCTGCCCATTCCAGGATGCAATTCGCTTCCCTCTGGGCTGCACGACTCCTGGTGCCACCCTGGTGATTGATATATGCCACTGCTGTGGCATTGTCTGATTGAATTCTGACAGGGGACCCTTGGAGTTTGGATGTCCATGCTACTAGGGCATACCGGGCTGCTCGTATCTCTAAGAGATTGATGGGCAGGGCCTTCTCTGCTTCTGACCACTTGCCCTGGAGAGACCATTGCTCCAGTACTGCCCCCCAGCCTATGAGGCTGGCATCTGTAGTGACCACCTTCCAAGAAACCGGACTGAAGGGTTTCCCTTTTTCCAGATTCTGGGGCACCAACCACCAATGGAGGCTCTTGCGAACGGAAGGGGACAGGGACATTGGTAAGTCTAAAGCCTGAACTTTTTTGTTCCAGGCTGACAGTATGGCCCTCTGCAAGTTCCTTGAATGGAATTGACCGTAGGGTACTGCTTCGAATGAAGCCACCATTTTTCCCAGCAGCCTCATGCACAGGCGTATGGATGGTTTTCTTTTTGTACCCACTAAGTGGGTCAAATCTTTCAAAGACGACACCTTCTCTGGAGGTAAGAAAATCTTTCTCTGATTTGTATCCAGTCTTAGCCCCAAGTATTCCAGACTTTTGACTGGTCTTAGAGCTGACTTTTCTCGGTTGATAATCCAACCGCGATACTCCAGATACTTGATTGTCTCGTGAATAGCTACTTCCAGTTTTTCCACTGAGTGGTCTATTAGTAGCAGGTCGTCTAAATATGCCATTATCGTTACACCCCGTGTTCTTAGATTGGCCAACAGTGGGGCCAGAATTTTTGTGAACACTCGTGGTGCTGTGGCCAGACCGAAAGGTAAGGCTCTGAACTGAAAATGGCGCCCTTCTACTACAAAGCGTAGAAATTTCTGGTGGGCCGGAAAGATGGGAATATGCAGATAAGCATCCTTTATGTCGATCGAGGCTAACCATTCCTGCCCTTGTAGGGCGGTGGTCACCGATCGGATCGACTCCATCTGAAAAGTCCTGATATGTAGGAACTTGTTTAGCCCTTTTAGATTTAATATGGGCCTCACGTCCCCATTTGGTTTGGGGACTGTGAAAAGGTTTGAGTAAAACCCGAACCCGCTTTCTTCCAAGGGAACCTTCATGATTGCACCTTGGAGCAATAGTTGTTCTAGTGCCAGAAGGAGGGATCCTCTCTTCTGGGGATCGCTTGGCACGTTTGACCTCATAAAATGGGCAGGAGGAGTGTCTTTTAACTCCAGCTTGTATCCCAGACTTACTGCGGAGATCACCCATCTGTCTCTGATGGTGTCCCGCCAGGTCTCTGTGAACAACTGAAGTCTTCCCCCCACCCGATTGAGTGGGGGCAACCCTTCATGACTTGGGGGGAGGTTTTGTACCTCTCTTGACCCAGGGTTTCTTGTTACCCTGTGATTGTCCCTGATTTCTGCCCCCTGAATTTGACCGCGGAGGCCGTCGGAACTGTTTCACAGCCGATGTGCCAGGGACTGGAGAAGTAGGCCTCTTAAAAGAAGGACTTCTACTCTTGTTCTTAACCGGCAAGAGTGTACTTTTACCGGCAGAAATTTTCTGGATATACTTGTCCAGATCTTCTCCAAATAAGCGTTCTCCATGAAATGGGGAGCTTCAGCAGACCAGTTTTTGAGCCATAGAAGCCTACGCATATGTACTACAGACAGCGTAAAGCGGGAGGCCTGTTGGATTGTATCCTTTATGGCGTCCACCGCAAAACACAAGGCTCTAGGTAGGTCAGCTAGGGCAAGAGCCTGCTGATCTGGTAAGTCCCTTAAGACTTGTTTCAACTGATCTTTCACTGCTTGGCAGACTCCAATCGCTGCTACTGCAGGTTGTGTCACCATGCTTGCTGTAGAGAAAGCAGATTTTAGTAAAGACTGCAATTTTTTATCTATTGGGTCTTTGAACATTGGAACATTATCTACTGGACATGTCAGTGATTTATTCACACAAGAGATGGCTGCGTCCACTGTAGGGACCCTCCATTTTTTTTTAACTTATCCTCCATGGGATAGATCACTGGAAATCTCTTGGGGGGAGTAAATATTTTATCAGGATGCTCCCAATCCTGGTAAATAAGCCCTTCCAATAAAGGGTGGATTGGGAAGGAACAGACAGTCTGGGGAGCTTTCAGCGACCCCAGCGAGGAAACAGTAGTGGTTGATGGTTCCGCCAGAGGCATTTAAATGCTGATCGGACCATGTTAGTCAGAGACTGAACCCATAATCTTTCAGCCTGAGATGCTGAGAAAGGTTCTTCCACTGTTGATTCCTCTATAACCGAATCAACCTCATCCTGATCCCCTTCAGGTAGGTCGATCTCTGTGTGGGGCTGTTCCTCCACTAACAGGCACTCTGAAGGAGGAGACAGAGATCGGACGCGCTTTCCCTGTGACAGGGAAGCAGCGATCAATGCTGTTAATCTCTCTTCCAATCCTCCCAGAGTTGAGGAAAAAACCTCCTCTGTTATATATACAGGAGCAGGTGGACTGGGGACAGCCGCAGCACCAGGTACTCCTGCGGGGTTCCTACGGCTACTGACCTCTGAATTTTCAGGGGAGATTGGTGCAGTACAAGCATGCCCAAAATCCTCAGAGCCCGATGGAGACCCCTTTGGCTTCCTGGAAGACTTATTTCCAGAGCATCTGGACGACATATCCTTTAAGCACAAAGCTGAGGTATTCCCGTCGTCATACACCAATTTTGCTGGTAATAGTCTAACACAGTTGCTGCTATATACCAGCTGGTGTCCACTAAAGTGCCTTTCTATGGGGATGCCTGCATCAACCGCCTCTGTGTGCCACCGTTTTGTTGCTAGCTCTGTTTGCATCCAGCTGACACTTGTACTGTGTCTTTTATCCATGCTGGGACGCCTGCACATGCGCAGATGCGCCGCGGCGCGCATCGAGCGTCATCCACCCGCCCCGCCCCTCTTCCTTCATAGAAGGCACGTGCACGCGCCCGCATGCGCGCCCGTGCGCCTTTGGCGCTCTTTTTTGAAATCAAGCAGGGACTAGGAGCCAGGGCCCTTTTTGCCGGAGGGCCTGTGCGGTGGATGAGCGCAGCAACAGGGCAGAGGAAGTGGATTCCCGCAGAGAAACTTACCAACTGCCTGGATAGTTTGACTTGAAAAAGCCAAAGATCCCTATGACAAGAAAAATGGACCACAGCGGCCTCTAGTGGTTTAACACAGGTACCGCGGTCTCCCTTTTTATAATTTTTTCTTGACTACTATTAAAATTTTACATTTTCCAGTAGTTACAGGCATACACAGATATTAGCGGGAATACCGTTAGGTAACAGACAGAAAGACAAATTAGGCTTGGGGGTCCCCTAATAGAACCAAGTTCCTGGGGGCCCCCACTTACCTGTTCCCCGCCGCAGGACTTTGTTTGGTCCACAGAAGCCCAAACTTCACCTATCACGGCAGGCATTGTAATTAAACCTTCAGGGGCCGGGTTCCCAAGGATTCCACTCCCCTGGACCTGTATAGCACCCTGCACAGAAAACATCTTGGTCGTGGGTATGACCAGAGCTCTGGATCCCAGGGTCCAGCCCTCTAAGAGAGGCATTACAGGCAAAACCTTGCTCTTCTGCTGCAAGGCCCGGGTACCGACCGTTTAGCTATGAAGCTTTTTTGGTCGGATCCGGAACAGCTTACTAAGGCCCGTAAAAGAACCTGTACGCAAGCCCAGTGAAAACACATGTTACTCTTTGGCCAACACCTTAGACACTGGCAAAAAACTGAGGTGCTCCCGGATGGGAGGGGCTTATATAGGGGAGGGTACTTCCGGTTTTGGAAGTTGCCAGTGCCAGCACCTGAAGGTATCTATATAACCCATTAGTAATGACTAAGTCGCTCTGTGTCCCGTGATGTACGAAAAAGAAAAGACCGCCACAAGGAGAAATTACATCACTTCCCCAGCCTGTGTTTACATTACACAGGCAGAGGAAGCATCTCATTCGCCGGAAGCGATCACGAGGGGGTGGCCAGAAACCAATGGCCGCCCACTCATCCCGGATCGCTCCTGAAGCGATACTGAGCGCTGTATGTACCAGGGGGGTCCGATCCGACACCCCACCCGTGGGAAGGCAGGCACATACAGGTACGTTGATGTGCCTATCTGTGCCATTCTGCCGACGTATATGTACATGCGGCGGTCATTAAGTGGTTAAAATCTGTACCAGACCCTACTGGTCTGGTATGAATATTTATGGGGAGGCCATATGCCATTTTGTGAGTTCCCCTTGACATCTTTATCAGACCCTCATCAGGATAAAGGGTCATTTATGCATCCTTAGTGGGAATTATACCCTTTTTTTTGTGTGGGGTCCACCTTTAACATCTATACCAGACCCTCACCTGAGATAAGAGTCTGCCATAGATTAGGTGAACTCTCAGCTGATTGGTAGGTGGCTGAAGCTGTAATTTTTCAGCAACTTAAACAGCATTTTTTTTCATTTGTAAATGTTAATGTGGCTGTAGTTGGTTGCATACATCATCCAGATGCACCACTTCACCAGCAGGGTCAGGGCAACCCCAAAGGATGTTAGTTATTTCTTTTTCATTCCTGTTCACTCTGCCCCTCACTGTGCAGGGAGGGGATCTAATCACCCCCTCCCTGCACAGTTTTATGGTTTTCATCTTTGACAGCAAAACAATCCTCCCATGTTGTAGAGTTGAGGAGAAGGGGAGACATTTTTTAGTTTAGCAAAATAAATGTGGCAGGGCTGATACCATTCCTTGTTATTTCATTTAACAAATAGAACGGTATTGTCAGTCCACAACAGGAACAGATTGATGGGAATTTCTCTGTGACTGCATTGTCTTTAATCCTTTCATTGTCAGAGCCACTTTTGTATGAAATATTAAAATGTGTGAAAATTAGTTAAAACTCCCCAAACATTATATATTTTCTGAAAGCAAAGACCCTGCAGAATAAAATGGTGGTAGTTTGAATTCATTATGCTATTAGAGGTGTTGTTTATCAAATAAATATTTTCAGTAAAAAAATACAATAAAAGTAATGTTACTGCACACAAATGAGATGCATTACCCAACTTTTTGGTAAAATATAAATTATGAGGTTGTTCCGAGTAAATAGAAACCCAACATGTAAAGCCTTAAAATTGTGCATACCAGTGAAAAGGTAAATGCAATTCCGGCCATCAGAAACAGAAATACTATATAATGTTATTGTGGTGCCTTAAAATGCATGTCCAACCAAAACCTTTTTTCTTTTGGACAGCCACTGTCCAGGGCTCCATTAGAGAGATTTCCCCTCACTTCCTGTCCTGCAGATAACAGTTTTACGAGTACAGTAAGTAGATCCCAACACACAACGCACCTCAAAGCACCATAATACACATACCAAGCACTGCGGTGTGCTGCCTTTTTTAAAAAAAGAGTCATGTGGGTTTTTCATGCATTGTGATACATTGGCAGTTATTCGTAATAAATAAATGTGAGTATTAACACCCGGCAATAGAATGGGCCATACATGGTTTTCATGAACACATTGAAGGATATACTTTGATTTTATATAAATGCAGTGTAACAGACTGAATGAGTCCTGCACATTATCACACATATCTCCTAAAGACACAGCTCTGTAGATCAGATTGGAAGATTTACACTTCATATTTCACTTACGCTGAACACATGAGATTTGTAATAAGACTTCTCCCCTGAATAAGCTTTGTCACTAAAGAATGTACAGCGAATATCCCTCCTATAATGATGTCTCCATCCTGAGAATACTCGTACTCAAATATATATTTCTTCATAAACATATCACAGCGGTGAGCAGAGTTCTGGGGGTCAGATCCGCAGGGGGTCACACACAAAGACAACAGCCACAATATTCTAAGTAGATATCTGAAGACAACATGGCCGAGTCTCTGATAGACTCCAATGAGTTCTTCCTCGTCTCCCGACCTCATCATCACTGACATCAGCCCAGGATCCTGACACTGACTTCATGGCTCTGGTGAAGGCTGTGAGAGTGTCAGGTTTATAAAGAATAATTCTGTTATTTATTACTGATAGACTGGAATATGAATCTACTTATAGAGTAGGAGAAAAAAAGACCAAAACTAAAATACACAGAAGCCATCTTTGTCAGCACCGTAGAAAGTGAAGGTTATAAAAATATCATTATGACATATTGTAAATGAAGCAGTAAAAATGAGAAGTTTCATGGCCAAGAATGCCATGTTTATTATTAATATTCATATTGTTATTACTGTAGCGGCCTCCACTCTCTCCCTCTAGTATCAATTCTTCTGTCTCTGGCTTATGTCTAGGGGTACCTTGGAGGAGAGAGTGCGGGGTCACCACGCCAATGTTCCCACTGCAGATGTGTGTGTGGTGGGAGACAATCCTCTTTTACCTTCCCGGTCGGTGTTCTGCATCTGGAGCCTCCTCCTGGTTTCTTGAACAGTATCTGCCAGTAAATGAGCCCCACACCAATAAAGTCCAACACTCCTTTATTCTTCTCAATGTAAAAGTGAACACAATCAGTTGGACTCCCTCACCGAACAGAACAGACAAGGCGGTGTGGATGCGAGTAAGGCCCAGGCACAATGAACTCTCTTCTTTCTTCCTAGAAGTAGATTCCTGCTCTCAATCGAGGAAGACATCCCTCCAGGCGGTCTCCGGAGGCTCACCCGTCACTGGCAATTTGGTGCACCAGGTCTTCAGGTGAGTATCCCCTCCGGTCCCTTACGCCACTGGATTCGGGTAACCACTCCCGGGGTCCCCTGGGAAGTCCATCCCTCGCGGAGCCTTAGTCCGGGACACTCAGTCCCAGACCTCCATCCAAGTACCTCACCCCAGGCTAAAGGTGCCTGGGATGGAACACGACCTCCGAACGTCCTCTAGGCCTAGGCCGCCTAGACTCCCGACACAAACCACCGCCCTCAGGCTGAAGGTGCCTGGGACTCGACTCCCGCCACCAAAAATGGCCGCCCCCTTTATACCCTCTCCCAGCAAGCACGGCGGGCTCCCCGCCCCACCATACACCTGCCGAGAGAGGCCAAAAGAGGTACGACACTGCAACGATGGATCAACCCCGGGCCCAAAGTGACAGCGCCACCCGGTGGGCCCCAGGGACGCATACATCACAGTTTCCCCACCAGATTCAAACAGAAAAGCACATACCCGCTACACTCTCCCCCTGGTTGTTTGACACTGGTCCCCAGTGTCTGGAACAAACCATGCCCTCAATGGCTGACATAGTCCAATCCAGAAACCGACTAAAAATTTCAAAAACAAACTTTAGAAAACTAAAACTAGCTAGAGCAGTTGTGCCTGAGCCTCACATGAAAAGGGAGGGAAAGGGAAACAACAACACAACAAAGACCCACCCCATTCTCAGTGGTCTTGATGGGATGCTCTCCTGCAGAGGGAAAAGAAAAGTTAAACACACAAATCCCTGACACATATGTTCGTGTGAGAACGAAAAAACGTCTCCGCAGAGAAATCCTTTCCTTCAAAATGTGTGTGTGTGAACAGTGAATGCCGATGCACGACACTGCCACCTCCTGACAGCGCCGCAGTAACTGCACTTGTGGAATTTTCCTTCTTCTTTGGGCCCTATCTACCCCAGAGTCTGTGATTGCTTGCTGGAAAATTGAAGAACAAACAGGAACAGTCCTTCAACTCCTTTGGGTAACAAGAACAACAAACCCCGGAAAGTTCAGCAGTGTAAAGAACAAAACGGAGTCTCTCTTCTCCTATAGATAGAAACGAGGGTGCGGCAGGACAAGGGGTTTCAGATGCTGATCCAGAGTCTCTATTTGGTATTCGACATCTTCCCCTTCCTTACGTCGAATCAGCACCTTGTCCGCGTGAATATGCCGCCCCAACATCCACTCTGCCTTGCAATCTTTAAAGCGCTGAGATGCCTTGGGGAAGCATGCAAGGTACCTGCGGGCGTGTGGGACTTGAATGTGGGTCCACACAAAGTCATTGTACCACCGCTCCCGGCAAACTTCTACTTCAACAGTAACTCTTTGGACAGGTATGGGTACTCCCACCCATATTCAGCAGCAACCTTTTGACAAAACAGGCGTTGTAGTCTCGCCAGTGGAGGAATGGTGGCTTTGTCCCCTTCACCTGGCAAGACTATGGCATCCGGGTGACGAGGTGCTCTGATCACCTCAGTTCTGGGCATAGGTGCCCGCAACAACAGTCTCTTCTCCCCAGCATTAGGTGCAGATGGCACCGGGGAGGCAAGAGTAGGCTGGGGATGGGACCCCTCCTCAGGCGCTGGTGCCTCCACCCGAGGTGTACTATCCCCTGTAGACATGGGTGGGTCCCTGGTTCTGCGGGACGAGGCGAGAGGCACTTTGTCACAGCCCTTTTGAGCAAACAGTTCATCAATGGCGACATCGTCTCCCATATCAGAGAGCGACTCTAGGCCGGAGGTGTCACACTCCTCCGCGGGTATGTAGCCTGTAGTGGAAATGGGACTACCACCCCCCACGGACACACAGGGCTGTGAATCTCCGACACCTCCGCCCACACACCAAGTCCCTCCGCCTGGCTTACCTCGGCCTTTTCTTGAGGCGGGACGTCCAGAACTCTTCTGACCAGATCCATCCGGGCCGGGCGTAGGCAGGCGAGATGGTCCACCGCAACCGCTGGACGGGGCTACCATGCCGGTCTTTCTCTTCGGCGGTGGACGCTGTGAGACAGTGGTGACCGAGTCAGCATCCTCTGGTTTCTCCTGTATTTGAGTACTCACGATCTCCTCTGCGGTCGTTGCAGTGCACACAGGGATGGCTGTCAAAGCCGCGATTCCTCCAACTTGAGTGGTGCTGCCTGTGGTACGGCCGGGGTAGATGGTTCTTGGCTTCTCAATGACTGAATCCACCTCGAATAAGAACTTCCCACAGGCTTCACATCACCCGAATGGCTTCAGATGACACACCAGTCCCGAGCAGCCGGGACAAATCACACCCAGGGCCTTAACGTCCATGCATGAATACAGGGCGAATCGTCCCCGGGGCTTTAGCCGGATCCCCGTATCGGTCACCGGAGCAGCAGCAGTCAAAGACGTGGTAGAAGGGTGAAGTGGAACCCACGCTGTATGTCCGAACATGGTGACTTGCTGCTGGTCCATGGCGCACTGCAAGTTTTGCGACAAAGTCCCCACGTGTAGTCCTTCACACGTCTTGGACTCCTCCCCTCTGCACTGTAGTTTGCAGACTTTTCTTCTTTCCTGAGTCACGCCCACGAACTAAGCAGGGAGGGTGTGCCTGATGGTGCAGTGCAAATAGAAGCCCCCACGTGTAGTCCCTCACACGGCTGGGCTCCCCCCTCTTCTCGCTCTTCTGCGCGGGCCTTTCCCTTCACTGGGTCATGTCCACGACTTCGAGCAGGGATGCACTTTGGCCAATGATATGGCCGACCTACTCGGAACTCCTCCGGGCAGACACGTCCAAACTCCGTAATAGCACGAACACCATCCCGGACGAGCCCCCACGTGTAGCGGCCTCCACTCTCTCCCTCTAGTATCAATTCTTCTGTCTCTGGCTTTTGTCTAGGGGTACCTTGGAGGAGAGAGTGCGGGGTCACCACGCCAATGTTCCCACTGCAGATGTGTGTGTGGTGGGAGACAATCCTCTTTTACCTTCGGGTCAGTGTTCTGCATTTGGAGCCTCCTCCTGGTTTCTTGAACAGTATCTGCCAGTAAATGAGCCCCACACCAATAAAGTCCAACACTCCTTTATTCTTCTCAATGTAAAAGTGAACACAATCAGTTGGACTCCCTCAACGAACAGAACAGACAAGGGGGTGTGGATACGAGTAGGCCCAGGCACAATGAACTCTCTAATTCCTTCCTAGAAGTAGATTCCTGCTCACAATCGAGGAAGACATCCCTCCGGGTGGTCTCCGGAGGCTCACCCGTCACTGGCAATTTGCTGCACCAGGTCTTCAGTTGAGTACCCCCTCTGGTCCCTTACGCCACTGGACTCGGGTACCCACTCCCGGGGTCCCCTGGGAAGTCCATCCCTCGCGGAGCCTTAGTCCGGGACACTCAGTCCCAGACCTCCATCCAAGTACCTCACCCCAGGCTAAAGGTGCCTGGGATGGAACACGACCTCCGAACGTCCTCTAGGGCTAGGCCGCCTAGACTCCCGACACAAACTACCGCCCCCAGGCTGAAGGTGCCTGGGACTCGACTCCCGCCACCAAAAATTGTCGCCCCCTTTATACCCTCTCCCAGCAAGCACGGCGGGCTCCCCGCCCCACCATACACCCGCCCAGAGAGGCCAAAAGAGGTACGACACTGCAACGATGGCTCAACCCCGGGCCCAAAGTGACAGCGCCACCCGGTGGGCCCCAGGGAACCATACATCACAGTTTCCCCACCAGATTCAAACAGAAAAGCACATACCCGCTACATTACTATTATTATTTTGTATAGGGATGAGGTTCAGCAGTTACCATAGATTTGTGGTGCATCCCTGGGATTCGTAAAGTTTGTGAATCACAAACTTTTTGCTGAAAAATTGGCAGGTTCACCACCAAAATAGAGAACAACCTCTAATTCAGTGCACAAGGAATGGATGAAGTAATGGATGATCCATTGATGTACGGGTGGGGTCACAGCAGATTTATTATCAGTGTTGTTAGGAACAGCTGACAATGCTGTGTAGAGAGAGATTATTATTTATTTATTTTATTTTTTACATCTGTACATGTCCCCCATGGCAGTGCATAAATCAGAACATTAGCGCGTTACTGTAAATCTGCTCTTTAAGCTGCTATTTGTTTGAAGTATGCCACGGGATCTTTTGGAAGACTAAGTGGAAGAACAGTGTGTACCTAAAACACTGCATTCTATTCACCAAACCCCCTATCCCAACTGATAAGATAAAAGTTAGGAATACACCAGTTAGGCCTATTATCCCTGATTACTATCCTGGGCAATTTTACATTGTAGTGTATAGTGACAATCAGCACCAAGAAACTTTCTAAAGTGCAAAGTAACTAAAACTATACAGAAACAGAGGGGGTTATATACTAAAGGCAAATCCACTTTGCACTACAAGTGCAAACTACAAGTGCAAAGTGCACTTGAAATTGTGCTGACTGTGCACTTGGAATTGCAGTCGCTGTAGATCCAAGGGGGACATGCAAGGAAAATAAAAAACAGTATTTTAGCTTGCACATGATTGGATGATAAAATCAGCAGAGCTTCCCCTTATTTCAGATCTACCCCTCAGATTTACAGCGACTGCACTTCCAAGTGCACTCTCAGGGCAATTTCAAGTTCACTTTGCACTTGTAGTTTGTACTTGTAGTGCAAAGTGGATTTGCCTTTCGTAAATAACCCCCAATGTATATATCAAAATAAATGTGAAAAAACAAACAAAAGAAAAACCCCACAGTTGCTGTAACACTCACATTGATTCACCACCCCAATTGAACAATTATTTCCTTATAGTGCAGTGCTGTATGACATTTACAAAACCTTTTTTTAACCACTTCAGCCCCACTGTGTCGCTTTAACTGACAATTGCGCGTGCGTGCAACGTTGTACTTAAAAATAAAATTGACATCCTTTTTTTCCCACAAATAGAGATTTCTTTTGGTGGTATTTAATCACCTCTGCGGTTTTTATTTTTTTCGCTATAAACAAATGAAGAGCGACAATTTTGAAAAAAAAATACAATATTTTTTAATTTTTGCTATAATAAATATCCCATTTTTTTTCCTCAGTTTAGGCCGATACGTATTCTTCTACATATTTTTGGTTAAAAAAAAATTGCAATAAGCGTATATTGATTGGTTTGCGCAAAAGTTATAGCGTCTACAAAATAGGGGATAGATTTATAGCATTTTTTTTAATTTTTTTTTACTAGTAATGGCAGCGATCTGCGATTTTTATTGGGACTGTGATATTGACACGTTTTACACATTTTTGGGACCATTGTCATTTATACAGCGATTAGTGCTATACAAATGAACTGATTACTGTATAAATGTCACTGGCAGGGAAGGGGGTAACACTAGGGGTGATCAAGGGGTTAACTGTGTTCCCTAATGTGTGTTCTAACTGTAGGGAGGATGGGACTGACTAGGAGAAGAGAGAGATCCGTGTTCATACTTCGTATGAACACACGATCAGTCTCCTCGCCCCTGAGAGAACCGGGATTTGAGTGTTTACACACACACATTCCCGTTCTCGTTCTGTAACGAGCAATCGCGGGTGCCCGTCGGTCATCGCGACTGCCGGGCACTCACATTGGCTCCGGGGACACGCTTCGGGCGCGCGCGCGGCTGGAGGCGTCTTAAAGAGCCGACATACAGCTACTACGGCTCGCGCAGGGGAGCCAGCCTGCCGCAGTATAACTGCAGCGGCTGGTCCGGAAGTGGTTAAGAAAACATGATAATCCACTTTTATATACTCTGAATAAATGATTGATATCCCAGTGAAACCAGTCCATATACATGGGAACAAAAAAAACAGGGATACTTAGAAAGTAACCCTAGGTCGGACTTCATAGGCATAGAGAACAATGGAGAAGTAGAAAAAAATATTACAATATTTATTGAAAAAAATACATAGTATACATTTGAGCATTCAAAAACATTACAAATCATATAATGTTTTTGAATGCTCAAATGTACCGTATATATTCGAGTATAGGCCAAGTTTTTCAGCACATTTTTTTGTGCTGAAAATGCCCCCCTCGGCTTATACTCGAGTCACCTTTTTGCGCCTGATCTCCCGGAATTTGGGGACCCGGTACCCGCCGGCCGTAGGTCCCCTGGTTTTTCAAAGCCGGGCACCCCTTCCATAGACTCCCATGTTAAACGGTAATATCTCCGGTGATTTGGGGACCCGGTACTGGCCCGTCATAAGACCACTGGACCGGAAATTTGGCACACATGTAGCCCCATTTCTTCTCTAAAAGTGTGCAAAGTTTTTTGTCTGGGGGACCTACGGCCGGGGAGTACCGATTTTTCAAACCCGGGCACCCCTTCCATAGACTCCCATGTTAAACGTCAGTCTAGTCATGGACACAGTGAGGCATGGGCACAGTGAGGCATGGGCACAGTGAGTCCTGGACACAGTGAGGCATGGATGCAGTGAGGCATTCACATGGACACAGTGAGGCAAAGTGAGGCATGCAGATGGACACCCTAGGCTTATACTCGTGTGGTAAAATTAGGTGCCTTGGCTTATATTCGGGTCGGCTTATACTCGAGTATATACGGTATACTGTGTATTTTTTTCAATAAATATTGTAATATTTTTTTCTACTTTATTCTCTATGCCTATAAAGTCCGACCTAGGGTTACTTTTTAAGTACCCCTGTTTTTTGTTCCCTTCTAATCTATGGATGTGGCAATGTAAGTGCTTCCTATCTTAGTCTCAGTCCATATACATATAACATCTATTATTGAAAAAGATAGTTAATTTATCACAGTGTATAGAACAATCCACCGCTGTGCTCATCCGTCCTAACTGAGATCAATACTTGTGTATCCTTCACCAGCCAAAATGCCTGCTCACTTCACAGATGAGTAAACAACTCATATAATGTGTGTCAGTGAATTAGTTGACCAGACTGTGTGGACTGCACAGAGAGAACCAAAAACGTATGTAAAGTGAAATATCATGAGGTTTATTAGATAGGTGATATAAATAAATACAAACAGTGAAAACCAACCAAACAACCCACAAAGAACAAATAATATATACAGCAAAGGGCAGTACCAGAATCTTGAATGTAAGCCAGACTAGGGTCATACACAGCAGATCAGGAGATTGACAAAGGGTTGTTCCAGAAGCAAAAATGTAGCCAGGCCAAGGTCATACACGGGGAGTCAGCAGATGGGGACAGGGAACAAACAAGACAGGGAGGGCACGGATGGATAGGCTCAGGATAGGGCTCAGGATGGGGATCAGATCAGGTCAGGTCAGGAGAGGTGAGGTACAGGCTCAAGGTCTGAATACAAGCACCAAGGTCAGGGCTCAAGGAGAGAGAGAGACCAAGGCGAGCATGTAAGTGCTCGCCGGGTATTTATAGGACTGCTATGATTGTCCTCATGTGACAGCTGAGCGGAGGAAGTGCTGCCTGCGCCACACTGCCGGAATACATCTGCTGGTGGATGCCGGTACTACGGACCATGGATCAGGCATTACCACCAGCAGGTGAGATCCTCTATCAAAGATACTGGCTGCAAGAGGACACCTGCTGGTGGACACTAGTACTGCAATCCATAGGACAAACAGCGCCACCAGCGGGTAAAGCCTTTCCTGACAGTACCCCCACCTAAAAGAGCGGCCTCCGGATGCTCCAACCAGTCTTAATTGCCCATAGTCTATGGCATTGAGTAGCACAAAGGATGAGGGTACTTCAGATTGGTCATCAGGCACTTTAAACTGGACCAGGAAGCACGTCCAAGCGGACAGCGGGCACATCCGGGCAGACAGCGGGCACATCTGGGCAGACAGTGGGCACATCCGGGCAGACAGCAGGCTACGGGTCGTCGAGCTGGGCAGCAGGCTCCAGGTCATCGAGCTGGGCAGCAGGCTCCGGGTCGTTGATCTGGGCAGCAGGCTCCGGGTCATCGAGCTGGGCAGCAGACAGGAACACCTAAGGCTGGGCAGCAGACAGGAACATCTCAGGCTGGACAGCAGACAGGAACATCTCAGGCTGGGCAGCAGACAGGAACATCTCAGGCTGGGCAGCAGACAGGAACATCTCAGGCTGGGCAGCAGACAGGAACACCTCAGGCTGGGCAGCAGACAGAAGCTCCTCAGGCTCGGAAGCAGACAGGAACACATCAAGCTGGGCAGCAGGCAGGAACACCTCAGGCTTGGCAACAGGCAGGAACATCTCAGGCTTGGCAGCAGGCAGGGACACATCAGACTGGGCAGCAGGCTCCTCAGGCCGGGAAACAGGCACCACAAACTCAGGCCGGGAAATGGGCACCACAACCTCAGGCCAGGAAACGGGCACCACAACCTCAGGCCGGGAAATGGGCACCACAACCTCAGGCCGGGAAACGGGCACCACAACCTCAAGCCTGGAAACGGGCACCACAACCTCAAGCCGGGAAACGGGCACCACAACCTCAAGCCGGGAAACGGGCACCACAACCTCAAGCCGGGAAACAGGCACCGGACCTTCAGACTGAGACACCGGATCTTCAGACTGGGACACCAGATCTTCAGACTGGGAAACCAGGACTTCAGGCTAGAAGACAGGCATCGGGACATTAGGCTGGAACATTGGCTCTGACACTTCAGGCTGGAACACTGGCTCTGGTACTTCAGGCTGGAACATTGGCTCTGGCACTTCAGGCTGGAACACTGGCTCTGGCACTTCAGGCTGGCAGGCTGGCACAGGAACTTCAGGCTGGCAGGCTGGCACAGGAACTTCAGGCTGGAACACTGGCACTTTGGGCTGGAACACTGGCACCTCGGGCTGGAACACTGGCACCTCGGGCTGGAACACTGGCACCTCGGGCTGGAACACTGGCACTTCAGGCTGGAACACTGGCACTTCAGGCTGGAACACTGGCATTTCAGGCTGGAACACTGGCACTTCAGGCTGGAACACTGGCATTTCAGGCTGGAACAGATTGGTGGGTGTGGAGGCAGGTTGGGTTAATGGCATGATCATTTTGGTTGGTCAAAACTTTTGCTTCTTCTTTGGCTTAGCCACTGCAGATTTATAAATAACTGGAGGAATGTAAGAAAAGGAAGTAATTGGGCAAAAAGAAGGGCTGTAATGCGGTGGAGATATGGGGGCAAAGGCTAGAGAAGGTTTTTGTGGAATTGTTACAGGAGGAAGGGAAGAGGCAGGTGGATTGAAGGCAGGATAAGTGCGGCAAGTGGAGACTGGGTAATAGTACTTGGTGGGAAGCTGAGTATACTGGGCTATAGCTGAGGTTGCTATAGGTGACGGGAGATAGATTCTTGGGAAGGCAGGTGACTAATGGCAGGGCTGGGTTGTTGTGGTTTGGCTAAATACAGGAGATCAGACCAAGCCTGAAGCACAGGTTGAACAAAAGTTGGTTCACACACACCCTGCTTAATCAGAGACTGCACTGCACAAATACAATCTTCTAACAACTGTTTGGAACAGGCCGAATATTGCTCAAAAAAGGATGCAGAGTCATCCTCCAACAGCCATACTAGGGACTCCACCTGAGCAAAACTGAAAGGGGGAGTGTAATCATCACGGCCCTTTGGAACACAGGACAGGGCTAGCTCAGTACACATTTGGATCAAGGGCTGAACTTCCCCAAATGGCATTAAGCCCTGATCAACCAGGGAGTAAATTAAACTAATACTCCCTAGCAGCTGCTCACTGGTCAATTCTTTCAATGCCTGCCTACTCTCTGATGCCAGCAGAGCATAAAAAACAACCTCTTTGGCATTCATGTTAGCAAAACACACTGAACCAAAAATGGTTTCTCTGTGCAGCCACTTCTGATCAGGGATGGCCTTGGTATACTGTCAGTGAATTAGTTGACCAGACTATGTTGACCACACAGAGAGAACCAAAAACGTATGTAAAGTGAAATATAATGAGGTTTATTAGATAGGTGATATAAATAAATACAAGCAGAGAAAACCAACCAAACAACCCACAAACAACAAATAATATATACAGCAAAGGGCAGTACCAGAATCTTGAATGTAAGCCAGGCCAGGGTCATACACAGCAGATCAGGAGATTGACAAAGGGGTGTTCCAGAAGTAAAAACGTAGCCAGGCCAAGGTCATACACGGGGAGTCAGCAGATGGGGACAGGGAATAAACAAGACAGGGAGAGGATGGATGGATAGGCTCAGGATAGGGCTCAGGATGGGGATCAGATCAGGTCAGGTCAGGAGAGGTGAGGTACAGGCTCAAGGTCTGAATACAAGCACCGAGGTCAGGGCTCAAGGAGAGAGAGAGACCAAGGTGAGCATGTAAGGGCTCGCCGGGTATTTATACGACTGCTATGATTGTCCTCATGTGACAGCTGAGTGGAGGAAGTGCTGCCTGCCCCACACTGCCGGAATACACCCGCTGATGGATGCCGGTACTACGGATCATGGATCAGGCATTACTACCAGCAGGTGAGATCCTCTATCAAAGATACTGGCTGCAAGAGGATACCTGCTGGTGGACACTAATACTGCAATCCATAGGACCAACAGCGCCACCAGCGGGTGAAGCCTTTCCTGACAATGTGGTAAAGGGAAAAAGAAAAGTTTTGGGACTTTGAATGAAGCATGTGTATTTAACATAATGAATGGAATGGAACCTATTTTTTCAGGGTCATGTGTTGTGATTCCCTGAACAGGGCAGCACAAGATCCTTTGATGGTAATCTCCAATTATTAACATTTGATCAATTTGAGGTTCATGAATACATATAGTGCCCAGTATAACATACAATAAGGTGCATAATTAAAAAAAGGGCTAGGTTTGGCATCCTTGAATCAGAAGACTCTTGTGCCTCGACGCGTTTCATGGCAGTTATAGCCACTTATCAGGAGAGGAATGCATGTACTTTGGCTACAGGGCAAGATCAAAAAGAATGGATGAATAAAAAAAAATACTTAAAGGGTATTCCATGAACTCTATAAGAGTGAACTGAGAACTAATACGTTACCTATGGTAAAACCCAAGTATATATATAAAGAGGCCAAGCGATTGCCCACGATGGAATTGGATGGTGGCTCTGTATCAAGTTGTCTCTCCCGGGGTTGAGGCGGAGATAACCCCCCTTCCCCCACAGGAGCTCCAAAGGGCCAGGGGGGGCACAGCGGACACATGCGGCCAAGGGGCAGACGGGAGCCACAGCACACCACCGGGGATGGGGCAGATCCATAAGATGCATGCCAGGATCTAGGAGAGAGGATGAATGCAAAGCCAGAATGAAAGACCAGGATGAGAAAAACGAGTGGGTGTGTGGTGTGGTCAGTGAGATATGTGAAATGAACTGTTGGAGGTGTGTGTAAAAAATATATCTTAATAAATACCTTATGTGTCAGATGATTATCCTCGGACTAACAGCAAGTGTGAGAAAAATGTGTGGAATTAATCTAAACACACCCTGGAAACTGGGATAAATAAGTAAAAGAAAATCTCAAAAAATCAATCAAAAGTCAGGGCATAATGGTCCTGCAAGGTGAATGAATTATAATATGTATGCTGACGTGTGTGTGGGGAGTGAAAGTGTGTGTGTGTGGAAGTGTATGTGAACGGATGTGCTGGGTGAATGAGATGAGATGAAAACCCCCTCTCCCAGAAATACCTGAAACAGAGGCATCAATGGGTGGACTCCCTCCCCGGGATGACATGATGTGGAGTGAGCCCCTGGCACGCCCCGGCCGCACTAGAACAGAGATAACCTCCCTTCCCCCACAGGAGTGAGCCCCGGCCGCACTATATCCACAGGTGGTGGGCAAGTCCCCGCCAACGTCATGCATTGGTTCTAACGCCAATGCATGACGTTGGCGGGGACTCGCCCCCCACCTGTGGATATAGTGCGGCCGGGGCTCACTCCTGTGGGGGAAGGGGGGTTATCTCTGCCTCAACCCCAGGAGAGACAACTTGATACAGAGCCACCATCCCATTCCATCGTGGGCAATCGCTTGGCATCTTTATATATATAAGGAAAGGGAGGTTACCGCTCCAGATAGATGCAATTGGCAATCAATGTCTTCTTAGAAACCACAGGTGCTGGCAATGCACGAAGCAAAAATAGAACAAATGTATGGACAGCCACACTCCAAAAAAACTTTTAGGTTGCCTTTTATTGATAAAAAAACGTGGAGCACTACAAATCACAGCAGACAATGGGGTGCCCTGACGCGTTTCACACCGGGGTTCAGTGCTTAGTCATAGCTAAACCTAAACAGTTTTTTGGAGTGCGGCTGTCCATACATTCGTTCTATCTTTATATATATACTTGGGTTTTACCATAGGTAACGTATTAGTTCTCAGTTCACTCTTATAGAGTTCATGGAACACCCTTTAAGTTATTTTTTTTATTCATCCATTCGTTTTCATCTTGCCCTGTAGCCAAAGTACATGCATTCCTCTCCTGATGAGTGGCTATAACTGCCACGAAACGCATCGAGACACATGAGTCTTCTGATTCAAGGATGCCAAACCTAGCCCTTTTATTAATTTTGCACCTTATTGTATGATTTCATTTTTTTATGATGATTATACATTATTGGATCTGTATATGTATTTTATTTTATTTATCAACTGCTCTTCTCTGTATCAATTATGTTTATTAAATATGTCAACTTGATCATGTTCATTTCTATTTTATTATTATGTTTCTTTTTGAAGCCGTGTGTCATGCATTGTTACATGGCACAATATATGTTATACTGGGTAGTATGTGTATTCATGAACCCCAAATTGATCAAATGTTAATAATTGGAGATTACTATCAAAGGATCTTGTGCTGCCCTGTTCAGGGAATCACAACACATGACCCTGAAAAAATAGGTTCCATTCCATTCATTATGTTACATACACATGCTTCATTCAAAGTCCCAAAACTTTTCTTTTTCCCTTTACCACATATATATATATATATATATATACATATATGGGGATGGAGGCATGTGTATAATACATTTGGTTTGGGCGTTACGAGGTCACTCTCCTTTTCTTTTCTTTTTTTCGCAACTCATATAATAGTCACTCCTTTCCTCTCCTCCACAATCTCTCTTCTCCACGCCACAACAGCTGATCCTTCTAAGCTCTCCAAGCAGTGTGCTCACACTGACAGCTTCACAAGGACTGAATCAAGGCAGTTTTCTCTTTCCTCACTGCTTGCCGCTCAGCTCAGTTTCTTTCTTAAATTGATCATTAACATGTAATCACCGCTTACAGCTCAGCTCCGCTTCTAAAGATCCAGGGATAAAAACAGCATAAATATATACGTCCACTCGTTCACCACTACCATGGACTCACGGTGACTGTGTGTCCCTGTTTGATTTCGAAAAGGGCGCCAATGGCGCACGGGCGCGCGCGTGGGCGCATGCACGCGCCTCCTATGAAAAAAAAGGGGCGGGGCGGGTGGATGACGCTCGATGCGCGCCGCGGCGCTTCTGCGCATATGCAGGCGTCCCAGCATGGTTAAAAGACACAGTACAAGTGTCAGCTGGATGCAAACAGAGCTAGCAACAAACAGTGGCACACAGAGGCGGTTGATGCAGGCATCCCCATAGAAAGGCACTTTAGTGGACACCAGCTGGTATATAGCAGCAACTGTGTTAGACTATTACCAGCAAAAATTGGTGTATGACGACGGGAATACCTCAGCTTTGTGCTTAAAGGATATGTCGTCCAGACGCTCCAGAAATAGGTCTTCCAGGAAGCCAAAGGGGTCTCCATCGGGCTCTGAGGATATTGGGCATGCTTGTACTGCACCAATCTCCCCTGAGAATTCAGAGGTCAGTAGCCGTAGAAACCCCGCAGGAATGCCTGGTGCTGCGGCTGTCCCCAGTCCACCTGCTCCTGTATATATAACAGAGGAGGTTTTATCCTCAACTCTGGGAGGATTGGAAGAGAGATTAACAGCATTGATCGCTGCTTCCCTGTCACAGGAAAAGCGCGTCCGATCTCCGTCTCCTCCTTCAGAGTGCCTGTTAGTGGAGGAACAGCCCCACACAGAGATCGACCTACCTGAAGGGGATCAGGATGAGGTTGATTCAGTTATGGAGGAATCAACAGTGGAAGAACCTTTCTCAGCATCTCAGGCTGAAAGATTATGGGTTCAGTCTCTGACTAACATGGTCCGATCAGCATTTAAAATGCCTCTGGCGGAACCACCATCCACTACGGTTTCCTCGCTGGGGTCGCTAAAAGCTCCCCAGGCTGTCTGTTCCTTCCCAATCCACCCTTTATTAGAGGGGCTTATTTACCAGGATTGGGAGCATCCTGATAAAATATTTGCTCCCCCCAAGAGATTTCCAGTGATCTATCCCATGGAGGATAAGTTCATAAAAAAATGGAGGGTCCCTACAGTGGACGCAGCCATCTCTTCTGTTAACAAATCACTGACATGTCCAGTAGATAATGTTCCAATGTTCAAAGACCCAATAGATAAAAAATTGGAGTCTTTACTAAAATCTGCTTTCTCTACAGCAAGCATGGTGACACAACCTGCGGTAGCAGCGATTGGAGTCTGCCAAGCAGTGAAAGATCAGTTGAAACAAGTCTTAAGGGACTTACCAGATCAGCAGGCTCTTGCCCTAGCTGACCTGCCTAGAGCCTTGTGTTTTGCGGTGGACGCCATAAAGGATACAATCCAACAGGCCTCCCGCTTTACGCTGTCTATAGTACATATGCGTAGGCTTCTGTGGCTCAAAAACTGGTCTGCTGAAGCTCCCTGTAAAAAACTGCTGGTTAGCTTCCCATTTCATGGAGAACGCTTATTTGGAGAAGATCTGGACAAATATATCCAGAAAATTTCTGCCGATAACAGTTCACTCTTACCGGTTAAGAACAAGGGTAGAAGTCCTTCTTTTAAGAGGCCTACTTCTCCAGTCCCGGGCACATCGGCTGTGAAGCAGTTCCGACGGCCTCCGCGGTCAAATTCAGGGGGCAGAAATCAGGGACAATCACAGGGTAACAAGAAGCCCTGGATCAAGAGAGGTACAAAACCTCCCCCCAAGGCATGAAGCGTTGCCCCCACTCAATCGGGTGGGGGGAAAACTTCAGTTGTTCACAGAGACCTGGCGGGACACCATCAGAGACAGATGGGTGCTCTCCGCAGTAAGTCTGGGATACAGGCTGGAGTTAAAAGGCACTCCTCCTGCCCAATTTATGAGGTCAAACGTGCCAAGAGATCCCCAGAAGAGAGGATCCCTCCTTCTGGCACTAGAACAACTATTGCTCCAAGGTGTAATCATGAAGGTTCCCCTGGAAGAAAGCGGATTCGGGTTTTACTCGAACCTTTTCACAGTCCCCAAACCAAATGGGGACGTGAGGCCCATATTAAATCTAAAAGGGCTAAACAAGTTCCTAAATATCAGGACTTTTCGGATGGAGTCGATCCGATCGGTGGCCACCGCCCTACAAGGGCAGGAATGGTTAGCCTCGATCGACATAAAGGATGCTTATCTGCATATTCCCATCTTTCCGGCCCACCAGAAATTTCTACGCTTTGTAGTAGAAGGGCGCCATTTTCAGTTCAGAGCCTTACCTTTCGGTCTGGCCACAGCACCACGAGTGTTCACAAAAATTCTGGCCCCATTATTGGCCAATCTAAGAACACAGGGTGTAACGATAATGGCATATCTAGACGACCTGCTACTAATAGACCACTCAGTGGAAAAGCTGGAAGTAGCTATTCACAAGACAATCAAGTATCTGGAATATCACGGTTGGATTATCAACCGGGACAAGTCAGCTCTAAGACCAGTCAAAAGTCTGGAATACTTAGGGCTAAGGCTGGATTCAAATCAGAGAAAGATTTTCTTACCTCCAGAGAAGGTGTCGTCTTTAAAAGATTTGACCCACTTAGTGGGTACAAAAAGAAAACAATCCATACGCCTCTGCATGAGGCTGCTGGGAAAAATGGTGGCTTCATTCGAAGCGGTACCCTACGGTCAATTCCATTCAAGGAATTTGCAAAGGGCCATACTGTCAGCCTGGAACAAAAAAGTTCAGGCTTTAGACTTACCAATGTCCCTGTCCCCTTCCGTTCGCAAGAGCCTCCATTGGTGGTTGGTGCCCCAGAATCTGGAAAAAGGGAAACCCTTCAGTCCGGTTTCTTGGAAGGTAGTCACTACAGATGCCAGCCTCATAGGCTGGGGGGCAGTACTGGAGCAATGGTCTCTCCAGGGCAAGTGGTCAGAAGCAGAAAAGGCCCTGCCCATCAATCTCTTAGAGATACGAGCAGCCCGGTATGCCCTAGTAGCATGGACATCCAAACTCCAAGGGTCCCCTGTCAGAATTCAATCAGACAATGCCACAGCAGTGGCATATATCAATCACCAGGGTGGCACCAGGAGTCGTGCAGCCCAGAGGGAAGCAAATTGCATCCTGGAGTGGGCAGAAAAATATGTCCCAGCCATATCCGCGGTTTTCATCCCAGGAGTGGAAAATTGGAGAGCGGACTTTTTAAGTCGCCAACAATTATGCCCGGGGGAATGGTCTCTTCACCC
Source organism: Rana muscosa (assembly GCA_029206835.1). Classification (NCBI taxonomy): domain Eukaryota; kingdom Metazoa; phylum Chordata; class Amphibia; order Anura; family Ranidae; genus Rana; species Rana muscosa. Next base: position 27,482,498 of record CM055116.1, on the reverse strand, counting down.
CGAGGTTTTCCAGGCAATATGCCAGCGGTGGGGAACACCGGATGTAGATCTGCTAGCATCCAGATTCAACGCAAAGGTGGACAGATTTGTGTCTCGCACAAGGGATCCTCTAGCTTGCGGCTCGGATGCCCTAGTGTTCCCTTGGGATCAGTTCAAGCTGATATATGCATTCCCACCGCCACAATTGTTACCGCGATTACTCCGCAGAATCAGGGTAGAAAAGAAACCAGTGATTCTGGTGGCTCCAGCGTGGCCCCGAAGGGCATGGTACGCGGAGATTGTAAAAATGTCAGTGAGGAGTCCTTGGACCCTCCCACATCGTCCGGACCTGCTGTCGCAGGGACCGATATAGCACCCTTCCTTACCAGCCCTAGGTTTGACGGCCTGGCTATTGAAGCCCACATTCTGAAAAAGAGAGGGCTCTCTAATTCTGTGGTATCTACCATGATCAATGCCAGGAAGCCGGTATCCAGGCAGATCTATTATAGGATCTGGAAAGCGTACATTAAGTGGTGTGAGGCCAAGAAATGGCATCCACGTAAGTACGTGATAGGGAGGATTTTGGACTTCCTACAGTGGGCTAGAGATAGGAAGCTGGCCTTGAGTACTATCAAGGGTCAGATTTCGGCCTTGTCAATATTTTTTCAAAGGCCCTTGGCTTCGCATTCACTAGTCAAAGCTTTCATACAAGGAGTGATGCGTATTAGCCCTCCGGTTAGTATTCCCATATGTCCTTGGGACTTAAACCTGGTTCTGTCAGTTCTACAGAAACAACCGTTTGAACCATTGCAACACATTTCCTTGGTTCTTCTCACCAGGAAATTGATTTTCTTAGTAGCCGTTTGTTCGGCTAAAAGAGTATCGGAATTAGCCGCCTTGTCCTGTAAGGAGCCATATCTGGTTGTCCATAAGGACAGAGTAGTATTACGTCCTCATCCAGCCTTTCTTCCTAAGGTGGTATCGAGGTTTCATTTGAACCAAGATGTGGTTCTTCCTTATTTTTTCCCCAAACCTAGCTCGGTAGAGGAAAAGTTATTACATTCCTTGGATGTAGTAAGAGCAGTTAAAGCTTATCTAAAAGCCACTGCTCAGATTCGCAGAACGGATACTTTGTTTATTCTGCCGGAAGGCCCTAAAAAGGGTCAGGCAGCATCAAAATCCACTTTAGCCAAGTGGATTCGACAGGTCATAATACAAGCCTATGGCTTGAGAAAGAGACCGCCTCCGTTCAAAGTTAGGGCGCACTCCACAAGAGCAGTTGGAACTTCATGGGCAGTGCATCACCAGGCCTCCCTGGCTCAAGTATGTAAGGCCGCAACATGGTCTTCGGTACACACGTTTACTAGATTCTACCAGGTAGACGTTAGAAGTCAGGAGGATGTCGCCTTTGGGCGCAGTGTGTTGCAGGCCGCAAAAGATCCTCATGCCTGATGGCGCCCAGCTTATGTATCCCCCCCCTCATTTGGCATTGCTTTGGGACGTCCCATTAGTAATGACTAAGTCGCTCTGTGTCCCGTGATGTACGAAAAAGAAAAAGGGATTTTTATAACAGCTTACCTGTAAAATCCTTTTCTTGGAGTACATCACGGGACACAGAGCTCCCACCCCTCTTTTTTGGGACACTTATTGCTTGGCTACAAAACTGAGGTGCTCCCGGATGGGAGGGGCTTATATAGGGGAGGGTACTTCCGGTTTGGAATTGGCCAGTGCCAACACCTGAAGGTAATCTATATAACCCATTAGTAATGACTAAGTCGCTCTGTGTCCCGTGATGTACTCCAAGAAAAGGATTTTACAGGTAAGCTGTTATAAAAATCCCTTTTTTTATAGCACTGATTGCTGTATAACTGTAAATGTCCAAAAATGGCACCAAAATTGTCCGATGTGTCCGCCATAATGTCGCAGTCACGATAAAATTTGCTGATTGCCGCCATTACCAGTAAAAAAATATATTAATAAAAATGCCATAAAACTATCCCCTATTTTGTAGATGCTATAACTTTTACACAAACCGATCAATAAACGCTTATTTACCAAAAATATGTAGAAGCATACATATCGGCCTAAACAGAGGAAAAAACATTTTTTTATATATATTTTTTGGGGATATTTATTATAGCAAAAAGTAAAAAATATTGCTTTTTTTTCAAAATTGTCGCTCTATTTTTTTTTATAGAGCCAAAAACAAAAACCGCAGAGGTGATTAACCACTTCAATACAGGGCTTTTTGTACCACTTCAATACCGGGCCTATTCTAGCACTTCTCTCCTACATGTACAAATCATCATTCTTTTGCTAGAAAATTACTCAGAACCCCCAAACATTATATATGTTTTTTTAGCAGACACCCTCGGGAATAAAATGACGGTCATTGCAACTTTTTTTCTTGCACAATATTTGCACAATAATTTTTCAAACGCCTTTTAAAAAAAAAAAAATGGTTTCATGAATTTAAAAATAACAAAACAGTAAAGTTAGCCCAATTTTTGGGGAAAATATGAAAGATGATGTTACACCGAGTAAATAGATACCTAACATGTCACGCTTTAAAATTGCGCACACTCATGGAATGGCGCCAAACTTCGGTACTTAAAAATCTCCATAGGCGACGCTTTAATTTTTTTTACAGGTTACCAGGTTAGAATTACAGAGGAGGTCTAGTGCTAGAATTGTTGCACGCGCTCTAACGCACGCGGTGATACCTCACATGCGTGGTTTGAACGGCGTTTACATATGTGGGCGACTTACGTGTGCTTCGCTACCAGGGACAGGGGCGTTTTAATTTTTTTTTTTTTATTATTATTATTATTTTTTACTTATTTATTTATTTTTTTACAATTATTCTACTTTTTTTTTTGATCACTTTTATTCCTATTACAAGGAATGTAAACATCCCTTGTAATAGGAATGTGTGTGACAGGTCCTCTTTATGGAGAGATGCGGGGGCAATAAGAACCCACATCTCTCCTCCAGGCTGGAAAGCATGAGATCAGTGAAAATGTTTTCACTGATCTCATACTTACAGCCGCAATGGCGGCTTTGTTTACATTTGAGGCCCGGGTGTGACGTCATCACATCGCGCCCGGGCCTCCGATGTTCATAGAGATGACTGGTGACCGTCTGGTCACCAGTCATCTCTATGCTCGTCACGTGACCCACCAACGACGCCGGGAGATTCGCTCCGGGTCCCCGATCACACGAGAGAGCCCGGAGAAGCACCGGATGGCGGCGGGAGGGGGAGATGTCCCCTCCCGCCGCCTATAAGAACGATCAAGCGGCAGAACCGCCGCTATGATCATTCTTATGGTGCACAGAATCGCCGGGCCCAAGAAAAGGATATCTGAATGATGCCTCTAGCTGCAGGCATCATTCAGATATCCCCCTACAAAGCCGAGGACGTCATATGACGTCCACCCAGGATGGGAGATCCCATCTGTGGACGTCATTTGACTATGGCTGGGTAGGGAAGTGGTTAAATACCACCAAAAGAAAGCTCTAGTTATGGGAAAAAAAAGGATCTCAATTTTGTTTGGGAGCCACGTTGCACGATCGCGCAATTGTCAGTTGAAGCGACGCAGTGCCGAATCGCAAAAAGTGCTCTGGTCTTTAGCCAGCCAAATGGTCCGGAGATGAAGTGGTTAAATTTATGCTGTACACACATTACACTTTGTAGGCTGAACATCTCCCTAAATCGTATGAAATTAATGATTACTGATGGTGCCTTTCTGCACTTTTCTTCTACCTCTGACCAGTGGCGGCTGGTGAAGTTTTAGGATGGGGGGGTGCAAGACCCTGCCCCTCCACGTTTGGCCCCTCCAACTTCTCATAAGCCACACCCCTTATAGTAAGGTGACCAGATTTTTAAAATGAAATCCGGGGACATATTTTTTTTTTTACTAGTAATGGCGGCAATCAGCGACTCTCTGCCCGTCGCCGCTGCCGCCTGCCTCACAGCCTGTCAAGTCTCCAGGCCCCGGCTACTACTGGGTGGGGATAAGCAGGCAGGCGGCTGGCCGGGACTTGAGCCAAGGCAGAAGAACATGCGAGCGGAGCTGAATGGGCATGTGCCCGAAACTGAAGAAATATTCCCTCCGCTCCGACCAGCACATGATCATCAGAAAGGGGCACAGATAATGGAAAAAATACACCCCCCTAAGCTAGTAGGAGTGGGGGGGTGCAATTCAGAATTTTCTCTTTTTTATTCTGCACTGACTGTCTTTGAAATTGCCCCAGCCCCTGTTCAAACCCAATCGGGGGACAAAACTGGGGACAGACTTGGTCCGGGGACAGTGTCCTCAATCCGGGGACTGTCCCCTGAAACCGGGGATGTCTGGTCACCCTACCTTATAGAATCCTCCCACTCCGTCCCCTGTATTCCACTTGCTTCCACTCATAGTGTCAGGATTATACAGCTCAGCATCACAGCACAGAGTATATAGCCCCAGCATCACAGGAAAGAGTATACAGCCCCAGCATCACAAATTATGGTATATAGCGCAGCCTTACAGATCAGCGCAAACAAACTAAAAAATTACACTGTTAGTAATGAAGGACTCTAAATGGGCATTTATCAGGTGATTATGTGTCATTCCTGCTAAATAAAATATAGAAAATGTTAATGTTTAAGTCAACTGTTAAAGAATGCAATAAATGTACCACAAATCAGTGATTTTTAAAAAAAAAACAGTAAACAAACTTTATTGCACAACAAACAGCAACAAAAAACTCTGAATCAGAGTACTGAATACAAATGAACGCCACATTCACATTAGCGTCAGTAGAATTATTTGCTCTCCTTTCTTTCTGGCTTGCAAATTTTTCAATGACCTTCTGGTTGAAATCAGTCATCTCTGTCACCACTCTCTTTTCCATGGACAGCATTGCCAATGCATTCAGCCTCTCCTGGGTAGTGATGAGCCGAACACCCCCGGGTTCGGTTCGCACCAGAACCCGCGAACGGACCGAAAGTTCGTACGAACATTAGAACCCTATTAAATACAATGGATGCGAACGTTCGAATTCTAAAGTGCTAATTATAACAACTATTATGCATGTTATTGTCCTAAAAAGGGTTTGGGAACCCGGGTTGTGCACCAGGGGACATGTATCAATGCAAAAAGAAGTTTTAAAAACGGTCGTTTTTCGGGAGCAGTCATTTTAATGATGCATAAAGTGAAAAAAAAAAGTCAAATTTTCCTTTAAATATCGTACCTGGGGGGTGTCTAAAGTATGCCTGTAAAGTGCCACGTGTTTCCCGTGTTTAGAACTGTCCCTGCACAAAATGACACTTCTAAAGGAAAAAAAAGCCATTTAAAACTGCTTGCGGCTTTAATGTAATGTCTGGTCCCGGTAATATGGATGAAAATCTTTAAGAAAAATGGCATAGCTACCCCATGACCCCCCCCCCCTACCCCAGCCCATTACCAGCCCCTTTGGGTCTTGTATGGATATTAAGGGGAACCCCGCACATAAAATAAAAAAGGCCCTATATACTCTGAACAGCCGTGTATACAGGCGGTGCATACAAGACAGGGACTGTAGGTTTGTTCTTATGTAGAATCTGTTTGTAATTTTGAACAGGTACATTGTTGAAGTGTAGCTCCAGCCCAAAAATCTATTTTTAAACTTTTTGGAAAACATAGGTAAGGGTTATCACCCCTGTAACATTTGTTTTGCTGTCTGTGCCCCTGTTCAGAACATTTCACCTCACTTTCCGTCCCAATGACAACTGTTTTTGAAATGTGGTGTTTTTCTTGAAACAAGGATTGCTGATAAAGCATCAGTACAGAGGAGACACCTTTCTCCCATATTTATTCTTACAGGAGAGAATTTTCCTTCCTAGTGGTAGATTTCCTCTCACTTCCTGTTGTCTTCTTGCGTTTGCAAGTAGGAGTCGTTTGTAAGTTGGATGTTTGAAAGTAGGGACCTGCCGTATATACTCTGCAGAAATAGGCCCCTTAGTTGTTGGTGTTGGCACAACACTGTAAGCACTCACAGTTACTCTTGGTTGGTGCTGGAACGCCCTGCTGTCAACTATTATATCAGGAATTTTAATTACATATAATTGTTGAACAGTGGTAGTAAAAATTGGGCCTTTGATGGTGGTGCTGGTGCCACAACACTGTAAGCCCTGACAGTTACTCTTGGTGGGTGCAGCAATGGGCCCTGCTGTGAATTATTAGATCAAGAATTGTAATTGCATGCCCCTGTTGAACAGGGGCTGAAAAATTGGGCCTTTCGTGGTGGTGGTGGTGGTGGTGGTGTTGCCACAACACTGTAAGCCCTCAGAGTTACTCTTGGTGGGTGCAGGAATGGGCCCTGCTGTGAATTATTAGATCAAGAATTGTAATTGCATGCCCCTGTTGAACAGGGGCTGAAAAATTGGGCCTTTCGTGGTGGTGGTGGTGGTGGTGGTGTTGCCACAACACTGTAAGCCCTCAGAGTTACTCTTGGTGGGTGCAGGAATGGGCCCTGCTGTGAATTATTAGATCAAGAATTGTAATTACATGCCCCTTTTGAACAGGGGCTGAAAAATTGGGCCTTTCGTGGTGGTGGTGGTGGTGGCGTTGCCACAACACTGTAAGCCCTCAGAGTTACTCTTGGTGGGTGCAGCAATGGGCCCTGCTGTGAATTATTAGATCAAGAATTGTAATTACATGCCCCTTTTGAACAGGGGCTGAAAAATTGGGCCTTTCGTGGTGGTGGTGGTGGTGGCGTTGCCACAACACTGTAAGCCCTCAGAGTTACTCTTAGTGGGTGCAGCAATGGGCCCTGCTGTGAATTATTAGATCAAGAATTGTAATTACATGCCCCTTTTGAACAGGGGCTGAAAAATTGGGCCTTTCGTGGTGGTGGTGGTGGTGGCGTTGCCACAACACTGTAAGCCCTCAGAGTTACTCTTGGTGGGTGCAGCAATGGGCCCTGCTGTGAATTATTAGATCAAGAATTGTAATTGCATGCCCCTGTTGAACAGGGGCTGAAAAATTGGGCCTTAGGCACTGGTGGCACAACACTACAACCCCTCACAGATACTGTACTTGGAGCACAGCAATGAGCCCTGTTGCAAAGTATTGCTTCAAAAATTGTAATGACACGCCCCTGTTAAACAGGGGCTGAAAAATTGGGCCTTAGGCACTGGTGCCACAACACTCCAACCCCTCACAGATACTGTACTTGGAGCACAGCAATGAGCCCTATGGCAAATTATTGCTAAAAAAATTGTAATTACACGCCCCTGTAAAACAGGGGCTGAAAAATTGGGCCTTAGCCACTGGTTTCGGCACCCATAAACAAAAATGATCTTCCAAGCTATCATCATCAATCGTATCATTGAGGACTCGGAGGAGGAGGATAGCCAGTCAACATAACAGCACAGGCACTCAGCATCGGCATCAGTCTTGAAGGGATGTGACATGTTAAAATCAATTAGTCTGTTATATCAGCATCAGGTGTGTGGTAGCTGGTGGTGATCCAAGACTGGTTCATCTTGATGAAAGTCAGTCGATCAACCGAGTCGGTGGACAGGCGCACCCTGTGATCCGTGACAAATCCTCCAGCAGCACTGAATGTGCGTTCCGAAAGAACGCTGGATGCAGGACAGGCCAGTAGCTCAATTGCATACTGTGCAAGCTCTGGCCAGTGATCCATCCTCAAGACCCAGTAAGCCAGAGGATTTTCGGTGGGGAAGGTGTCCAAGTCTGACCTTGCCCCTAGATATTCCTGCACCATGTTTATCAGACGCTGGCGATGGTTGCTGGAACCGATCATACTTTGGGGCTGCGGACTAAAGAATTGTCTGAACGCATCGGTCAGACGGCCACCTTCCCCACCGCTCCTTCTTTGACTGGCCGAAGCCTCAGCAACTCGTTGTCCAGGACCAGGAGTTTGTAACCTCCCAGTCTCTGGGAACGCGTTGCACAGACCTTTCTGCAAGGCCTCCCGGAGTTGTCTAATCCTCTGCTCCCTCTGCAACGGTAACATAAGGTCCGCAACCTTACCCTTGTACCGTGGATCAAGGAGAGTGGCCAGCCAGTAATGGTCCCTCTCCTTGATCCGAAGAATACGAGGATCCTTCCGCAGACTTTGCAGGATCAGGGAGGCCATGCAGCGTAGGTTTGCTGAGGCATTCGCTCCGGAGTCCTCTGGGTCACTAAGGACGACATGATCCGCAGCCACCTCCTCCCAGCCACGTACAAGTCCACTGGTTTCTTGGGACTGTAAATCATCCCTAAAAGACTGCTGCTGATGATGCTGAGTGCCAGCCTCCACCTCCATGCTGACACAATCCTCCTCCTCCTCCTCCTCCTCTTCCTGTGCGATGGGTGGGACAGAAGGAACACTGTCTGGGTAAAGGGGGCCTTGAGAGGCAAGGAAGTCCTCCTCTTCCTGCCTCTGTTCTGCCTCAAGTGCCCTGTCCATTATTCCACGCAGCGTGTGCTCCAACAGGTGGACAAGAGGTACAGTGTCACTGATGCATGCACTGTCACTGCTCACCATCCTCGTGGCCTCCTCAAATGGTGCCAGGACAGTGCATGCATCCCTGATCATGCCCCACTGGCGTGGAGAAAAAAAACCAAGCTCCCCTGACCCTGTCCTGGTGCCGTAGTCGCACAGGTACTCATTGATGGCCCTCTGCTGCGTGTGCAGCCGCTGCAGCATGGCCAACGTTGAGTTCCACCTGGTGGGCATGTCACATATAAGGCGGTTCTTGGGCAGGTTCAACTCCTTTTGCAGCTCAGCCAGGCGAGCACTGGCATTATAAGATCTGCGGAAATGCACACAGACTTTCCTGGCCTGCCTCAGGACATCCTGTAAGCCCGGGTACCTGCCCAAGAACCGCTGCACCACCAGGTTAAGGACGTGAGCCACACAGGGCACATGGGTCAGTTGTCCCTGTCGGAGGGCGGAGAGGAGGTTGGTGCCATTGTCGCAAACCACCATTCCTGGCTTAAGCTGGCGTGGCGTCAACCACCTCTCGGCCTGGCCCTGCAGAGCAGACAGGACCTCTGCCCCAGTGTGGCTTCTGTCCCCCAAACACACCAGCGCAAGCACGGCATGGCATCTTTTTGCCTGCGTACTTGCGTAGCCCCTTGAACGCCTACGGAGCACCGCTGGTTCCGAGGACAAACCACAGGAAGAGGCCATGGAGGAAGAAGAAGAGGAGGGGGTGGAGGAGAGAGGTGTGTCACAACCAGTAGTAGCATTTTGGAGGCGTGGCGGTGGAACAACCTCCAACACTACTGCACCTTGTCCTGCATCCTTCCCAGCTGCCAAAAGAGTGACCCAATGGGCCGTGAAAGAAAGGTAACGTCCCTGTCCATGCCTGCTGGACCATGAGTCAGCGGTAATATGCACCTTACTGCTGACCGCCCTGTCCAGTGAGGCCAAGACATTGCCTTCCACATGCCGGTAGAGAGCCGGAATAGCCTTCCGTGAGAAAAAGTGGCGTTTGGGAACCTGCCACTGAGGAACCGCACATTGCACAAACTCACGGAAGGGGGCCGAGTCTACCAACTGAAAAGGCAGCAGTTGAAGCGCTAGCAATTTAGCCAAGCTAGCATTCAACCGCTGGGCATGTGGATGGCTGGGAGTGAACTTCTTTCGACGGTCCAGCAGCTGGGGCAGGGAAATTTGCCTGCTAGAATCGGACGTCGGTGTACTGCTAGCAGAGTGGCCGCAAGTACTTGGCTGTGACACACCTAATTCTACACCTTCATTCCTCTCAGTGCATGTTTCAGAGAGGACTGAAGTTATAGTGGGGTTGGAGATCCCAGCTGATGCGGTGCAAGGAGAGGTCCGCTTTGTTCTTTGGTGTGGGTCTTTGAGGTAGGCTTGCCAACGAGCTGCATGGCAGGTCAACATATGTCTGGTCAGGCATGTGGTACCCAAGCGGCTGATGTTTTGGCCACGCGATATACGCTTGAGACATATGTTGCAAACAGCAGCTGTGCGATCTGATGCACTAGCCTCAAAAAAGGCCCACACCAAAGAACTTTTTGAATGACGGGCAGAGGCAGCGCCCTGCACAGGCGGAGCTCTGCGGTGTGATTCCGTCGGTGTACTGCCCTTACGCTGGCCACCAAAGGGCATCCTGCCTCGTTGGAGATGTGCCTCCTCCTCATCCTCCTCCTCCTCCTCTCTCCTATTAGGCACCCACGTGGAGTCAGTGACCTCATCATCCCCTCCCTCCTCATCACTGGAGCCAATCTGGCAGTATGCTGCAGCTGCTGGAACATGACTGCCAGATTGGTGTCCTTCTTGAGCATCCCCTCTGTCTGCTCTCATGCTACTGCCTTCCTGTAGCTGGGTTTCATCATCAGACCCTTTGAAACGCTGTGCATCCTCCTGGAGCATGTACCCAACACTGTGCTCAAACAGTTCGGGGGACTCCTCAGGAGGAGGACATGGTGGGTCTAGGGAAGGAGTGACTGATGATGAGTCTGACATTGATACCAGGGAAGAGGACGCTTTGGCAGCTGCTTTTCCAGTACCCTGAGCCTGGGTGAGAGAGGATGAGGAGGAGGAGGAGGGCTTGGTCATCCACTCTACCAAGTCTTCGGCATGATGTGGCTCAACATGTCCAGCTGCCGAAAAGAAGGACAAGCGTGTCCCATGGCCATGTGCTGATGACAATGCACCGCGTCCACGACCAGCACTGTTGCCCCCAGACACAGAGCCTGCTTGCCCTCTTTTATTGCCTCCTGAATGTCTGCCTCTCCTTGTTTGCCTTCCAGACATTCTAATAGATGGCCTGCAGGGAGATGGGAAAAAAGCAATAAGGGCTACCTTCAGGTGTCCTTCTCTGTCCCTTTACTTAAGGATTTGTAAATATGGTTGAGGATGATTTCTTTTGCACAGAATAGCACAACGACAATTTCCCTGACTGTCCAAAAAAACAAGGATTTCAAAGATGGTTGATGAGGAATGCTTTAGCACACTATAGCACAAGGAGAATTTCCCTCACTGTCCTTCCCTGTCCCTAGAAACAAGGATTATCACAGTGAAAGAAACTGACACTCTTCCTACCTATAGTTTTCTGTCCCTAGAAAAAATGTTTTTTTAAAGCACACTATAGCACAAGGAGAATTCCCTCACTGTCCTTCCCTGTCCCTAGAAACAAGGATTCGCACAGTAAAACACACTGACACTCTCCCTACCTATAGTTTTCTGTCCCTAGAAAAAATGTTTTTTTAAAGCACACTATAGCACAAGGAGAATTCCCTCACTGTCCTTCCCTGTCCCTAGAGACAAGGATTCGCACAGTAAAACACACTGACACTCTCCCTACCTATAGTTTTCTGTCCCTAGAAAAAATGTTTTTTTAAAGCACACTATAGCACAAGGAGAATTTCCCTCACTTTCCTTCTTTGTCCCTAGAAACAAGGATTATCACAGTGAAAGAAACTGACACTCTTCCTACCTATAGTTTTCTGTCCCTAGAAAAAAATGTTTTTTTAAAGCACACTATAGCACAAGGAGAATTCCCTCACTGTCCTTCCCTGTCCCTAGAAACAAGGATTCGCACAGTAAAACACACTGACACTCTCCCTACCTATAGTTTTCTGTCCCTAGAAAAAATGTTTTTTTAAAGCACACTATAGCACAAGGAGAATTTTCCTCACTGTCCTTCCCTGTCCCTAGAAACAAAGATTATCACAGTGAAAGAAACTGACACTCTTCCTACCTATAGTTTTCTGTCCCTAGAAACAATGTTTTTTTAAAGCACACTATAGCACAAGGAGAATTTTCCTCACTGTCCTTCCCTGTCCCTAGAAACAAGGATTATCACAGTGAAAGAAACTGACACTCTTCCTACCTATAGTTTTCTGTCCCTAGAAAAAATGTTTTTTTAAAGCACACTATAGCACAAGGAGAATTCCCTCACTGTCATTCCCTGTCCCTAGAAACAAGGATTCGCACAGTAAAACACACTGACACTCTCCCTACCTATAGTTTTCTGTCCCTAGAAAAAATGTTTTTTTAAAGCACACTATAGCACAAGGAGAATTTCCCACACTTTCCTTCTTTGTCCCTAGAAACAAGGATTATCACAGTGAAAGAAACTGACACTCTTCCTACCTATAGTTTTCTGTCCCTTGAAAAAATGTTTTTTTAAAGCACACTATAGCACAAGGAGAATTCCCTCACTGTCCTTCCCTGTCCCTAGAAACAAGGATTCACACAGTAAAACACACTGACACTCTCCCTACCTATAGTTTTCTGTCCCTAGAAAAAATGTTTTTTTAAAGCACACTATAGCACAAGGAGAATTTTCCTCACTGTCCTTCCCTGTCCCTAGAAACAAGGATTATCACAGTGAAAGAAACTGACACTCTTCCTACCTATAGTTTTCTGTCCCTAGAAAAAATGTTTTTTTAAAGCACACTATAGCACAAGGAGAATTCCCTCACTGTCCTTCCCTGTCCCTAGAAACAAGGATTCGCACAGTAAAACACACTGACACTCTCCCTACCTATAGTTTTCTGTCCCTAGAAACAATGTTTTTTTAAAGCACACTATAGCACAAGGAGAATTTCCCTCACTTTCCTTCTTTGTCCCTAGAAACAAGGATTATCACAGTGAAAGAAACTGACACTCTTCCTACCTATAGTTTTCTGTCCCTTGAAAAAATGTTTTTTTAAAGCACACTATAGCACAAGGAGAATTCCCTCACTGTCCTTCCCTGTCCCTAGAAACAAGGATTCGCACAGTAAAACACACTGACACTCTCCCTACCTATAGTTTTCTGTCCCTAGAAAAATTTTTTTTTAAAGCACACTATAGCACAAGGAGAATTTCCCTCACTTTCCTTCCCTGTCCCTAGAAACAAGGATTATCACAGTGAAAGAAACTGACACTCTTCCTACCTATAGTTTTCTGTCACTAGAAAAAATGTTTTTTTAAAGCACACTATAGCACAAGGAGAATTTCCCTCACTTTCCTTCTTTGTCCCTAGAAACAAGGATTATCACAGTGAAATAAACTGACACTCTTCCTACCTATAGTTTTCTGTCCCTAGAAAAAATGTTTTTTTAAAGCACACTATAGCACAAGGAGAATTCCCTCACTGTCCTTCCCTGTCCCTAGAAACAAGGATTCGCACAGTAAAACACACTGACACTCTCCCTACCTATAGTTTTCTGTCCCTAGAAAAAATGTTTTTTTAAAGCACACTATAGCACAAGGAGAATTTCCCTCACTTTCCTTCTTTATCCCTAGAAACAAGGATTATCACAGTGAAAGAAACTGACACTCTTCCTACCTATAGTTTTCTGTCCCTTGAAAAAATGTTTTTTTAAAGCACACTATAGCACAAGGAGAATTCCCTCACTGTCCTTCCCTGTCCCTAGAAACAAGGATTCGCACAGTAAAACACACTGACACTCTCCCTACCTATAGTTTTCTGTCCCTAGAAAAAATGTTTTTTTAAAGCACACTATAGCACAAGGAGAATTTTCCTCACTGTCCTTCCCTGTCCCTAGAAACAAGGATTATCACAGTGAAAGAAACTGACACTCTTCCTACCTATAGTTTTCTGTCCCTAGAAAAAATGTTTTTTTAAAGCACACTATAGCACAAGGAGAATTCCCTCACTGTCCTTCCCTGTCCCTAGAAACAAGGATTCGCACAGTAAAACACACTGACACTCTCCCTACCTATAGTTTTCTGTCCCTAGAAAAAATGTTTTTTTAAAGCACACTATAGCACAAGGAGAATTTCCCTCACTTTCCTTCTTTGTCCCTAGAAACAAGGATTATCACAGTGAAAGAAACTGACACTCTTCCTACCTATAGTTTTCTGTCCCTAGAATTTTTTTTTTTTAAAGCACACTATAGCACAAGGAGAATTCCCTCACTGTCCTTCCCTGTCCCTAGAAACAAGGATTCGCACAGTAAAACACACTGACACTCTCTCTACCTATAGTTTTCTGTCCCTAGAAAAAATGTTTTTTTAAAGCACACTATAGCACAAGGAGAATTCCCTCACTGTCCTTCCCTGTCCCTAGAAACAAGGATTCGCACAGTAAAACACACTGACACTCTCCCTACCTATAGTTTTCTGTCCCTAGAAAAAATGTTTTTTTAAAGCACACTATAGCACAAGGAGAATTCCCTCACTGTCCTTCCCTGTCCCTAGAAACAAGGATTCACACAGTAAAACACACTGACACTCTCCCTACCTATAGTTTTCTGTCCCTAGAAAAAATGTTTTTTTAAAGCACACTATAGCACAAGGAGAATTCCCTCACTGTCCTTCCCTGTCCCTAGAAACAAGGATTCGCACAGTAAAACACACTGACACTCTCCCTACCTATAGTTTTCTGTCCCTAGAAAAAATGTTTTTTTAAAGCACACTATAGCACAAGGAGAATTTCCCTCACTTTCCTTCTTTGTCCCTAGAAACAAGGATTATCACAGTGAAAGAAACTGACACTCTTCCTACCTATAGTTTTCTGTCCCTAGAAAAAAATTTTTTTAAAGCACACTATAGCACAAGGAGAATTCCCTCACTGTCCTTCCCTGTCCCTAGAAACAAGGATTCGCACAGTAAAACACACTGACACTCTCCCTACCTATAGTTTTCTGTCCCTAGAAAAAATGTTTTTTTAAAGCACACTATAGCACAAGGAGAATTCCCTCACTGTCCTTCCCTGTCCCTAGAAACAAGGATTCGCACAGTAAAACACACTGACACTCTCCCTACCTATAGTTTTCTGTCCCTAGAAAAAATGTTTTTTTAAAGCACACTATAGCACAAGGAGAATTCCCTCACTGTCCTTCCCTGTCCCTAGAAACAAGGATTCGCACAGTAAAACACACTGACACTCTCCCTACCTATAGTTTTCTGTCCCTAGAAAAAATGTTTTTTTAAAGCACACTATAGCACAAGGAGAATTCCCTCACTGTCCTTCCCTGTCCCTAGAAACAAGGATTCGCACAGTAAAACACACTGACACTCTCCCTACCTATAGTTTTCTGTCCCTAGAAAAAATGTTTTTTTAAAGCACACTATAGCACAAGGAGAATTTCCCTCACTTTCCTTCTTTGTCCCTAGAAACAAGGATTATCACAGTGAAAGAAACTGACACTCTTCCTACCTATAGTTTTCTGTCCCTAGAAAAAATGTTTTTTTAAAGCACACTATAGCACAAGGAGAATTCCCCCACTGTCCTTCCCTGTCCCTAGAAACAAGGATTCGCACAGTAAAACACACTGACACTCTCCCTACCTATAGTTTTCTGTCCCTAGAAAAAATGTTTTTTTAAAGCACACTATAGCACAAGGAGAATTCCCTCACTGTCCTTCCCTGTCCCTAGAAACAAGGATTCGCACAGTAAAACACACTGACACTCTCCCTACCTATAGTTTTCTGTCCCTAGAAAAAATGTTTTTTTAAAGCACACTATAGCACAAGGAGAATTCCCTCACTGTCCTTCCCTGTCCCTAGAAACAAGGATTCACACAGTAAAACACACTGACACTCTCCCTACCTATAGTTTTCTGTCCCTAGAAAAAATGTTTTTTTAAAGCACACTATAGCACAAGGAGAATTCCCTCACTGTCCTTCCCTGTCCCTAGAAACAAGGATTCGCACAGTAAAACACACTGACACTCTCCCTACCTATAGTTTTCTGTCCCTAGAAAAAATGTTTTTTTAAAGCACACTATAGCACAAGGAGAATTTCCCTCACTTTCCTTCTTTGTCCCTAGAAACAAGGATTATCACAGTGAAAGAAACTGACACTCTTCCTACCTATAGTTTTCTGTCCCTAGAAAAAATGTTTTTTTAAAGCACACTATAGCACAAGGAGAATTCCCTCACTGTCCTTCCCTGTCCCTAGAAACAAGGATTCGCACAGTAAAACACACTGACACTCTCCCTACCTATAGTTTTCTGTCCCTAGAAAAAATGTTTTTTTAAAGCACACTATAGCACAAGGAGAATTCCCTCACTGTCCTTCCCTGTCCCTAGAAACAAGGATTCGCACAGTAAAACACACTGACACTCTCCCTACCTATAGTTTTCTGTCCCTAGAAAAAATGTTTTTTTAAAGCACACTATAGCACAAGGAGAATTCCCTCACTGTCCTTCCCTGTCCCTAGAAACAAGGATTCGCACAGTAAAACACACTGACACTCTCCCTACCTATAGTTTTCTGTCCCTAGAAAAAATGTTTTTTTAAAGCACACTATAGCACAAGGAGAATTCCCTCACTGTCCTTCCCTGTCCCTAGAAACAAGGATTCGCACAGTAAAACACACTGACACTCTCCCTACCTATAGTTTTCTGTCCCTAGAAAAAATGTTTTTTTAAAGCACACTATAGCACAAGGAGAATTTCCCTCACTTTCCTTCTTTGTCCCTAGAAACAAGGATTATCACAGTGAAAGAAACTGACACTCTTCCTACCTATAGTTTTCTGTCCCTAGAAAAAATGTTTTTTTAAAGCACACTATAGCACAAGGAGAATTCCCCCACTGTCCTTCCCTGTCCCTAGAAACAAGGATTCGCACAGTAAAACACACTGACACTCTCCCTACCTATAGTTTTCTGTCCCTAGAAAAAATGTTTTTTTAAAGCACACTATAGCACAAGGAGAATTCCCTCACTGTCCTTCCCTGTCCCTAGAAACAAGGATTCGCACAGTAAAACACACTGACACTCTCCCTACCTATAGTTTTCTGTCCCTAGAAAAAATGTTTTTTTAAAGCACACTATAGCACAAGGAGAATTCCCTCACTGTCCTTCCCTGTCCCTAGAAACAAGGATTCGCACAGTAAAACACACTGACACTCTCCCTACCTATCCTTCTCTTTCCCTAAACTAAAGGAATCCAGGTTAAGCAAGAAAAAAATAAATGTCACTGTCCCCTGCCTATGCTTCTCTTTCCCTGCTCCGGAACACACTACACTAGGCCGCCGTGCTGGCGGCCTTTTATAGTGTGGGGCGTGTACTAAACACCCTCAGCAATAATTGGCCACAGGCATCCTGCCTGTGGCCAATCATTGCTCTCCTCGCTGCCGGCGCTGTGATTGGCCAAGCATGCGGGGTCACAGTGCATGCTTGGCCAATCACAGCGCCTGGATGACACTGCGATGGCGTAGTGCATTGTGGGCCGTTCGCGTCACTCGAATTTGGCACAAACGGCCCAAATCGTTCGATCTTCGTCGAACGATCGAACAGCCGATGTTCGAGTCGAACGTATGTTCGACTCGAACACGAAGCTCATCTCTACTCCTGGGTCATGTTATTTCTCAAAAATATTGTAATCCTTTTTAAGGCTGAGAAGCACCTCTCAGCTTCTGCTGTGGTCATGGGTGTGGTGATGAGAATCTTCAGAAGAGTGACAGTCTCTCTAAATACGTTTTTAACCACTTCCATACAGGGCACTTAAACACCTTCCCGCCCATACCAATTTTCAGCTTTCAGCGCTCTCGCGCTTTGATTGACAATTACTCAGTCATGCTACACAGTATCCAAACAAAATTTTATCATTTTTTTCTCATAAATAGAGCTTTCTTTTGGTGGTGTTTAATCACCCCTGGGTTTTTTATTTTTTTGCGATATAAGCGGAAAAAGAGCGAAAATTAAAAAAAAACAAAAAACTTTTTTTTAGTTTCTATTGTAAAATTTTGCAAAGAAGTAATTTTTCTTCATAAATTTGGGCCAAAATTTATACTGTTACATATCTTTGGTAAAAATAACCCAAATTAGTGGATATTATTTAGTCTGTGTGAAAGTTATAGAGTCTACAAGTTAGGGTGCAAATCACTGAAAATTGATCACATCTGATCACACCTGATGTACTGAAGGCCTATCTAATTTCTTGATACAATAACAATCCAGGAAAGTACAAATACCCCCAAAATGTCCCCTTTTTGGAAAGTAGACAGTTCAAGGTATTTAGTAAGATGCATGGTGAGTTTTTTGAAGTTGTAATTTTTTCCCACAATTCCTGGGAAAATTAAGATTTTTTTTTTTTTTTTTTACACAAACTTATTGTATTGATAGGTTATTTCTTGAACACAGCATATGCATACTTGCAACTACACCCAAAAATACATTCTGCTACTCCTCCTGAGTATGGCAATACCACATGTGTGAGACTTTTACACAGCCTGGCCATATACAGAGGCCCAACATCCAAATAGCACCTCCAGGCATTTTAGGAGCAAAATTACACATATAATTTCATGATGACCTATCTCAACTTTGAAGGCCCTGGAGCACCAGGACAATGGAAACATCCACAAATTGACCACATTTTGGAAAGCAAACACCCCAACGTATAATCTATGAGGCATAATGAGTCTTTTGAACGGTTCATTTTTTTACAGAAGTTTTCGGAAAAACGTGGGAAAAAAATGAACACGCATTTTTTTTACACAAAGTTGTCCATTTATAAAATATTTCCAACACATAGCATGTACATAGCAAAAATTACACCCCAGAATACATTCTGCTACTCCTCCTGAGTAGAACAATACCACATGTGTGAGACTTTTACACAGCCTGGCCATATACAGAGGCCCAACATCCAAATAGCACCTCCAGGCATTTTAGGAGCAAAATTACACATATAATTTCATGATGACCTATCTCAATTTTGAAGGCCCTGGAGCACCAGGACAATGGAAACATCCACAAAGTGACCCCATTTTGGAAAGCAAACACCCCAACGTATAATCTATGAGGCATAATGAGTCTTTTGAACGGTTCATTTTTTTCCAGAAGTTTTCGGAAAAACGTGGGAAAAAAATGAACACGCATTTTTTTTACACAAAGTTGTCCATTTATAAAATATTTCCAACACATAGCATGTACATAGCAAAAATTACACCCCAGAATACATTCTGCTACTCCTCCTGAGTAGAACAATACCACATGTATGAGACTTTTACACAGCCTGGCCATATACAGAGGCCCAACATCCAATTAGCACCTCTAGGCATTTTAGCAGCATAAAATTACACATATAATTTTCTGACTACCGATCACATTTTTGAAGGCCCTTCATATTTCTAACACATAGCAGGTACATACCAAATAACAAAAGATTACCTGTGGTTTTAGTAGTGCAGTGGTCCACAGAGAAGAGCATCGGTCCAGGCAGCAGGCAGGAATAGACAGGCAGAGACACCGCACAGCCAAAGCACAGGTCCAGGCAGCAGGCAGAGATGTCCAGGCAGAAATACTGTCCATAGTCAGTAGAGGCAGCAGGCAGAGAAATGGTCAACACAGCCAAAGTAATGGTCCAGGCAGCAGAAAGAAACATAGTCCATAAAGTCCTGGGTCATTACAGGCAGCGATATGGTCAGCACAGCCAAAGTATTGGTCCAGGCAGCAAGAAGGACCGTCAAGCTAAGAGCCAGGGGGACAGGGGTAGAGGCTTCTCCCACCCAAATCTCTTTGAAGCCTCCGGGCAACCAGACCCTGTTCTGGGAACACAGAAAAACAAAAACTGATTTTCTGTACTCAGAACGCTATTCTGGAGCCCCTCACATATGTGAGACCCTTGTGTGCTAAAGTAGAAGGGAAAAGATCAGTCCAAGTGGCAGGCAAAAACATGGTCGATTAACAGGCCAAGGTCGGTACACGTGGAAGTCAGAAACGCGGTTAAAACGACAGGCAGAGGCATCGACGGTAAACAGGCTGAGGTTGGTGCACGTGGAAGTCAGAAAGGTGTTAAAACGGCACTCAGGGGCATCATCGGTAAACAGGCTGAGGTTGGTGCACGTGGAAGTCAGAAAGGTGTTAAAACGGCAGGCAAAGACATTGTCGGTAAACAGGTCAGGGTCAGTAGCAGGCAGGCACAGGTATTAGAAAGGGGAAAATGGCAGTCTGTTACTAATAAGGGGAACTAGTATCTGATAGATCGGTGATAATTTTTGAAGCAATCACCGATACACAGGCCAGGTTGGGAGGGACATTTGGGACAATGATAACTTGTATCTCTTCTAACTCCTCCTCTTGAGCATACACGACATCTCTTTTGGCGTCTTCTTCCGGATTCTGCGGGGGGAATGCTATAGGGCAAATGTGGCTCATGCAGTCGACTCACACTATCGGAGCGAATGCTTCCTGGGGCGGGTCCTTGCTGGTAAATCAGGGCAGTGACAATGTCTTCCAAATATTTGAGGTAGGAGGTGGGTTGGTTTTCGGATGATTTTTGATAGCAGACAAATGAATTGAACAGGGCCATGTGAAAGAGATGAAATGCTACTTTTTTATACCAATAATTTGACTTTCGGGTTGATAAATAGGGTTGTAGCATCTGATCGTTTAAATCCACCCCCCCCCCCATGTTCATATTGTAGTCATGAACACATTCAGGCTTTACTACGGGGTCACGTCTTCTCTGAACCTCCACCAAGTTGTCATCATGGATTGTAGACATCATATGAACATCCTTCTTGTCCCGCCACTTCATGGCCAACACCTCCTCATTCCTCATGAATGCGGCTTCCCCCTTTTGTAGCTGTTTTGAAAGCAAATTCTGTGGGAACCCCTTCCTATTTTTTCGGAAGGTACCGCAGGCCAGGGTTTGTTCACGATACAGGTGACGGAAAAGGGGCAAGCTGCTGTAGTAATTATCTACATATATGTGGTATCCTTTTTTGAACAAGGGGTATGCAAGGTCCCAGACAATTTTACCACTGGTTCCTATATATGTGGGGCAATCACGGGGCTGGAGCTGGGAATCTTTGCTTTCGTAAATACGAAATTTGTGCACGTATCCAGTGGCTCGATCGCAGGGCCGGCCCTACCATGGGACCCGATGGTACCATTGTACCAGGCGGCACAATCAGGGGGGCGGCAAATTGCCGCCTGCCCGCTCCTCTCCCCCACTCCACCTATCACTGTGAAACAGCAGCAGCGGCATTGTAAAGAATACACTGTGCCTGCGGCTGCGGTGTGTGTTTGGGATTCAAAGCTCCTTCCTGTCTCTTCCCCCTCCCTCCAGTCTCCTGCCGTGCGGGGTCCCTGTTATCTCTGACATCAACCTCCCCCCCTCCAATCACCAGTGTGGAGTGTTGAGAGAACTGGGAGGCGGAGCTCACTGGATCTCCTGTCAGGCTGGCCAGAGGAAGGGAGGAGGTGAGCTGACTTTTTCTGGGAGAAGTTTTCTAGGGTGGATAGTAGTTGCTTTCAAAGTGTTTTTTTCTTCAGGAGATGCAGTGAAGGGTTAAGTTGACAGAAGAATCGGAGGAGATAGTGAGTTTGAGTGTGGGGGGGAGGGGGGTCTGCACCAGCCCTATCACATTTAACAGATCACTTCTAAGCATGAACAGTCTGTGCAAACATCCTCCAATCCAATTGTTCAGACTTGATAATGTGAAGTCATTTATAACCATTCATGTAACCTGTATATATGTGGTGAGTTCACCCCACTGATTGTACACTCAGAGCCTGGATACCACAGGGTTACATGAATGGTCATCAATTACCTTCACATTATCTGGGTATACAGAGTGCTAGGAGCTGGATTAGTAGTACTGTTGTATGATTTATTGTTGTATGTTTTTAGTGGATGAGTTTTTTTTTTATTATATACATCACGACCTGACCACTTCTCAACTCCCCCCAGCTGGCATCACCCCCCCAGACCACTTTATACAGATGTCACTCAGAGCTGCTTCCTACCCCCCCCCCCCCCAGCTGAGGGACATCATTTCATGGTCACTTTTCTTCCCCTATCTTCCCAACATCACTCCCTGGTCACCCCATAGACACCGCAAGAAATCCCTCCCTATTCTGCCACCGCCATACACTCCGAAGTCCTCTCCTGTACCAACTGCACCCATCATACCCTCCGAACTCCTCTCCTGTACCAACTGCACCCATCATATCCTCCGAACTCCTCTCCTGTACTAACTGCACCCATCATACCCTCCGAACTCCTCCCCTGTACTAACTGCACCCATCATACCCTCCAAACTCCTCTCCTGTACTAACTGCACCTATCATACCCTCCACACTTCTCTCCTGAACATACCGCCCCATCATACCCTCCACACTCCTCTCCTGTACTAACTGCACCCATAATACCCTCCGAACTCCTCCCCTGTACTAACTGCACCCATCAAACCCTCCGAACTCCTCTCCTGTATTAACTGCACCCACCATACCCTCCACACTCCTCTCCTGTACATACTGCCCCCATCATACCCTCTACACTCCTCTCCTGTACATACCGCCCCATCATCCCTTCCGCATTCCTCTCCTGTACATACTGTCCCCCATCATCCCCTCCACACTCCTCTCCTGTACAAACCGCCCCCCTCATACCCTCCCAACTCCTCTTCTATACATACTGCTCCATCATACCCTCCACACTTCTCTCCTATGCATACTGCCCCCATCATACCCTCTGCACTCCTCTCCTGTACATACTGCCCCCATCTTACCCTCTGCACTTCTCTTCTGCAGAACCCTGTGCATTCAGATGTAAAGGGGAACTCTGTGGATTCAGATCTAAAGGAGAACTCTGTTGACTCTGATATAAAGGGGGACTCTTGTGATTAACTCCATATGATTAGAAATTGTATTTAATCACAAAAATATATGTACAGTGTATACTAAATAAAAAAAAAAATAGCTGTGCATTGCTTTGTACAGAGGTAATGAATTTAATGTACTACAAAAAATATATATATATTGGCGTGCGCTGCTAATGTGTTCGGGTTTGGCTTGACGAAAAGGTGGCAACCCTACGCTGCACTGTGAGGCAAATTGTCGCCAACCCGTTCCGCCTGCTCCGCGCTCCACTGTGAGGCAAATTGGATGCCCGCCCGCCGGCCAGCCCGCTCCGCTCCCCGCGCGCTCCATTCACCTGGGCTTTGGGCCCAGGTGAATGGAGCGTGCGGGCAGAACAGGGGAACAGTCAGCGGGCGGGACAGTCAGCAGGTGAGCGGGCTTGCTGGTCAAACAGCGGGCGGGGGAGCAGAGAGATAACATCATCTCTCACTGCCCGCCCTGCATCACTGCAGTTCCGCCCCCACTGTGCGGGCAGCAGAGAGATTACATTATCTCTCTGCTGTCTGCCTTTACTCTGGGACACAGCAAGTGGCAAGTGACAATCTGCAACGTGTGGCAGGTGACGTCGTGGCAAGTGACAATCCGCAATGTGTGGCAGGTGGCGTTGTGGCAAGTGACAATCTGCAACGTGTGGCAGGTGACGTCGTGGCAAGTGACAATCCGCAATGTGTGACAGGTGGCGTCATGGCAAGTGACAATCCACTACGTGTGGCCGGTGACATCGCGGCCGCCGGCCACGCACAGGTCCTTTTATACTCCTATATACATGTATAGAGCCATGACAGGTCCTCTTTATACTCCTACATACATGTATAGAGCCATGACAGGTCCTCTTTATACTCCTACATACATGTATAAAGCCATGACAGGTCCTCTTTATATTCCTACATACATGTATAGAGCCATGACAGGTCCTCTTTATATTTCTATATACCGTATTTTTCCGTGTATAAGACGCTTTTTTTTCCTAAAATAATAGCCTGTAAATCGAACAGCGTCTTATACACGGTCAGTCAGCCTGGGAGACAGCCGCGCAGGTGCGTCGCGGCCCATAGCTTGTCAAGCGGCTTCCTCCAATCACGAGCCGTATGTTACTGACGTCAGATAGAGCTGGGGGTGGAGGTGGAGAGTGATCAGATGCAATGCTGTTGGAAGTGGAGATGCACAGATGCAACAGGGACCGGAGTGTTCTGGGACCAAGATGTCAGAAACTAATAAAAGTAAGTGATTGTCTTACTCTACCAAATCAAACCAAATGTAGCCAGCTATGCAAAAAAGAGCATGGGAATAGAGCTGCAGAGAAACAGTTTGGACTTGCCTCCACTGAGTATATGATCAGACAGTGGAGAAAACAGGAAGAACAACCGCTGCATAATATACTAGTATTTAAACGTTACCTGCGGTAATTACTAAATAAAAATGTGTTCTGTTTTACCTATGTGTAAAATATTGATTTCTTAATTTTGGGTTGGAAAAATCTTGTACATGGGGGCGTCTTATAGACAGGAAAAATACGGTACATGTATAGAGCCATGACAGGTCCTCATTATACTTCTATATACACGTATAATGCCATGACCTCTTTATACTCCTGTATACATGAATAGAGCCATAACAGGTCCTTTTTATAGAGCCATGACAGGTCCACTTTAGTTATCATGATATAAAATGATGGATGTGGGGGCATTTTGGTGGGCGTGATTTTTTTTTGGGGGGGGGGGGCAGCATTTCATTCTTGGTACCAGGCAGCACAATGTCTTGGGCCGGCACTGCTCGATCGCACAATTTGTTCAATTTTACCCCGTACCTGGATCTTTTACTTGGGATGTACTGCTTGAACTGCAGCCGGCCAGTAAAGTGGATAAGGGATTTGTCAACACAAATATTTTTGTCGGGGATAAACACTTCAGAAAACCGTTGGGAAAAATAATTTATTAGGGGGCGAAGCTTATATAATTTGTCATGGTTGGGGTGATCTCGGGGAGGGCACTGCGAATTGTCATTAAAATGAAGAAAGCGCATTATCATATCGTACCGTGTCCTGGACATGACAGCAGAAAATATGGGCATGTGGTGGATGGGGCGGGTGGACCAGTAGGCATGCAGTTCGCTTTTCCTTGTAAGCCCCATATTAAAACTAAGGCCCAAAAACAATTTGAATTCCTCTAGTGTGAGACGTCGCCAATTAAACATACAGGCGTAGGACGAATTGGGGTTGGCAGCAATAAATTGCTCTGCGTAAAGATTTGTTTGGTCCACCATGTACTGCAACAAATCTTCGGGGAAAAACAAATAAAAATTGTTTGGGAAAAATTTGACGTGTTGGGCTGCACACCTGGCTGTGCGGTGAAAGGGGGGGATTGTAGCAGATCCTGAGTTGGCAGGCAACCATAAGGGGTTTGCCAGGGCATCAGGAAGGTAGGACTGGGCCCAGATTATTTGGGCTGGATGAGTAATTTCAGTACTGGTATTCGGCTCCTTATCCTGGGGTCTGGCACTGCTGGTGGTAGGCAGGTCTTCTGATCTAGGTCCTAAACTCCTTACTCTTTTAGGAGGGGCGGTTTCCTCCGCTGACTCGGACTCCGATCCACTACCCTCCACTGGCTCGTATTCCGAACCAGAATCGGATAATGGGAGCTCCCCGTTGCTCTCATCATCCGACATGGTGAGGATGTTATATGCCTCCTCAGGTGTGTACATTCTTTGAGACATGGCGGTACTGGTGGTGCTACTGACAGCTCACTGATGGCAGGCCTGTGTGAGGGTAATGACAGGTTACTGATGACCTGTGTGATGGTACTTATGGTGGGACTGTGCGGCGGTAGTGATAGCGGGACCGATGGCGGTACTGATGGCTACCTGTGTGACAGATGGGCTGTGACAGATGGGCTGTCAGATCCAGATGGTACCAATGGCGGTACTGATGGCGGTACTGATGGCGGTACCGTTGGTGGCCTGTGTGACAGATGGGCTGTGAAAGATGGGCTGTGACAGATGGGCTGTCAGATCCAGATGGTACTGATGGCGGTACCGATGGCAGTATCGATGGCGGTACTGATGGCGGTACTGATGGCGGTACCGTTGGTGGCCTGTGTGACAGATGGGCTGTGACAGATGGGCTGTGACAGATCCAGATGGTACCGATGGCGGTACTGATGGCGGTACCGATGGCGGTACTGATGGCGGTACCGATGGCGGTACCGTTGGTGGCCTGTGTGACAGATGGGCTGTCAGATCCAGATGCCCCACCACCAGGCTTCTTCTGCTGATTAATCACAGCAGAAGCCGATCTGCAGGTGCTGGGTACTAGATGTCTTGCTGGCACCCGTTGATCATCAGTAAAACACACAGAACCGAGATTTGCCTATGTAAACAAGGCAGATCTATGTTCTGACAAGGGGGAGGGGATTGGATTCTGTGTCCCTGCAAAACGCAGAATAAAATCCATCTCTTCTTTTTTTATTGAATGTTTTTATAGCAGAAAGTATTTTTTTTTTCCAAGATTGTTGGTCTTTTTTTGTTTATAGTGCAAAAAACAAAAAACGCAGAGGTGATCAAAAATGTACTTGTCATTAAGGGGTGTAAATCTTTTGAAGGTCAAGTGGTTAAGGAAAAATACAGAAAAAAATATTTAATACTGTCAGATAGCTACCATGCCTAATGTTATTTTCACTTATTTTTACTCTACAGACAGTGAACTCTGTAAGAAGTGTCCTGAAAATGAATAGCCAAACAAAGCTAAAACTATTTGTATTGACAAGGTCAATGAGTATTTATCATACAAGGAGGATATTCTAGTTTTATTTTTTTCTATAACTTCAGTCATATTTGCTACAACATCTCTCCTTATACAGTAGGTGCTGCCGATTTTGTGTCAATCTCGCCTCTTCTAGCTCCCATGTATGGAACTACAAGTCTGCCCACCAGCGCCAAGCTGTCTCGTCATCGGGAAAGGAAAAATGTTGTTTTTGCTTTCGCAATGAGCGACACGCATTGCTGACATTGAGGCCGGTGAACGGGATCCGACGTGGATTCCCGCCAATACCAGGCACTGTGTTTGGTATGAATCCTGAGCGGGAACTCCACGCCAAATTTTAAATAAAAAAACGGCATGGATTCCCCCTCCAGGAGCATACCAGGCCCTTGGGTCTGGTATGGATTTGAAGGGGAATCCCCTAAGCCGAAAAAAACGGCGTGGGGGTTCCCCTCAAAGTCCAATCCAGACCCTTATCCGAGCATGCAACCTGGCAGGCCGCAGGAAAAGAGGGGGGGCGAAAGAGCGGCCCCCCTCCCTCCTGAACCCTACCAGGCCGCATGCCCTCAACATGGGGGGTTTGGTGCTTTGGGGCAGGGGGGGCGACCTGCGGCCCCCCCACCCCAAAGCACCCTGCCCCCATGTTGATGGGGACAAGGGCCTCTTCCCGACAACCCTGGCCGTTGGTTGTCGGGGTCTGCGGGCGGGGGCTTATCGGAATCCGGTAGCCCTCTTTAAAAAAGGGGGCCCCCAGATCCCGGCCCCCCACCTATTGTGAATGAGTATGGGGTACATCGTACCCCTACCCATTCACCTGGTGGAAAAAATGTAAAAAAAAAACACTACAGAGGTTTTTAAAGTAATTTATTACATAGCTTCAGGGGTCTTATTCCGACTCCACTGGGTCTCTTCCGACTTTGGGGGTCTTCTTCAAACTTCGGGGGTCTCTTCTTCCGACTTTGGGGGTCTTCTTCTGCTCTCCGGTGCCTTTTTCCTTCTGCCGGCCTTTTCCGCTAACTTCTTTCAGCTCTTTTCCTAGCGGAGAGGCCCGGTCTTCCCTGTTGTCTCGTCCCGCTCTCCGTTGTCCTTCTGACGGGTTGCTCCACTATCTTCTTCCAGCTCTTTTGCTAGTGGAGGGACCCGGTCTTCCCGTCACCGTCGGCGTCTTCTTCTTTCTTCTCCTCCTCGATGTTGACGCGTCGCTTCCTCCCGCTGTAATGCTGGGTGTACGGTGCGCAACGTTTTATATAGGCCTCTCACGACGTCACAATTGCATGCTTTGGGTGGCCCTGGAGCATGTGACTGTGACGTCATTGGAGCATGTGGCCACCCGGAGCATGTGATTGTGACGTCATGAGAGGCCTATATAAAGCGTTGCGCACCGTACACCCAGCATTACAGCGGGAGGAAGCGACGTGTCAACATCGAGGAGGAGAAGAGAGAAGAAGACGCTGACGGCGACGGGAAGACCAGGTCCCTTCACTAACAAAAGAGCTGGAAGAAGATAGTGGAGCAGCCCGGCAGAAGGACAACGGAGAGCGTGACGAGACGACGGGGAAGACCGGGCCTCATCGCTAGCAAAAGAGCTGAAAGAAATTAGCAGAAAAGCCAGACAGAAGGAAAAAGGAACCAGAGAGCAGAAGAAGACCCCCGAAGTTGGAAGAAGAGACCCCGAAGTTGGAAGAAGACCCCCGGAGTCGGAAGAGACCCCCGGAGTCGGAAGAAGAGCCTCGGAGCTGTGTAATAAATTACTTTAAAAACCTGTGTAGTGTTTTTTTATTGACATTTTTTCCACCAGGTGAATGGGTAGGGGTACGATGTACCCCATACCCATTCACATAGGGACGGGGGCCGGGATCTGGGGGCCCCCTTATTAAAGAGGGCTACCGGATTCCGATAAACCCCCGCCCGCAGACCCCGACAACCAACGGCCAGGGTTGTCGGGAAGAGGCCCTTGTACCCATCAACATGGGGGCAGGGTGCTTTGGGGTGGGGGGGGCCGCAGGTCGCCCCCCCTGCCCCAAAGCACCAAACCCCCCATGTTGAGGGCATGCAACCTGGTACGGTTCAGGAGGGAGGGGGGCGCTCTCTCGTCTCCCCCTCTTTTCCTGCAGCCTGCCAGGTTGCATGCTCGGATAAGGGTCTGGTTTGGACTTTGAGGGGAACCCCCACGCCATTTTTCCGGCTTAGGGGATTGCCCTTCAAATCCATACCAGACCCAAGGGCCTGGTATGCTCCTGGAGGGGGAATCCATGCCGTTTTTTTATTTAAAATTTGCCGTGGAGTTCCGGCTCAGGATTAATACCAAACACAGTGCCTGGTATTGGCGGAAATCCACGTCGGATCCCGTTCAATACAGTGTCGCGTCTCCTCGTTATTGCAGCGAGCGCGAGATGTCGGCACCCTGTCGCCGAGAATCTCCCCGATGGGATCGCGATAGATATACAATGTCGGCGGCACCTACTGTACTTGGACTATTTGTTTGGTTTCGGAGGACTCCCATAGTCAAAGCCAATAACCGGAACCTCAGCCTC
Organism: Rana muscosa; assembly: GCA_029206835.1. Taxonomy (NCBI): domain Eukaryota; kingdom Metazoa; phylum Chordata; class Amphibia; order Anura; family Ranidae; genus Rana; species Rana muscosa. The sequence continues at coordinate 27,453,672 of CM055116.1, read as the reverse complement.
ATTCTGCTCCTCTCCCTCATACTGAGCTTCCTTTCTGTATTCCTGTTCCTTGGCCGTCCTGTGGATATTACCTGTATGCTGCAACAAGTCACTTTTGGAGTTCCCTTCACCATCTCAGTATCTTCTATCCTAGCCAAAACCATCATGGTCTTCATTGCTTTTAAAGCCACCAGACCTGAAAGCTCTTGTAGAAAATGGGTGGGAGTCAAACTTCCCAATACAGTAATGTTATTCTGCTCATCCATTCAGGTTATGAATTGCATTCTCTGGTTGTCCATCTCTCCACCATTTCAGGAGTATGACATGGACTCTTATCCTGGGAAGATCATCATTCAGTGTAATGAAGGGTCGGTTATTGGGTTCTACTTTATGTTGGGTTATATGGGGTTTCTGGCAGCTGTGAGTTTTGTTCTGGCTTTCATGGTGAGGACATTACCGGACAGTTTTAATGAGGCCAAGTACATCACATTCAGCATGCTGGTGTTCTGCAGTGTCTGGATTGCCATGATCCCGGCCTATCTGAGCACCAGAGGGAAATACATGGTGGCTGTGGAGATATTCGCCATACTGATCTCCAGTGCTGGAATATTATTGTGTATGTTTTCTCCAAAACTCTACATTTTACTTTTAAAACCTGAACTGAATATAAGAGGGACAATGCTGGGGAAAAGAATGTTGTAAATGTAGCACATTGATTCATTGTATAATGCTGTAGATCAGATTAAACAAATTCAGTCATATTGTTACCATCATCATCATCATCATCATTATGAATGACATTATCATCAGCATTATGATTTTTTGGGTACATTGACTGCCTTCTGTCTGCCTATTGTACATAAGTGGATGGAAGGTGGATGTTACAGGATTGGATGCTATTTTAGAGCTTCAAATTTTTTCTTGCTCTTACATGCCCCCTAGCATGCACAAGCAAAGTCCTGTAACTGCATTGTCAATTGGACAGTGCTGATCACAAAAAAATGCTGTGACCAATCAAAGCATCACACAATGTAATCAACACCTGAAATTATCAGCTTGCCCCCACTTTGCCCTCACACACTGATTGGAGAGTGATAGAAAAGAAAGATTCCAGATCAGCAGCCAGTAGAAGTACAATCCAGTACCAGCAGTACCAGAAACAACTTTAGTCTTCCTTCTATTATCATTCATCCCTCTACAGCACAGATATCAAACACAAGGCCCACGGGCTGAAAACGGCTCACCAGGCCTTGACATGTGATCCTCCAACCCAGTTTTGCAGCCGGAATGTGGAACTCCATTCTAGTTCTCACCCTCCGCTTCTCACTGTCACTTGTAAACACAGAAGCCCTCTATGTTTACAAGGGACATCTTTGCTCTCAGTGGTTCCTGGAACTAACAGATCCCTGTACACACTCACAGTGGGGCACAGCGGGGACAGATCTCCCAAATCTGAGAGAGAAAATGATTTCCCTGCAGGGTGAGGCAGAGCCACCTACACAGGGAGGTACTAGAGTCAGGCCAGGTAGGAGAGAGAGATGTGAGGAAGCTTTGGAGAGGGGTGAGGTTGCACACTGTGCATAGTGTTCTCCTGAACCCTGCGCTCTGTACATAGTGCACTCCTGAATTCTACACTCTGCACATAGTGTAATCCTGAACTCTGAATTCTTTATGTCACACACTCTTTAACCCTGAACTCTGTACGTAGCACACTCCAGATACAAGTGGCCCTTTAAAAGCAATCATACTGCTGATGCGACCCACAATGAAATTGAGTTTGACATCCCTGCTCTACAGTATATGTAGGCAATTGTTTTCTTTCAACCTGTTCCAGCATGACTGTCCCCCTGGGCACAAATTCAGCTCCATAAAGACATGTATTAATAAGTTTGGTGTGGAGGGACTCAAATGTCATGAACACAGTCCTGACCTCAGCCTGATTGTGAGTCAGGTCTTCTCATCCAACATCAGTACCTGACCTCACTAAGGTTCTTTTGGTTGAATGGGCACAAATCCCCACAGATAAATTCCAAAATCTTGTGAACAATCTTGCCAGAGGAGTGGAGACAGTTATAGGCATAGAGGTGGGGGAGGGCAACTCCATATTAATGAACATCATTTTGAAATGGGATGCCCAATCAGCACATATAGGTGTGAAGGTCAGGTGACTACACATATTTGGCCATTAACCCCTTCAGCTTCCGGAAAGTTCACCCCCCTTCCTGACCAGGCCATTTTTTGTGATACTGCACTGCGTTGCTTTAACTGACAATTGTGCGGGCGTGCAACACTGTACCCAAATAAAATAGTTTTCCTTTTTTTCTCACAAATAGAGCTTTCCTTTGGTGGTATTTGATCACCTTTGCGGTTTTTATTTTTTTTTGCTATAAAGCACATCCAATAGAAAAAAAATTAAAAATCAAATTGCTTCATCAATTTAGGCCAATATGTATTCTGTTACATATTTTTGGTAAAAAAAAATCCAAATAAGCGTTTATTGATTTGTTTGCACAAATGTTATAGCGTCTACAAACTATGGGATAGTTTTATGCAATCTTTTCTATTTTTATTTGTTTCACTAGTAATGGCAGCAATCAGTGATTTTTAGCGGGTCTGCGACATTGTGATAGACAAATCTAACACTAATTGACAATTTTTGGGGACCAGTGACACCAATACAGTGTTCAGTGCTAAAAAAAAATTAACTGTCACTGTACTAATGACACTGGCAGGGAAGGAGTTAACATCAGGGGCGATCAAAGGGTTAAATGTGTTGCCTGGGACTGCTTTGTTACTATGTGGGGGGTGGTTTAACTGTACAAACACAGAGATTTGTGTCTTTCACAAAATCTATGTCTTCCTTACTAGCAGAATGGCAGTCTGCCTTGTTTACAAAGGCAGACTGCCGTTCTGCCTCTCTCTGAATTATTGCCAGGTTCCCAGTGGATGCCAGGTTCCCAGCAGACATCACGTCCACCGGACCCGCTGATTGGCTCCCGCTGTGTCAAATCACAGGAAGAGCAGGTCTCTGGCGGCGCGCATGCACCAAAGACCTGAAGACAAAATGAATGTACAGGTACGTGATTTCGCGTTTAAGGGCAGCCCTGCCGCAGTATATGTATGTGGGGCGGTCCTTAAGCAGTTACACATATCTGTTGAATGTAATTTCCTAATGAATTTGCATTTCTGAATATTATTTCTGTAAACATTTCTACCTATATCTCATTGTGCTGCTGGATTCCTTCCTTGTCTCTTTCACAAAGTTAGATTCATAATTTTTCAATATTGAACAGTATGTCAGGTGGGCCCATATCCACATAAATCTAGTGAATGGGCTCAGGATGTTCAGATGAGCTCTTAGTGATCTCTGTAGGTGCAGGCACTGTGGATTAATTATTCATCAACAATTCCAGCAGAAGTAATTTCATTCTGATCTACCTTCCATGCTTGACAGCCTGCCAGACTTCTAATCTCTAATGTAAACACAGATCAGGTACACAGGAAGAGGGGAGAGCAGAGTGCTGAGCCCTGATTAACATTGCTTCTATTAGGAATTTAAGGATGAATTGCTCCACAATGTTAGGTTAAATTGGGACAAAAAAACAGAGCCCCCCACACCAAAGCACCCCCCATGTTGAGGGCATGTGGTCTGGTATGGTTCAAGAGGTGGGGCACTTACACGTCCCCCTCTTTCCTGACCTGCTGGGCTGCATGCTCGGATAAGGGCCTGGTATGTTTTTTTGGGGGACCTCACGCCATTTTTTTTTTGCCGACATTTTAATGTTTACATTTCAGCTGTCAGTGGGGAAGCCCGCTGACAGCTGATGAGTCATCAGTTGTTAAGGAGGTGGTGGTCGGCTTCCCAGCCCGCTGCTTAACAACCAGCTATTCTTCACACAGAATTCAAATCGGCCGATCATTTTTCGACTGTTCCGAATTGTATTCGTTCTGAAAATTTGGAATTCATTACAAAATATATTTTTTTTTTTTTTATGAATTTCAGTGAAGCTTGTTACTATTTGTTACAATTTTATTCAGGTATTCAGATACAACCAAATCTCTGAATAACCCAAAATTTGTCTGAATTTGCATTCGGACCGAAACGAATTGCACATATCTAATGAGCACTGCTTGGTTTCCTCCAGACATAACATTTAGAATTGAGGTCAAGCACTTCCATTTTGGTTTCATCAGATGAGAGAATCTTGGTCCTCACAATCTGAGAGTCCTTCAGGTGCTTTTTTTGTAAACTCCAAGAGGACCTTCATGTGTTTTGCACTGAGGAGAGGCTTCCATGTAGCCAGTAGACATGTGCAATTCATTTAGTTACAAATCAAATTTCAGACAAAATTTTCATTAATTGGAGATTCGGAAGTATCCGAATTTCCAAATCACAATTGTAACAAATGTCAACTAATCTGAAATAAATTATAACAAAATTAATTATACAAATTTGCAAATGAATTTGAAACTTATTACAATAACACTGGTCTACAAAGAGTAGAAATGAAATGAGTTGAAAGTAGCCAATTTTTTCTAGAATTGGGTCACTAATAAAGGAAAACTAAATCCTGAGTATTCATTGGCTCCAGTATCCAAGATACAGCTTCAGGTCAAAATTGCATCAAAATAATTCAAAATTATGAGGATTATGCACCATAAGAAAGAAAATCTGAAAAATTCTAAATAATAACTAACTAATAAACTAAGTAATTGTAACTAACTATTAAATTATAGGTATTGGAATTTCCTTTCAAATTTGGCTGTTAGTGACCGTAACGAATGTGAATTGATGCAAAGTTACGAATTATCCAAAATAACGAATGTTGCATCTAAACAAATTGAACGTAACAAATTAATAATAAATAATAATAAAAAGTTTTTTTATTATTATTGTTATTTATTATTATTAATTTGTTACGTACTATTCGTTTAGATACGGCATTCATTGTTTTGGATAATTCTTAACTTCAGATAAATTCTAATTCGTTACGTTCCCTAACAGACAAATTTGAAAGGAAATTTCAATATTTATAATTTTATAGTTAGTAATAGTTAAGTTTTAATTAGTTAGTTATTATTTCAGATTTTCAAATTTTCAGTTTTTAGGATTTTTGAATTTCGAACTTCCAAATTTCCAAAGTTGCGAATTTACGAATATTTGAATTTACGAATTTTTGAATTTTCGAATATCCACATTTGTCAAAATTTGTTAAAAAATTATTCGGAACAAAACAAATTGCACATGTCTAATCTGGCTTCTGAGGGAAAATATTACACAACTGTTCCTTGGAAATGTTAGGCAATGACACTTTCAAAAGTCACCAGATGTAACTGTATGAGGCGTAGATCTAACCAAGACAAATGTACCTTGTAATAAAAGAACAATAAATTACAGTCAGGTAATAATCTTTAGTCTCACAGTGAGGATACATTTATACTTCCATGTGGTGCCATTTTAATTGTTCTACCTTACTTTGTGGAGAAGTTACGAGGCATCATGATCATCAGACACCTCCCTCACTTGTAGGCCAATATACTTGTCTGTGTATAAATATTTATTGTGAAATATCTTGAAAACGTTAGCCAACCAGCACCTTTATCATCTGTTTTCTAATTAATCTAATCAAAATATGTAAGAATTAGCATATTTTATCTTGGAGGGTAATAATTTCCCCAAATTTGTAGACCGATGTAATAACATTAAGGCTTAAACGAAAAAAAAATATGATGATTCCTACTTGGGCTGCTTTATAGAATAGAATAGAAAATAATAGAGTAAAACAGAATAAAATAGAATATAATATAAAAAATAGAATGGAAAATAAAAGAATGGAATAGAATATGATAGGATAAGATAGAATAGAATAAAAAGTATATAAAATAAGAGATTATAATAGAAAATATTAGCATAAAACGGAATATAATAGAAAATAAAAAATAATATTAAAAAAGGAAAAGATTAGAATAGAAAATAATAAAATAGGATATAATAGACAATAGATTAGAATAGAATAAAATAAAAAGAATATAACTGTCTTCCAATATTTGAATTTAAAATTTTAAATAGAATTTAATTTATAGAAAAAATATAGCCGCCTTACGAAAATCTAAATTTGAATAGATTAAAATGGAATGGAGTAGAACAAAATAGAAAGACTTGTGAATAGACTAGAATAAAATGGAAAGAAAATGTCTCTCTTCCAAAATTTGAATTTTGAAAAGAATAGAATAAAACAGAAAGAATATAGCCATTTTCTAAAATGTATATTTCAAATATAAAGTAATAAAAAAATCTGTCTTCAGAAATTCACATTTTGAAATAGGAATTTTGAATAGAAAATATAAGAATTTAATAAAATAAAAAGAATATAGCCATCTTGCGAACTTGAATTTCAAATTTAGAAAATAATTGACTAGAATAAAATAGAAAGCTTTTGAAAGGCTTTCGTTCAAAATTTTAATTCAATAGAATAGAGTAAAAGAGAATAAATATAGGCACCTTTCAAAAATCTAATTTAGAAAATCGGATTTAGAATAGAATCAAAAGAATATAGCCTTCTTCCAAAAATGAAATTTAAAATATAATTAAATAAAATTTATAGGTGACTTTCGTGATTTGAATTTAGAAATTCAAATTACGAATTTTGAATATAATAGAATAGAATAAAACAAAAAGAATGAACGTGATTTACAAAATGAATATTTCAAATAGAATTTAAAAAAAAATAGAAAAAAATACATCTGTCTTCCAAAATTCTAATTTAAATTTCAAAATTCTAGTTTTGAATAGAAAATAATGGAATAGAATAAAATAGAAAGAATGTAGCTGTCTTATGAAATTTGAATTTCAAATTTTGAACTGAATAGAACAGAAAAAAATAGGAAGCATATAGACCTCTTCTGAAATGTTTGAACAGAAAATTATAGAATAGAAAATAATATAATTTAATAAAATAAAAAGAATATAGACATCTTCTTAAATTCAAAGTTTGAAATTTGAATTTCAAATTTTGAATACAATAGAATAGAAAGTACATAGCCATCTTCTAAAATCCATAATTTCAAATACCATTGAATAGAATGAAATCTATAGCCAAATTCCAAAATTTGAATTTCAAAATTTGAATTTCAAATTTTGAATAGATTTTCTCATCATTTGTGTGCAGATCAGCATACAGATGATTGATAAATCCCCCTTCACTTCTCTCAGGGTTGCCCCCGGATGATACTACAGATGTTCTATTCATTGATTTCTCATTAATCTAAGTTCAGCATCCCATAATGACAAAGTGACATCACAATATTAGAAATGTTACTAATGTATGAAAAAGGAAAAACTTAAAAAACTTAAAACCGGAACATTTTTTCAATTAATCTTTTTATTCCACTTCTAACTGCAGCAAAACAAACGATAACCAAAGCATGGAAATCCCCAACTTTGGGGTTTGCAGAAACAATTCATAGAATGAACACCACAATGTCACATGCCAAAATGATAGCCACTGACGGGGACCAAATCCCAAAATTCAAAAAACTTTGGCTCCCTTGGATAAAACACTATTTACCTCCGGATTTCAATGATGAGGTCCTTCTGCCATGGTAGCTAATTAATCGCTTCAATGCAAACCCCATATACCTATGAAATGGTAATCATTACGCATCGTACTGGTTCTTGGCTCGCCCTTGTGGACTTTCTCTCTCTCACTACTCTTTTCTTTTCTTTACTCTCCCTATTTATTATAGATATATTGTTCTTCACTACAATAAGTTTAAGTTGTTAGGTCACAACTCATGTAGTTAATATGACGGTAGTTTAATTATACATTAAGGCACGGTAGTCATGTACACAATGCTACTCACCCGCTATCTAGTTAGTGAAGATCTAATTAATTCTCTTTAACTACTTCCCACCCGGCCACTGTACATATACGGCCGGGTGGGTGCTCTCTCCTTCTGAGTGGACGTTCCTGAACGTCCCTCAGAAGGAGGGGGATCGCGCGCGCGTGCGCGCCCGCCGCGTTACCAAGGACCCGGTGCGCGTGCCCGGCGGCCGCGATTGCCGCCGGGCACCCGCGATTGCCCGGGAACCAAGCAGGAAACTGGATCTGTGTGTGTAAACACACAGATCCACGTCCTGTGAGGGAGAGGAGGCTGATGGTGTGTCCCTTGTACATAGGGACAACCATCGGTCACCTCCCCCAGTCAGTCCCCTCCCCCCACAGTTAGAACACATTGAGGGAACATATTTAACCCCTTCCCGCCCCCTAGTGGTTAACCCCTTCCCTGCCAGTCACATTTATACAGTAATCAATGCATTTTTATAGCAGGGATCGCTGTATAAATGTGAATGGTACCAAAAATGTGTCAAAAGTGTCCGATGTGTCTGCCACAATATCGCAGTCACAATAAAAATTGCAGATCGCCGCCATTACTAATAAAAAAAAATGCTATAAAACTATCCCCTATTTTGTAGACGCTATAACTTTTGCGCAAACCAATCAATACGCGCTTATTGCGATTTTTTTTTATACCAAAAATATGTAGAAGAATACGTATCGGCCTAAACTGAAGAAAATTTTAATTGAAAAAAAAAATGGGTATTTATTATAGCAAAAAGTAAAAAATATTGTGTTTTTTTTCCAAACTGGACGCTCTTCTTTTGTTTATAGCGCAAAAAATAAAAACCGCAGAGGTGATTAAATACCACCAAAAGAAAGCTCTATTTGTGGGAAAAAAAGGACGCAAATTTTGTTTGGGAGCCACGTCGCACGACCGCGCAATTGTCATTTAAAGTGTGACTGTGCTGAAAGCTGAAAAATGGCTTGGGCAGGAAGGGGGTTTTAGTGGCCAGTAGGGAGGTGGTTAAATATTCTATGTTATGCATTATTTATTTAAAAAAAAACATTTATGTAAACATCATTATCTGTATCCTTGCATAAATAACCAATGTATGTACTTATTATTGTGTAATCAATAAATATTTTTGACAAGCGAAAAAAAAAAGGAAAAACTGAAATCTCACATTGGCAGAAGTCTCCACACCCTTTACATCAACACTTGGGATTTATCTCAGGAGCTTCCTCCCAATTCTGGATGGTTGGTGAGATGTTTCTACATCTTGATTGGAGTCCACCTGTGGGAAAGGAATGATTTGGAAAGGCGCACACCTCTCTATAAAAGGGATCACAGCTGACAATGTATTCTGTATCAGAGCAAAGGCCATGAGGTCACAGGAAGTGCCTGCAGAGCTCAGAGACAGGATTATTGCAAGGCACAGATCATCGGGGGAAGGGTACAAAAGATTTCTGCAGCACTGAAGGTTCCAGAGAGCCCAGCAACCTCCATAATTCTCACATGGAAGAAGAATGACACAACCAGGACTCTTCCCAGAGCTGTTCACCTGACCAAACTGACCAATCGGGGGAGAATGGCCTTAGTAAGAGAGGTGACCCCGATGGTCACTCTGACAGAGCTCCAGAGATCCTGTGTGGAGATGGGATGAAGTTCCATCACTGCAGCCCTCAACCGATCTGGGCTTAATGGGGGAGGGATGGGGGAGGGGCTAGTAGAGATCTACACAACCAAAACATTTGTTTTGTTTTAGTTCAGATTTGTTCATTAGATTCCTCATTTCATTTCTTCAGATTTGTTACATTAGAATCATTTGTTTTTGGAATTTGTTTTGTATATTTTCTATTTTCAAATTGATTTAAAATTAAAATTTCTGAAGTCAGCTAAATATTGTTTCTATTTTATTCTATTCTATTTAATTTGATTTGAAATTTGAAACTTGGCTATATTCATTCTATTCTATTCTAAATTAGAATTTTTAACTCCAAAAGATGGCTAGAGCCTTTTTATTTTATTCTATTCTATTTAAGATTCAAATTTCAAAGTTCAAATTTCAGACGACAGCTATATTCTTTCTATTTTATTCTATTCTTTAAAAAAATTGACATTTTGAAGTTGGCTATATATTTTTTTCTATTCTATTCTATTCTATTCTCTTCTATGTGAAATCTGAATTGTGGAAAACGGCTATATTCTTTCTATTTTATTCTGTTCTATTTTGTTCTATTCAAAATTAGAATTATTCTATTCTATAATATTTAAAATTCAAATCTCAAAATTTTATTTCGGAAGTCAGCTATATATTTTTTCTATTTTATTCTATTTGAAGTTTGAATTTCAGACGATGTCTATATTCTTTCTATTGTATTCTATTTTATTCTATCCTATTGTGTTTGAAATTTATTTTTTTTAATTTTGAAAGGCAGATATATGCTTTCTTTGTTAGTCTATCTTATTCAAAATTCATTTTTTTTTTATTTGAAATTCAAATTTTGGATGACAGTTATATTCTTTCTATTTTTTTTTTATCCTATTCTATTCAAAATTTGAAATTACAATTTTGAATATGTATTTTGAAAGTTGGCTTTATACTCATTCTATTCTGTTCTATTTTATTTGAAATGATGGATTTTAAAAGACAGTTATATCATTTCTATTCTATTGTATTTAAAATGTAAAACTCAGATTTAAAAATTTGAATTTCCGAAGATGGCTATATTCTTTCTATTTCATTCTATTATATTATTTTCTATCCAAAACTGGAATTTTGGAAGATGGCTATATTCTTTCTTTTCTATTCTATTCAAAATCCTTATTTTAAAATTAGAATTTCAGAAGACAGCTATATTCTCTCTATTTTATTCTGTTCTATTCTATGTTCTATTCTATTAAAAATTTGAAATTTACAATTCAGAAGATTGCTGTATTCTTTCTATTTTATTCAATTCAATTATTTTCTATTCAAAATTCAAATTTTGAAATTTCAAATTTGAATTTTGAAAGACAGAAATACACAGAGCAAAATTATAAATGCAGCACTTTTGTGTTTGCCCCTATTTATCATGAGCTGAATGCAAAGATCTACAACTTTTTCTATGTACACAAAGGCCTATTTCTCTCAAATATTGTTTACAAATCTGTCTAAATCTGTGTTAGTGAGCACTTCTCCTTTGCTAAGATAATCCATCCCCCTCAAAGGTGTGGCATATCCAGGTGCTGATTAGACAGGATGATTACAGCACAGGTGTGCCTTAGGCTGGCCACAATAAAGGGCCACTCTAAAATGTGCAGTTTTATCACACAGCACAATGCCACAGATGTCACAAGTTTTAAGGGACCATGCAATTGGCATGCTGACTGCAGGAATGTCCACCAGAGCTGTTGCCCTTGAATTGAATGTTAATTTCTCTACCATAAGTAGGCGTTTCAGAGAATTTGGCAGCACATACAACAGGCCTCACAACCGCAGACCACGTGTAACCACACCAGCCCAGGACCTCCACATCCAGCATCTTCACCTCCAAGATCATCTGAGACCAGCCACCCGGACAGCTGCTGCAACAATTGATTTGCATAACCAAAGAATTTCTGCACAAACTGTCAGAAACCGTCTCAGGGAAGCTCATCTGCATGCTCATCGTCCTCATCGGGGGCTCGACCAGACTGCAGTTCGTCGTCGTAACTGACTTGAGTGGGCAAATGCTCACATTTGTTAGTGTCTGGCACTTTGGAGAGGGGTTCTCTTCACGGATGAATCCCAGTTTTCACTGTACATGGCAGATGGCAGACAGCTTGTATGGCGTCTTATGGGTGAGTGGTTTGCTGATGTCAATGTTGTGGATCGAGTGGCCCATGGTGGCAGTGGGGTTATGGTATGGGGAGGCGTATGTTATGGACAACGATCACAGGTGCATTTTATTGATGGCATTTTGAAAGCACAGAGATACCATGATGAGATCCTGAGGCCCCATTGTTGTGTCATTCATCCACGACCATCACCTCATGTTGCAGCATTATAATGCACGGCCCCATGGTGCAGGGATCTGTACATAATTCCTGGAAGCTGAAAACATCCCAGTTCTTGCATGGCAGCACATTTACCGGTAGGGATGAGCTTCGAGTTCAAGTCAAACTCATGTTTGACTCGAACATTGCCTGTTCGCCGAACAGCGAACAATTTGGGGCGTTTGCGGCAAATTCGAAAAGCCGCGGAACACCCTGTAAAAGTCTATGGGAGAAACCTAAAGTGCTAATTTTAAAGGCAAGTTATTGTCATAAAAAGTGTTTGGGGACCTAGGTCCTGCCCCAGGGGACATGTATCAATGCAAAAAATAGTTTCCCAGGGTGTCTCCGGGGTGTTCCTCGCTGGACATCATTGCTGGAGCCTGCAGATCATCCGTCGCTGGATACCGACATCACTGGAGAGGAGATCGAGAGTGGATTACCACCGCTGGAATCTTTTTTTTTTTTTTTTTTTTAAATAAAGGATTTATCCCAACTGTGTCTGTGTGTTTTATTACAATTGTTTACACTTTCTTTGTGAAGGGGTACAATGTTGCACGTTATTTGGAATAAACGCTTCTTCAGGAGCTTATGGCAAGTTCTACAAAATAAAACGTTTATACAGATCACTGAGGCCCCTTTCACACTGAGGCGTTTTTACCACGTTTTTGCGGTAAAAATAGCGCTGTAATAATGCCTGAAATAATCCTGCCCCAGCATTCTCAATGTGAAATCTCTGAGGGCTTTCACACTGAGGCGTTGTGCTGGCTGGGCGTTGAGAAAAATCCTGCAAACCGCTTTTTTAGAGCAACTTTAGGGCGCATAAAATAGCGCTGTAAAAACGCCTATCCCCATTGAAATGAATGGGAACCGAGGTAAAAACGCGGTAAAAACGCATAGGCATAAGCGTCATTTTAAAAAATAACGCTAACGCGAATGCGTTTTTACCGCATTTTTAGCGCGAACATGGTAAAAACGCGGGGAAAATGCATATGCGTTAGCGCTATTTTTACCGCGATCGCGGTAAAAACGCGGTAAAATCGAGGTACAAAATCTTATAATTTTTTTGCGTTTTTTCAACGCCTCAGTGTGGAAGGGGCCTAATTAAAAAAAAAAAAAAACACAAAAAATAAACATAAAAAACATTTTTCTTTGCTTTAATAAGATTCTGATCTACTGCACAAACCGCCATAGTCCACCAGGGGGAACCCACCCTTTGGTATATGAATGTATTTGGGCAGCACTGGTAGTGTATTATGGGGAATGGGAAACACATAGGCAGTTTTGGGCAGTGCCGTTTTTGAGCAGTAAAAAAAACAAAACACAAAACTAGTGGGTTCTGAGAGACGTTTTTCAGCTGTAAAAACGCTCAAACGCTGATAAACGCTCAAAAACTTTGCTCACCAGGGTTTTTTAAAGTTTTTGATCCATTGAAAAAAAAAATATTAAAAGAAAAACGCTAACGTGGAAAAACGGAAAAATAAAAAACACAAAAAAACGCTAATAAACGCTATTGCAAAAACTTTAAAAAAAGTTGAAAAACTCACTGCAAAGCTTTTGGCGTTTTTATAACGTTATTTTAACGTCCACTGTGCATGAGGCCTTAGGAGGTGTTTGGTTAAGGAGTGCTTATATGTTTTTAGGCTCCATGCACACTGGACGGTAAAATAATGTTGTAAAACCAGTAGCTTTTGAGTGAGTCTTTAAAAAAAAAATTCACGTTTTTGCAATAGCGTTTACTGGCATTTTTCCGAATTAAGCGTTTTTTTTTTTTTTTCAATGGATCGAAAACGTTAAAAAACGCTGGTGAGTCACGTTTTTGAGCGTTTATCGACGTTTATGACAGTTGTGACAGCAGGAAGGTAAAGTCACCTGGTTGCATCCAGGGGGGTAGATATATTTCGCCCAGATTCAGGCTTTACGCCGACTTATACAACTAGGTGGAGAGTTGTATAAGGCTAGTGGGCTCATGGATGACTCATACCTCTAGGGAGAGGGCTGGGCGTCGTGCAGACAGGGAGTTGATGAGACCAGCTGAAGCTTGTCAGCTCATTTAGGCCTCTATAAGAACTCCCAGCTTCATTAGATGTTAGCTCATGCCTGGAACCAGACCTGTGTGGACTGTCTAGGGAGAGTGAACCCCTGTGCGGTGAGAAAAAGCCTGTGTGGCTATTTGCTTGGACATTTAAAACCAGGGACTTAGGGACTAGGACAGCACTAGGCTGATCCCAGTTGTTAGTTAGGAAACCTGTATGTTTAGTCAGAGGTCAACTTGACCAGGATTTATTTTGGTTATGTTTCTTTTGCTTTGCTGTGTTTTGTCACTGTAAATAGAAAATAAACCGCACCTTTTTGATTTTGAAAACCACAACCTCCGTTTGCTGGGCCTGTTTTGTGTGGGGAGCCCATCCCGGGGGTCACACACACCCGCTGCCGAGCTAACCCCCTCACAGTTGGTGGAGAACCAGTGGCAGTTTTTTTTAAGCCAGCATGGAGGAGATACTGAAACAGCTGGCTCTAGCAAATGCCAATCAACAGCAGACAAATGCAGGTTTGCAAAGGAGCCTTGCAGCCCAGCAGCAAGCTCATCAACAAGCCCAGCAGCAATCTGAGGCCCGCTTCATAGACCTGTTACAGAAGCAAGAGCAGAGACTACAACAAATGGAAGCAGTAATGCAGCAACGTCCGCAGACCAGTGAGGAAAGCCGTCCCACTAATACCGCGTCCTTTGGGGTGAGTCGTTTATTGACAAAAATGACTGGAGAGGATGATCCAGAGGTATTTTTGACCACATTTGAAAGGACTGCTGAAAGAGAAAAGTGGCCTGAGGAGCAGTGGGCTGGACTGGTGGCTCCTCTGTTAACTGGTGAATCGCAGAAGGCTTACTATGACCTAGAGCCTGACCAAGCAAAAGACTATGTGATGCTAAAAGCTGAAATATTGGCAAGGCTGGGTGTCACCCAGGCTGTCCGGGCTCAGCGTGTGCATAACTGGACTTTCCAGCTTGGAAAACCCCCCAGGTCTCAAATGTATGATCTCATTCACCTGAGCAGAAAGTGGCTACAGCCAGAGACTTTGTCCGCACCAAAGATTGTGGAACGTGTTGTAATGGATCGGTTTTTGAGAGCTCTTCCTACTGCCATCCAAAAGTGGGTAAGCCATGGAGACCCAGAGACGGCCGATGGTCTTGTGGATCGTGTGGAGAGATACTTGGCTACAGAGAACCTGACGGCCTCTTCCAGAGACACTCGGACTTTCCACCCTAAGACCAGACCATCCCCAGGGGCGGATAAGAGGATTCCAAGGGGTAAGGGTGGAGAGAGTGAGAGGGTGGGAGCTCTACCCCAAGTTTGGCGAGAACAGCCTGGGAAATCAGCGGCTCAAGAGGCGGCAAGAAGGATCGTTTGCTACCGCTGCCGGCAAGCGGGACATATTGCAGCCAATTGCCCGGTTGTGGAGGAACCCATGCAGTGTGACTTTCTGACGGGCAGACGTCAGTCGCTGTGTGCGACAGTCGCATGCACTGCCATTCGAGGAACTGAGAAACATTTATGCAAAATGTGTGTTAATGGTAGAAATGTTGTGGTATTGCTGGATTCAGGTAGCCTTGTGACCCTGATAAAGGCTGAGTTAGTTAAAACAGAGGTCTCTGGGAATAGCAAGGTAGCTGTTATTTGTGTGCATGGGGACACCCGAGAGTATCCAGTGACTACAGTGTGTTTCGAGACCCCCAAAGGTACCCTCTCTCATCCAGTGGGCTTAGTATCTCAGTTACCGTATGACGCCATTGTGGGAAGGGATTTTCCGAAGTTCTGAGAACTGTGGGATGATCCTGAGCCCCTCACTGGTGCCCCTATGTACCAGGAATGTGATAGCCAGAACTCCCCTGAGAGTGGTGAGGACTCTCCGGAATTTCCCTTATCAGTATTGGCAGGGGAGACTCAAGAAACTGGAGAGGAGCCCACCTCCTCAGACGAAAACCTACCGTCTGTGGAGTTTTCTGATCTTGAGGTTTACAGGGAAAACTTTGCCACAGAACAGTTGAAAGACCCCGCCCTAATAAAGGCACGGGAAAACGTAGTGAAAATAGATGGCGAGTTAGTGAACCCAGATAATACCTGCACTTACCCATACTTCAGCGTAGAGAAGGACCTACTGTATCGGGTGGCAAAAAGGGCAGAAGAAACCGTTGAGCAGCTTGTGGTGCCCAAACCTTACAGGAAGTTGGTGTTGGAGTTGGCCCATGGGCACATTCTTGGAGGTCATCTGGGGACAGAGAAAACCCGAGAGAGGGTATTACAGAGATTCTATTGGCCGGGGGTGATGAAGGACGTAGAAAATTATTGTTCCTCCTGCCCTGTGTGTCAGAGGTTGGCCCCGATGCCACATTTCCGTAGCCCGCTGGTCCCTCTACCCATCATTGAGGTCCCGTTTGAGAGGATCGCCATGGATTTGGTAGGTCCTATAATCAAGTCCGCTAGGGGGCACCAGTACATATTAGTTATAATGGACTATGCCACCCGTTATCCAGAAGCGATCCCTCTCCGAAATACCTCGGCCAAAACCATAGCCAAAGAGCTATCTCTTGTTTTTAGCCGGGTGGGTATTTGTAAAGAACTGCTTACGGACCAAGGTACACCCTTTATGTCCCGGGTTATGAAAGAGCTGTGTAAATTGTTCAAAGTGACGCAATTGCGTACGTCTGTGTATCACCCCCAAACCGATGGGCTGGTTGAAAGATTCAACAAAACCCTAAAACAAATGTTGAAGAAAGTGGTGGATAGAGATGGAAAGGATTGGGACTGTTTACTTCCTTATTTGATGTTTGCTATTAGGGAGGTGCCCCAATCCTCTACGGGATTCTCCCCCTTTGAGTTACTGTATGGGAGACACCCAAGAGGGCTGTTGGATATTGCCAAGGAAACTTGGGAAAGTGAGAGTTCTCCCCACAGGAGTGTGATTGAGCATGTCGCCCTGATGCAAGATCGAATTGCACAGGTAATGCCCATCGTGAAGGAACATTTGGCCCAAGCGCAGTTGGCACAGCAGAGAGTGTACAACCGTGGAGCCAAGACCCGTACCTTTTCCCCGGGGGATAGGATATTGGTACTTGTCCCTACGGTTGAAAGTAAATTCCTTGCCAAATGGCAAGGCCCCTACGAGATAATGGAAAAAGTGAGCGAAGTGAATTACAAGGTCAGACAACCAGGAAGGCGAAAGCCCGAACAGATCTATCACGTTAATCTGTTGAAAGCCTGGAGGGATAGAGAGTCCCTAGTCGCAGACACTTGGTCACCAGCTCAAACTGGTTGCGTGATTCCTGAGGTTGGAATAGCAGCCACCTTGTCACAACCCCAACAACAGGAGGTTAAGGAGTTTGTGCTTCGCAACAAGGAGGTATTCTCTGAGCTGCCGGGACAAACATCTGGGGTAGAGCATGACATCATTACCCCGCCCGGTGAAAGGGTGAAGTTAAAACCCTATCGGATCCCAGAGGCTCGACGGGAGGCAATACGGGAGGAAGTACAGAAAATGCTGAACTAAGGGGTGATAGAGGAGTCCCAAAGTGATTGGTCTAGTCCCATCGTGTTGGTGCCTAAACCGGATGGGAGCTGGCGATTTTGTAACGATTTTCGTCAGTTGAACAAAGTTACAAAATTTGACACCTACCCCATGCCACGTATAGATGAGTTGATCGACCGGCTGGGAACAGCCCGATACATGACGACTCTTGACCTCACAAAAGGGTATTGGCAAATCCCCCTGGCCAAGTCGGCCAAAGAGAAAACCGCATTTGTAACCCCAGACGGGGCGTTCCAATATAAAAGAATGCCGTTCGGGTTACAGAATGCGCCGGCCACATTCCAGCGGAAAATGGACCAGATGCTGAGGCCCCATCGGAAGTATGCTGCGGCTTACCTGGATGACGTAATTGTCCATAGCACAGATTGGGCCTCACATCTGCCAAAAGTGCAAGCAGTCCTGGACTCTGTTCGGGAAGCGGGGTTTACGGCTAACCCCAAGAAGTGTACCATTGGGCAGGAGGAGGCCAAATATCTTGGGTACACCATTGGGAGGGGAGTAATAAAACCCCAACTCAACAAAGTCGAGGCCATCCAGAGTTGGCCACGTCCCAACAGCAAGAAGCAGGTACGAGCCTTTCTGGGAATCGCTGGGTATTATCGGCGATTCATTCCCCACTTTGCTTCTAAGGCTGTGCCCCTAACCAACCTGACGAAGGGGAAAGGGTCGGTCATGATTAAATGGACCCCCGAGGCTGAGGCAGCATTCCAATTCTTGAAACAAGCCTTATGTAGCCAGCCAGTGTTGTACTCACCCGACTTCTCTAAAGACTTTGTCGTACAAAGTGATGCGTCAGATGTGGGGTTAGGAGCAGTATTGTCCCAGGTCTGGAACGGGGAAGAGCACCCAGTCATTTACCTCAGCAGGAAGTTGAAGTCCCATGAGGTAAATTACGCCACCGTTGAAAAGGAGTGTTTAGCGGTGAAGTGGGCTCTAGATTCCCTTCGGTACTACCTGCTAGGTAGGCACTTTGACATGGTTACGGATCACGCTCCGTTAAAGTGGATGGCTCAAAACAAGGAAACAAATAGAAGAGTGAATAGGTGGTTCCTGGCCCTCCAGGAATTCAACTTCACAGTAAAGCATCGCCCTGGCGTTCAAATGGGGAATGTGGATGCTTTGTCTCGAGTACATGAATGCCTGATTGCTGGTGTTCCAACCCCGAGGTTAAAACAAGAGGGGGGGGTATGTGACAGCAGGAAGGTAAAGTCACCTGGTTGCATCCAGGGGGGTAGATATATTTCGCCCAGATTCAGGCTTTACGCCGACTTATACAACTAGGTGGAGAGTTGTATAAGGCTAGTGGGCTCATGGATGACTCATACCTCTAGGGAGAGGGCTGGGCGTCGTGCAGACAGGGAGTTGATGAGACCAGCTGAAGCTTGTCAGCTCATTTAGGCCTCTATAAGAACTCCCAGCTTCATTAGATGTTAGCTCATGCCTGGAACCAGACCTGTGTGGACTGTCTAGGGAGAGTGAACCCCTGTGCGGTGAGAAAAAGCCTGTGTGGCTATTTGCTTGGACATTTAAAACCAGGGACTTAGGGACTAGGACAGCACTAGGCTGATCCCAGTTGTTAGTTAGGAAACCTGTATGTTTAGTCAGAGGTCAACTTGACCAGGATTTATTTTGGTTATGTTTCTTTTGCTTTGCTGTGTTTTGTCACTGTAAATAGAAAATAAACCGCACCTTTTTGATTTTGAAAACCACAACCTCCGTTTGCTGGGCCTGTTTTGTGTGGGGAGCCCATCCCGGGGGTCACACACACCCGCTGCCGAGCTAACCCCCTCACAGTTGGTGGAGAACCAGTGGCAGTTTTTTTTAAGCCAGCATGGAGGAGATACTGAAACAGCTGGCTCTAGCAAATGCCAATCAACAGCAGACAAATGCAGGTTTGCAAAGGAGCCTTGCAGCCCAGCAGCAAGCTCATCAACAAGCCCAGCAGCAATCTGAGGCCCGCTTCATAGACCTGTTACAGAAGCAAGAGCAGAGACTACAACAAATGGAAGCAGTAATGCAGCAACGTCCGCAGACCAGTGAGGAAAGCCGTCCCACTAATACCGCGTCCTTTGGGGTGAGTCGTTTATTGACAAAAATGACTGGAGAGGATGATCCAGAGGTATTTTTGACCACATTTGAAAGGACTGCTGAAAGAGAAAAGTGGCCTGAGGAGCAGTGGGCTGGACTGGTGGCTCCTCTGTTAACTGGTGAATCGCAGAAGGCTTACTATGACCTAGAGCCTGACCAAGCAAAAGACTATGTGATGCTAAAAGCTGAAATATTGGCAAGGCTGGGTGTCACCCAGGCTGTCCGGGCTCAGCGTGTGCATAACTGGACTTTCCAGCTTGGAAAACCCCCCAGGTCTCAAATGTATGATCTCATTCACCTGAGCAGAAAGTGGCTACAGCCAGAGACTTTGTCCGCACCAAAGATTGTGGAACGTGTTGTAATGGATCGGTTTTTGAGAGCTCTTCCTACTGCCATCCAAAAGTGGGTAAGCCATGGAGACCCAGAGACGGCCGATGGTCTTGTGGATCGTGTGGAGAGATACTTGGCTACAGAGAACCTGACGGCCTCTTCCAGAGACACTCGGACTTTCCACCCTAAGACCAGACCATCCCCAGGGGCGGATAAGAGGATTCCAAGGGGTAAGGGTGGAGAGAGTGAGAGGGTGGGAGCTCTACCCCAAGTTTGGCGAGAACAGCCTGGGAAATCAGCGGCTCAAGAGGCGGCAAGAAGGATCGTTTGCTACCGCTGCCGGCAAGCGGGACATATTGCAGCCAATTGCCCGGTTGTGGAGGAACCCATGCAGTGTGACTTTCTGACGGGCAGACGTCAGTCGCTGTGTGCGACAGTCGCATGCACTGCCATTCGAGGAACTGAGAAACATTTATGCAAAATGTGTGTTAATGGTAGAAATGTTGTGGTATTGCTGGATTCAGGTAGCCTTGTGACCCTGATAAAGGCTGAGTTAGTTAAAACAGAGGTCTCTGGGAATAGCAAGGTAGCTGTTATTTGTGTGCATGGGGACACCCGAGAGTATCCAGTGACTACAGTGTGTTTCGAGACCCCCAAAGGTACCCTCTCTCATCCAGTGGGCTTAGTATCTCAGTTACCGTATGACGCCATTGTGGGAAGGGATTTTCCGAAGTTCTGGGAACTGTGGGATGATCCTGAGCCCCTCACTGGTGCCCCTATGTACCAGGAATGTGATAGCCAGAACTCCCCTGAGAGTGGTGAGGACTCTCCGGAATTTCCCTTATCAGTATTGGCAGGGGAGACTCAAGAAACTGGAGAGGAGCCCACCTCCTCAGACGAAAACCTACCGTCTGTGGAGTTTTCTGATCTTGAGGTTTACAGGGAAAACTTTGCCACAGAACAGTTGAAAGACCCCGCCCTAATAAAGGCACGGGAAAACGTAGTGAAAATAGATGGCGAGTTAGTGAACCCAGATAATACCTGCACTTACCCATACTTCAGCGTAGAGAAGGACCTACTGTATCGGGTGGCAAAAAGGGCAGAAGAAACCGTTGAGCAGCTTGTGGTGCCCAAACCTTACAGGAAGTTGGTGTTGGAGTTGGCCCATGGGCACATTCTTGGAGGTCATCTGGGGACAGAGAAAACCCGAGAGAGGGTATTACAGAGATTCTATTGGCCGGGGGTGATGAAGGACGTAGAAAATTATTGTTCCTCCTGCCCTGTGTGTCAGAGGTTGGCCCCGATGCCACATTTCCGTAGCCCGCTGGTCCCTCTACCCATCATTGAGGTCCCGTTTGAGAGGATCGCCATGGATTTGGTAGGTCCTATAATCAAGTCCGCTAGGGGGCACCAGTACATATTAGTTATAATGGACTATGCCACCCGTTATCCAGAAGCGATCCCTCTCCGAAATACCTCGGCCAAAACCATAGCCAAAGAGCTATCTCTTGTTTTTAGCCGGGTGGGTATTTGTAAAGAACTGCTTACGGACCAAGGTACACCCTTTATGTCCCGGGTTATGAAAGAGCTGTGTAAATTGTTCAAAGTGACGCAATTGCGTACGTCTGTGTATCACCCCCAAACCGATGGGCTGGTTGAAAGATTCAACAAAACCCTAAAACAAATGTTGAAGAAAGTGGTGGATAGAGATGGAAAGGATTGGGACTGTTTACTTCCTTATTTGATGTTTGCTATTAGGGAGGTGCCCCAATCCTCTACGGGATTCTCCCCCTTTGAGTTACTGTATGGGAGACACCCAAGAGGGCTGTTGGATATTGCCAAGGAAACTTGGGAAAGTGAGAGTTCTCCCCACAGGAGTGTGATTGAGCATGTCGCCCTGATGCAAGATCGAATTGCACAGGTAATGCCCATCGTGAAGGAACATTTGGCCCAAGCGCAGTTGGCACAGCAGAGAGTGTACAACCGTGGAGCCAAGACCCGTACCTTTTCCCCGGGGGATAGGATATTGGTACTTGTCCCTACGGTTGAAAGTAAATTCCTTGCCAAATGGCAAGGCCCCTACGAGATAATGGAAAAAGTGAGCGAAGTGAATTACAAGGTCAGACAACCAGGAAGGCGAAAGCCCGAACAGATCTATCACGTTAATCTGTTGAAAGCCTGGAGGGATAGAGAGTCCCTAGTCGCAGACACTTGGTCACCAGCTCAAACTGGTTGCGTGATTCCTGAGGTTGGAATAGCAGCCACCTTGTCACAACCCCAACAACAGGAGGTTAAGGAGTTTGTGCTTCGCAACAAGGAGGTATTCTCTGAGCTGCCGGGACAAACATCTGGGGTAGAGCATGACATCATTACCCCGCCCGGTGAAAGGGTGAAGTTAAAACCCTATCGGATCACAGAGGCTCGACGGGAGGCAATACGGGAGGAAGTACAGAAAATGCTGAACTTAGGGGTGATAGAGGAGTCCCAAAGTGATTGGTCTAGTCCCATCGTGTTGGTGCCTAAACCGGATGGGAGCTGGCGATTTTGTAACGATTTTCGTCAGTTGAACAAAGTTACAAAATTTGACACCTACCCCATGCCACGTATAGATGAGTTGATCGACCGGCTGGGAACAGCCCGATACATGACGACTCTTGACCTCACAAAAGGGTATTGGCAAATCCCCCTGGCCAAGTCGGCCAAAGAGAAAACCGCATTTGTAACCCCAGACGGGGCGTTCCAATATAAAAGAATGCCGTTCGGGTTACAGAATGCGCCGGCCACATTCCAGCGGAAAATGGACCAGATGCTGAGGCCCCATCGGAAGTATGCTGCGGCTTACCTGGATGACGTAATTGTCCATAGCACAGATTGGGCCTCACATCTGCCAAAAGTGCAAGCAGTCCTGGACTCTGTTCGGGAAGCGGGGTTTACGGCTAACCCCAAGAAGTGTACCATTGGGCAGGAGGAGGCCAAATATCTTGGGTACACCATTGGGAGGGGAGTAATAAAACCCCAACTCAACAAAGTCGAGGCCATCCAGAGTTGGCCACGTCCCAACAGCAAGAAGCAGGTACGAGCCTTTCTGGGAATCGCTGGGTATTATCGGCGATTCATTCCCCACTTTGCTTCTAAGGCTGTGCCCCTAACCAACCTGACGAAGGGGAAAGGGTCGGTCATGATTAAATGGACCCCCGAGGCTGAGGCAGCATTCCAATTCTTGAAACAAGCCTTATGTAGCCAGCCAGTGTTGTACTCACCCGACTTCTCTAAAGACTTTGTCGTACAAAGTGATGCGTCAGATGTGGGGTTAGGAGCAGTATTGTCCCAGGTCTGGAACGGGGAAGAGCACCCAGTCATTTACCTCAGCAGGAAGTTGAAGTCCCATGAGGTAAATTACGCCACCGTTGAAAAGGAGTGTTTAGCGGTGAAGTGGGCTCTAGATTCCCTTCGGTACTACCTGCTAGGTAGGCACTTTGACATGGTTACGGATCACGCTCCGTTAAAGTGGATGGCTCAAAACAAGGAAACAAATAGAAGAGTGAATAGGTGGTTCCTGGCCCTCCAGGAATTCAACTTCACAGTAAAGCATCGCCCTGGCGTTCAAATGGGGAATGTGGATGCTTTGTCTCGAGTACATGAATGCCTGATTGCTGGTGTTCCAACCCCGAGGTTAAAACAAGAGGGGGGGGTATGTGACAGCAGGAAGGTAAAGTCACCTGGTTGCATCCAGGGGGGTAGATATATTTCGCCCAGATTCAGGCTTTACGCCGACTTATACAACTAGGTGGAGAGTTGTATAAGGCTAGTGGGCTCATGGATGACTCATACCTCTAGGGAGAGGGCTGGGCGTCGTGCAGACAGGGAGTTGATGAGACCAGCTGAAGCTTGTCAGCTCATTTAGGCCTCTATAAGAACTCCCAGCTTCATTAGATGTTAGCTCATGCCTGGAACCAGACCTGTGTGGACTGTCTAGGGAGAGTGAACCCCTGTGCGGTGAGAAAAAGCCTGTGTGGCTATTTGCTTGGACATTTAAAACCAGGGACTTAGGGACTAGGACAGCACTAGGCTGATCCCAGTTGTTAGTTAGGAAACCTGTATGTTTAGTCAGAGGTCAACTTGACCAGGATTTATTTTGGTTATGTTTCTTTTGCTTTGCTGTGTTTTGTCACTGTAAATAGAAAATAAACCGCACCTTTCTGATTTTGAAAACCACAACCTCCGTTTGCTGGGCCTGTTTTGTGTGGGGAGCCCATCCCGGGGGTCACACACACCCGCTGCCGAGCTAACCCCCTCACACAGTGTTAATTTTGGCAGCAAATTTCGATTTAGTTTTAGCCTTATGCCCCATACACACGATCATTTTTCATGCCATTAAAAATGCCATTTTTAAAAATGGCCATTAAAAATGATCGTGTGTATGCTCCAGAGCATTTTTAACGACGTGAAAAACGGCCATTAAAAATTTCGAACATGCTCTCTTTTTTCACGTCGTTTTTCATGTCGTTTTTTTTAACGACGTGAAAAACGATAGTGTGTATGCTTTAACGACGTGAAAAAAAACGCGCATGCTCAGAATCAAGTATGAGACGGGAGCGCTCGTTCTGGTAAAACTAGCGTTCGTAATGGAGATAGCACATTCGTCACGCTGTAACGGACTGAAAAGCACAAGGCTGAAAAGCGCGAATCGTTGCTCAACAACTTTACTAACATGAAGGGTGGCGCCATTCGAACGGAACTTCCCCTTTATAGTGCCGTCGTACGTGTTGTACGTCACTGCGCTTTGCTCGAGTGGTTTTTTTAATGATCGTGTGTACGCAAGACAGGCTTGAGAGGAAACATGAAAAAAAATGACAAGAAAAACGTTGGTTTAAAAAATGGCATGAAAAATGATCGTGTGTATGGGGCATTAGTCTTAGTCTTAGGTTCGACTCGAACATTGCCTGTTCGCCCGTTCGCCGAACAGCGCACAAATTGGGGTGTTCGCGGCAAATCCGAAAAGTCTATGGGAGAAATCTAAAGTGCTAATTATAAAGGCTTATATGCAAGTTATTGTCATAAAAAGTGTTTGGGGACCCGGGTCCTGCCCCAAGGGACATGTATCAATGCAAAAAAAAGTTTTAAAAACTGGCTTATCGGAATCTGGAAGACCCCTTTAACAAAGGGGACCCCCAGATCCCGGCCCCCCCTATGTGAATTGGTAATGGGGTACATTGTACCCCTACCATTTCACGAAGAAAGTGTAAAAAAAATGTAAAAAAAAAACACACAAACACCTTGGAAAGTCCTTTATTAAATAATAAAAAATAAATTTAAAAAAAACATTCCAGCAATGAAATCCAGTGTCCCGCGGCGATCCGATGTCCAGCGCTGTCCGTCATTGGCTGAGCCTGAGCGGACCTGATGGGGAACTTCCTTCACTGTGTAATACATGAATAGACCCGCCCCTTCTAAAGTTCCCCATCAGGTCCGCTCAGCCAATGAATAGGTGTAAGGCTAAGCGGACCAGAAGCGGAACGTGAGAAGGGGCGGGTCTATTCATGTATTACACAGTGAAGGAAGTTCCCCATCAGGTCCGCTCAGGCCAATGACATACCGAGGGGGCGGACCTGATGGGGAACTTTCTTCACTGTGTAATTCATGAATAGACCCGCCCCTTCTCACGTTCCGCATCTGGTCCGCTTAGCCTTACACCTATTCATTACCTGAGCGGACCTGATGGGGGACTTTAGAAGGGGCGGATCTATACATTTAATAGACTGCGGAGGCAGTTCCCCATCAAGTCTGCTCAGGCTCAGCCAATGACGGACAGCGCTGGACATTGGATTGCCGCGGGACACTGGATTTCATCGCTGGAATGTTTTTTTGTTTTTTTTTAATAAAGGACTTTTCCAAAGTGTTTGTGTGGTTTTTTTTTTACATTTTTTTACACTTTCTTAGTGAAATGGTAGGGGTACAATGTACCCCATTACCAATTCACATAGGGGGGGGCCGGGATCTGGGGGTCCCCTTTGTTAAAGGGGTCTTCCAGATTCCGATAAGCCACCTGCCCGCAGACCCCCACAACCACTGGGCAAGGGTTGTTGGGATGAGGCCCTTGTCCCCATCAACATGGGGACATCCTCCCCATGTTGAGGGCATGTGGCCTGGTACGGTTCAGGAGGGAGGGGGGGCCGCTCTCTCATCCCCCCCTCTTTTCCTGTGGCCTGCCAGGTTGCGTGCTCGGATAAGGGTCTGGTATGGATTTTTGGGGGGACTCCACGCCATTTTTTTTTAATTTGCTGCGGGGTTCCCCTTAATATCTATACCAGACCTGAAGGGCCTGGTAATTGAATTTGGGGGGACCCCCACGCTTTTTTTTTTTTTATCAATGACTTTTCTATGTATTGCCGGGATCCGACAATTCATTATAGCCGCGAGTGAGTTTTAAATGACTTTTTTTCCTTCAAAAATGACATTTTATGCAGGGACAGTTCTAAGCACGGGAAACAAGCGCTGCTTTACAGGCATACTATACACACCCCCCAGGTACGAAATGTAAAGGAAAATTTCACTTTTATTTTTTCATGTTAAGCATTATTAAAATCACCGCTCCCGTAAAAACGTCTATTTTTTAAACTTTTTTTTGCATTGATACATGTCCCCTGGGGCAGGACCCGGGTCCCCAAACACTTTTTAGGACAATAACTTGCATATTAGCCTTTATAATTAGCACTTTAGATTTCAAACGTTCGAGTCCATTGTATTTAATAGGGTTCTAAAGTTCACGCGAACATTTTGTCTGTTCGCAGGTTCTGGTGCGAACCGAACAGGGGGGTGTTCGGCTCATCCCTGGTCTTAGGACTAAAATGGCATTTTAGTTTTAGTGCCATTTTAGTCTTCTGCAATTGTTTTAGTTTTAGTCATATTTAGTCGACTAAATCTCCAGTAGATTTTAGTCGACTAAAACTAATTTTAGTCATCTAAAATCTAATGGGTGTAATTAAATTGTAATGCATTAGTTAACATTTCTCTACAATTTCCAAACTCATTATATACTTCTGGAGTGAAGAATCGAATATGTTATTATTTATGGTATTGAGGTATGAACATTTTGAAGTCAAATTTCAATTTAGTTTTAGTCGTAGTCTTTTGACTAAAATGGCATTTTAATTTTAGTCCCATTTTAGTCTTTTGACTGAAATGCCATTTTAGTTTTAGTCGTATTTTAGTCATCTCAATTGTTTTAGTTTTTGTCGTATTTTAGTCGACTAAAATAGTATTCATTTAGTCGACTAGAATGTTTTAGTCATTTTAGTCTACTAAATTAACACTGGTTTATGAGTAAAGAAAAATATAAAAATATAAAAATATATATAGTAGCGCTAAACCAAGATTAAATGAAAAAAATTAATCATGAATATTATTTTTAACGTGCTAATCACCACACATATGTGGTGCGTAAAACCCTTATTAGTGACGTATCAATTAATAATAAACAAACCTAAATCTTAATTGACATAACCAATAAATTATGTTATACGTGATACAAATTAATAAACCAGACAAATGACATATTATAAGAAGGACGCACAAGGCGTCAATCTATGTGTACACAAATAAAGTCAGTCCAAAAATGATTATTGAAGTGAAGACACTCGTGAAAAACAAATCCAAAATTCCACAGTGCTTGTCTGAAGAGTGATATCCACCACCAAAAACAGGTCAGCAGCTTACCAGATTCTATTGGTCCCCTATGACGGTGGACCTCAAACCGCATATAAGTACTCCCAATTGGATGGTATAGGCTCCTACGTCCACCTCTTCAAACGAGACTTCCCCAGCAAAATAAGCAGTATGATCACAGTGATCCCATGTAAAAAAGGAGAGGGATATCTCGCTTCAAGTTGAGGGAGATTTCTTCTCATTTCCTGTTTTGTTCTCAGGACATGAAGTGCCCTCTCCTCTCAATGGGACACAGCGACACGACAGCTTCAGAGTGTTCCGGCTCCTACAGGCACTGAGTTAGACACCTCTCTGGTTTATGAGTGTTTATGAGCGTTTGCCTCTTTTTGTGGTCAGAAAAACTACTCCTGAACGCGATTTTAGGGCGTTCAGAAAACAACCCATAAACTCCAGTGCAGATAAATGTCCAAAAACGTCCATGTGTGCATGGACACATAGGATAACTTAAAGTGGAGCTAATGGGCTTTTAAAAAAAAACGCCCAAACTCCAAAAAACATCCGTTTATGAGCTCCAGTGTGCATGGAGCCTCAGTGTAACATTTGTCACATGTAGTAAGCAGCAGGCTGCGTTCAAGTTTAGTTTGATCTCTGTCATTTTTTTAATCAGTTCCCTGACTTTATTCCAAAAGGGTGTGAGTAAGGGGCGGTTCACACTGCTGCGAATTATATTGCAAATTTGATTTGTTGCGATCGCTCAAATTCGCAAGTCATTTTAATCACATAGTTTTCCATGAGTGCCGTTCACATCAATGCGTTGCGAATCGAATCTGCGTGAAAAAAGGGTCCTGTGCGAGTTTGATCCGTGTGCGATGCAAATTCAGCTCCATAGACTGCAATAGAACTCGCAATGGAAACGCAATCTTCCATTCACATCAATGTGATATTCAATAATTTTTTTTTGCTTCCCCCTCCTACTCCTCCCATCCTGTCACGTACCTGGATCGTGAGCCTGACGTGTAGAGGAGAGCCTCTCTTGCCACACCGGCTTGTGGGCCCCTGAGGTTGAGACAGTAGCCACAGAAGCACAGTGTTGCAGGAGTGCCTGGGATCAGTCCGGTATTCAGTATGACTGGATGCTCGTGGCTGGTCGATGCAGCAGGCAGACCGGCAGGGCTAGGTAGACCAAAACTGTGGCAGGCTGGATCGCTGATGAAGCAGGAACAGGTGCAATTTGCAGAGCAGGACTTTGACAGGCAGAGGGAACAGATGCAGAGTCAGACAGGCCGAGTCGGTTAATGTTCTGGCAGATCAGCAGAGCAGCAGGCAGAAGAGAATTCCAAAAACAAGCCAGAGTCACGGCATCAAGCAGACAGGGTTAATGAGCGCAAGCCGGGTCAAGGATCAGAGGTCAGTGCAGATATCAGGTTTCAGACACACAGAAGCTGCAGACCAAACAGCAAAGAGCCTTTGGTGCACTCACTTTAAATAGCCCCTTTGGCACCAATGTTGGTGACAGGCACACGTGAATACGCTTGTCTGCCGTACAATTCCTGCTGCATGGCTTTGCCTTTCCTGACACATCCTTTCCTCCTCACAGCCCCTCCCTTCCCCTCACTACCTCACTTCCTGTTCTTTGTCCATGTGCTGTGCTGGTCAGTGGTAATATTTCATGCCAACATGCCCAGCAGTCACTGGAAGACTGGTGTCAAAAATGAGGATCTGATAAGGCTGGTACAACAAAGACAGTACCTTTGGGAAAGCCAGGACCCACGACACAAAGATTCAGGAAAAAAGAACAGAGGATGGCAAGAGATTGTTAACATCCTATTTCCGGAGTGGGACAGCCTGACACCTAATGTCCAGAAAGACCTGCGTAAGTATAACTACCCCTCTGCACTCTGTTAGGGTTAGGGTTAATG
Source organism: Rana muscosa (assembly GCA_029206835.1). NCBI lineage: Eukaryota > Metazoa > Chordata > Amphibia > Anura > Ranidae > Rana > Rana muscosa. The sequence goes on along the minus strand of CM055116.1, from coordinate 27,424,252 downwards.
TTAGGGTTAGGATTAGGGTTCAGATTAGGGTTAGGGTTAGCTTGGTTACAGTTAGGGTTCCGGTTAGTGTTAGGGTTAGGGTTAGCTTGGTTCAATTTAGCGTTAGGGTTAGGGTTAATGTTAGGGTTAGGATTAGGGTTCAGATTAGGGTTAGCTTAGTTACAATTAGTGTTAGGGTTCCGGTTAGTGTTAGGGTTAGGGTTAGCTTGGGAAAATTTAGTGTTAGGATTAGGGTTAAAATGAGGGTTAGCTTGGTAACAATTAGTGTTAGGGTTAGGGTTCCGGTTAGGGTTAGGGTTAGCTTGGTTAAATTTAGCATTAGGGTTAGGGTTAATGTTAGGGTTAGGATTAGGGTTCAGATTAGGGTTAGCTTAGTTACAATTAGTGTTAGGGTTAGGGTTCCGGATAGTGTTAGGGTTAGATTTAGCTTGGTTAAATTTAGCGTTAGTGTTAGGGTTAATTTTAGGGTTAGGGATCAGATTAGGGTTAGTGCTAGGGTTAATGTTAGGGTTAGGGTTAGCACTATTTTGCTATGAGAATGGCGGTCCAGCAGTGTATCCACTCCTTCTGTGTACACAGACAGCTGTCCTCTAACATGGTGGAATCCAACTTTGACCATCTATTATCCACCCTTCCTCCTCCACCCCAGAAAGCATGTTCCCAGTGTTTATGAAATAAATACTTCAGGAATTCCACATCCCATTCTGTGTCCTATTACCTCGGTGGTTGACCCCATTCCTACTGTGATTTCCCCCCTTGTCAGGCCTCTTGTGATTGCCCCCCACCACTTCCGAATTCTCCCTAACCAGCAGACCACCAATGGCTTTCTCTCCAATGGCCTCACAAATACCTTCAAATCCTCCAGTGGCCCCTACTATGCCTCCAGTGGCCTCAACGATTCCTCCGATGGCCTCCATTATGTCTCAACTGGCCTCGACTGTGCCTCAAATTAATTCTTAATATGGCCCCCAAACCAGACAACATTCATATTTAAATTTCTTGAATGCACCCTTGTGTGTACAAAAGATTTCAGAAAAGGGTTCTCAGACCTTTTATAATCTGTAACTCTTTCATGAAACACCATTGTTTTATTATTCATTTAGTTAATATTATTACTGATAATGTTAAATGTTAATATTAATGTTAATGTAATTAATGTTAATGTGGTTAATGTTATTTTATTGAATCTCAGTTCTCATGAGAATGTTTGCAGCTTTTTTTTGGCTATTTTTATTTTCTTCAAAAATGTGTTAAATAAAAACATATTTCTATAAGATACTTTGAAGTGGTTTCTGTTTGCACAGGGATGGGTACTATGGCCATAATCTATATTATAGCATATCATTTACAAAATATGTTACGTTAAGGTGACTAGTAATCACTCAGCTGGCTCCACACTCTTCCTGAAGTTGGTGTTCTGATGCTCCAAAATGCTGTAGATCCGTGGAAGCAATTTGTGAAAACTGAAAATTATATATATACAAAAAAGAGATACGATTACAAAGATAGGTGCAGGGCCGGTGCAAGGATTTTTGACACCCTAGGCGAAACCTAATTTTGCCGCCCCCTTGGCTCCACCCCTGACTCCACCCCCTTTGCCATGCCCCTTTTTAATGACTGCTACTATTTTGCATGCAACACATTGCTAGACCAGCTAATACATCCTCACCAGCGCCCATCAAATACAGCCTCACCCGCGCCCATCAAATACAGCCTCACCCGCGCCAATCAAATACATTCTCACCCGCGCCCATCAAATACATCCTCACCTGCGTCCAAATACAGCCTCACCCGCGACTATCAAATATGGTCTCACCCGCACCCATCAAATACATCCTCACCCGCGTCCAAATACAGCCTCACCCGAGTCCATCAAATATATCCTCACCCGCGCCCATCAAATACAGCCTCACCTGCGCCCATCAAATTCATCCTCACCCGCGCCCATCAAATACATCCTCACCCGCGCCCATCAAATACAGCTTCACCCGCGCCATCAAATACGGTCTCACCCGCACCCATCAAATACATCCTCACCCGCGTCCAAATACATCCTCACCCTCGTCCAAATACAGCCTCACCCGCGACCATCAAATATATCCTCACCTGCGCCCATCAAATACAGCCTCCCCTGCGCCCATCAAATACAGCCTCACCCGCGCCCATCAAATACAGCCTCACCAGCGCCCATCAAATACAGCCTCACCGCGTCCAAATACAGCCTCACCCACGCCCATCAAATACGGCCTCACCCGCGCCCATCAAATACAGCCTCACCAGCGTCCATCAAATACAGTCTCACCAGCGCCCATCAAATACGGCCTCACCCGCGCCCATCAAATACGGCCTCACCCGCGCCCATCAAATACAGCCTCACCAGCGCCCATCAAATACGGCCTCACCCACGTCCAAATACAGCCTCACCCGCGCCCATCAAATACGGCCTCACCCGCGTCCAAATACAGCCTCACCCGCGCCCATCAAATACAGCCTCACCAGCGCCCATCAAATACGGCCTCACCCGGGCCCATCAAATACGGCCCCACCCGCGCCCATCAAATACAGCCTCCCCAGCGCCCATCAAATACAGCCCATCAATGCCGCTTCACCAGTGCGAATCAATGCAATCAGTCCCTGGGGGGGGGGGGGATTTGGCAGATATTTTAATATACACATACATTTTAAAAAATGTCATTGTTATCACTTAATGTACAAAAGTTTTACTCACCACACCAACGTGAACGGTGACCCTGTGATTGTCCAAATACATCCTCACCCTCGTCCAAATACAGCCTCACCCGCGACCATCAAATATATCCTCACCCGCGCCCATCAAATACAGCCTCCCCTGCGCCCATCAAATACAGCCTCACCCGCGCCCATCAAATACAGCCTCACCAGCGCCCATCAAATACAGCCTCACCCGCGTCCAAATACAGCCTCACCCACGCCCATCAAATACGGCCTCACCCGCGCCCATCAAATACAGCCTCACCAGCGTCCATCAAATACAGTCTCACCAGCGCCCATCAAATACGGCCTCACCCGCGCCCATCAAATACGGCCTCACCCGCGCCCATCAAATACAGCCTCACCAGCGCCCATCAAATACGGCCTCACCCACGTCCAAATACAGCCTCACCCGCGCCCATCAAATACGGCCTCACCCGCGTCCAAATACAGCCTCACCCGCGCCCATCAAATACAGCCTCACCAGCGCCCATCAAATACGGCCTCACCCGCGCCCATCAAATACGGCCCCACCCGGGCCCATCAAATACAGCCTCCCCAGCGCCCATCAAATACAGCCCATCAATGCCGCTTCACCAGTGCGAATCAATGCAATCAGTCCCTGGGGGGGGGGGGGATTTGGCAGATATTTTAATATACACATACATTTTAAAAAATGTCATTGTTATCACTTAATGTACAAAAGTTTTACTCACCACACCAACGTGAACGGTGACCCTGTGATTGCTGCCTGTTGCGCTCGCATCAACTCTGCTGCTGTACCTGCCTGCTGGCACCGCACGGTACCTCTTCCATGCTCCACCTGTCCCCGAAGCCCGGGAGCCGCCGCCGCCAGGCGCCACGCTATTGACGTGACGCTAAAGCCCAATAGCCCATGATGCATCGCAGTGTGATCCAGACTGACACGACACCTGACACGGCCAGACAGGAGAGGGGGGGGGGGGGCTGTGCTGTGCTGCGCTGCTGGACTGAACACTATCGAGAGCGGCCTCTGTGCTGTGTGGACACCAGGTGACATGTGATGTCAGTCACATAGACAGAGAGTGGAGAGGGAGGGGCTGCGCCTCAGCGCCTGCTACTGCCAGTGATCACACAACACTACACATCAGAGGCAAAGCAAAGGAGAGCGCCCTGGGGGGGGACCCATACCATGATTGATGTCACTGCAGCGGTGGAGAACTCGAGCGAGCGAGCCGCGCTCGGGGGGGCGGGGCGGCGCTGCTGCTTGACATGTCAGGGTGCTGGTGGAGGACAGTGTGGCACTGTCTGTGCGGAGTGCGGAAGTAAAATTACCAGCGGTCGGGCGCCCTAGGCGGCAGTGCGCCCTAGGCGGTCGCCTAGTCCGCCTAGTGGTATAGCGCCGGCCCTGGATAGGTGAGTACGAGATTCTGTATAAGAGAAAATAAGAGATTATGTATAAGAGAGTATAAGAGATTCTGTATAAGAGTGAATAAGAGATTCTTTATAAGAGAGAATAAGATATTCTTTATAAGAGAGAATAAGAGATTCTGTATAAGAGTGAGTAAGAGATTCTGTATAAGAGTAAATAAGAGATTATGTATAATGCTGCGTACACACGATCGTGATTCACGGCGGTTAAAAAACCGCCGTGAATCATGACATGAAAAACGAGGGAACGGCTTGTTCCCCCACACACGGTCGTTTTTCCCGTCATTTTTTCTCTTGTCGAGAAAAACGACCGTGTGTAGGCTCCGTGGCAGTGTTTCCCTATGGGATGGGTACTATGGCCATAATCTATATTATAGCATATCATTTACAAAATATAGGATGCATGCATAGGATTTTTGTGCGTCGGAATTGGCTACACACGATCGGAATTTCCGACAAGAACTTTTGTTGTCGGAAAAATTGAGAACCAGCTCTCAATCATTTGTTGTCGGAAATTCTGACAGCAAATGTCCAATGGAGTCTACACACGGTCGGAATATCCGACCAAAAGCTCACATTGAACATTTGTTGTCGGAAATTCCGATCGTGAGATTTGGAAGAATTATAGAAATGTCTTTAAAGCGGAAGTAAACCCATCGATTTAACAGTTTCAAAAAGCAGTTACATTCCCGGCATGCCGGGAATGCCAACTGTCTCATTGGTTGTGCTCTCAACCAAACTGTCAAACCATCCAATGGCTGGTGTCATAACTGATCACATGTGCAGCATCATGGCAGTTGAAGATTAAACAGAGGCCAAGATGGCGGCTTCCTTGCCTGAAAATGATAGGAGGGTTTACTTCCACTTTAAGGAGACATTTGGGTCTTTCAGACTCTAAATGTTATCTCTGCACTCTGTAGGAACAAAGCACAATCATGCTCAAATATCTTCTTCCCTGGCCATGGAAGTCGGGGAATGACAACACTGAACACAGAAGGGATCAACGCATATCACTTCTGGGTCCATTCTTCCTGCTGATCTCATACCTGACACTCACCATGGAGATCCTGGGCACCCAGGTGGGACTGGTAATCCCTAGTAGGGATGAGCCGAACACCCCTCGGTTCGGTTCGCATCCAGAACATGCGAACAGACTGAAATTTTGCGCGAAATTTCAAACACTGTTAAAGTCTATGGGACTCGAACGTGAGAAATCAAAAGTGCGAATTTAAAGGCTTATATTCAAGTTATTGTCCTAAAAAGTGTTTGGGGACCCGGTTCCTGCCCCAGGGGACATGTATCAATGCAAAAAAAAGTTTTAAAAACGGCCGTTTTTTCGGGAGCAGTGATTTTAATAATGCTTAAAGTGAAACAATAAGAGTGAAATATTCCTTTAAATATCATACCTGGGGGGTGTCTACAGTATATATAAAAAAGGAAGAAAAACTCGCACTACCTAACTCTTCCTATCTCAGCGCTATGATACAGCAATAAAATCAGAACAATCAAAGTGATCTGTATAAGTAATAAAATCGAATAAATGGACAAACGTGTCCGTCAGCAGCCACTTAAAATAATAACAGATGTAAAACAAAAGATGTATAAAGCACTGTATAGCAAAGACAGTAAAAATGCATCAAAGTAGCGCTAATAATCAGTTAAAACTGACTAATAACTATATGCACATCAGCATATACAGTGTGAAGAACACGTATTTGATACACTGCCAATTTTGTAGGTTTTCCTACTTGCAAAGCATGTAGAGGTCTGTCATTTTTATCATAGGTACTCTTCAACTATGAGAGACGGAATCTAAAATAAAATCCAGAAAATCACATTGTATGATTTTTAAGTAATTAATTTGCATTTTATTGCATGACATAAGTATTTGATCACCTACCAAGCAGTCAAGCCCTGTACACACGATCGGTTTTACCGATGAAAACAGTCCGATGGACTTTTTTCATCGGACAAACCGATCGTGTATGGGACCCATCTGTCTTTTTTCCATCGGTTTTAAAAAATAGAACATGTTTTAAATTTTTCCGATGGATCAAAAACCGATAGCAAATTCTGATCGTCTATGGGCAAGTCCATCGGATAAAAAACCCACGCATGCTCAGAATCAAGTCGACGCATGCTCAGAAGCATTAAACTTAATTTTTCTCGGCTCATCGGAGTGTTTTACGTCACCGCGTTTGGAACAATCGGTTTTTTGACTGATGGTGTGTAGGCAAGACTGATGGAAGTCAGCTTCATCGGATTTCCGATGGACAAAACCATCGGATTAGAATCCATAGGATATCCGATCGTGTGTACAAGGCTTAAGAATTCCGGCTCTCACAGACCTGTTATTTTTTCTTTAAGAAGCCCTCCTGTTCTCCACTCATTACCTGTATTAACTGCACCTGTTTTAACTTGTTACCTGTATAAAAGACACCTGTCCACACACTCAATCAAACAGACTCCAACCTCTCCACAATGGACAAGACCAGAGAGCTGTGTAAGGACATCAGGGATAAAAATGTAGACCTGCACAAGGCTGGGGTGGGCTACAGGACAAAAGGCAAGCAGCTTGGTGAGAAGGCAACAACTGTTGGCACAATTATTAGAAAATAAAATAAGTTCAAGATGACAGTCAATCTCCCTCGGTCTGGGGCTCCATGCAAGATCTCACCTCGTAGGGCATCAATGATCATGAGGAAGGTGAGGGATTAGCCCAGAACTACATGGCAGGACCTGGTCAATGACCTGAAGAGAGCTGGGACCACAGTCTCAAAGAAAACCATTAGTAACACACCACGCCATCATGGATTAAAATCCTGCAGCGCACGCAAGGTCCCCCTGCTCAAGCCAGCGCATGTCCAGGCCCATCTGAAGTTTGCCAATGACCATCTGGATGATCCAGAGGAGGAATGGGAGAAGGTCATGTGGTCTGATGAGACAAAAATAGAGCTTTTTGGACAAAACTCCACTCGCCGTGTTTGGAGGAAGAAGAAGGATGAGTACAACCCCAAGAACACCATCCCAACCGTGAAGCATGGAGGTGGAAACATCATTCTTTGGGGATGCTTTTCTGCAAAGGGTACAGGATGACTGCACCGTATTGAGGGGAGGATGGATGGGGCCATGTATCACGAGATCCTGGCCAACAATCTCCTTCCCTCAGTAAGAGAATTGAAGATGGGTTTGTGGCTGGGTCTTCCATGTCATAACATTGCGCCCGGCCTCCTACAATCATAGAGACTCCGGCAACCATCTGGCCGGAAATCTCTATGATTTGGGGCCGGCGGATCTTGTCTTCGACTCACCGATCGCACAGGTGAGTCGGTAGAAGCACCGGAGGGCGGAGGGAGGGGGGACGTCCCCTCTTACCACCCGTAAGAACGATCAAGCGGCAGAACAACCGATATGATCATTCTTATGGTGTAGGGAATCACCGGCTGAAAATGCCGATATCTGAATGATGCCTGTAGCTGCAGGCATCATTCAGATACCCCCCACAAAAAAGCCCAGGATGTCATATGACAAGTGGTTAAAATATTAATTTGTATTTTCTTATGACATGTGTATTTCTGTATTATTCTGTGATTACATGTATTGTTTCTTTCTTTTTCTATTTTTCAGTAGATAGTGCCTGACAAATGTAATTCTCCTGAGGAAGCTACTAACAGTGGTGAAATATGTAGAGAGTTTTGTCTTGAAATTGTATTGTATACTTTTGGATGGATTTTATTCTGTCAATTTTTAACTTTTATAAATAAAATCTTTTTTGATATTTGTTTGTGTAATTTGCACTTTTAAAATCCCATTTTTCCTTTCCCTATATTATCAGGAGATTACATTCCACACATATGCTATATGGCCAAACATTTGTAGTCACCTGACATCACACCTATATGGGCTGGTTGGGCATCTTATTTCAAAATTATGATCATTAATATGGAGTTGCCCCTCGCACCTTTGTGCCCATAACTGTCTCCACTTTTCATAAGGTTTTGGACCGTATTTGTGGAAATTGTGTGCATTACCTTAGTGAGGTTAGTTACTGATGTTGGATGAGAAGACCTGACTCACAATCAGGCTTAGGTCATGACTGTGTTCATGACATTTGAGTTCCTCCACACCAAACCTATCAATTCATGTCTTTATGGAGCTGGATTTTTGCTCAGGGGGACAGTCATGCTGGAACAGAAAAGGTTAAAAAAAAATTGCCTACATTTACTGTAGAGGGGTGAATGTTCTTGGACATCTTCTATTCTTAATCTACACCTCCTGCCTAGGTCAGTTGATGCCTCCCATGGCATTTCGATACCACTTCTATGCCAATGACACCCAAATCTATCTCTCTACCCCTCAGCTCACTCCATCAGTCTCCTCACTTTTCACCGACTTACTAACAGACATATCAGCCTGGATGTCACACCACTTCCTGAAACTCAATCTATCCAAAATCAAGCTTATAATAGTTCCTCCTCCTTGTCCCTCTTCCCCTGATTTCTCTGTCAAAATCAACGGCTCAACTATCAACCCATCCCCCCATGCCAAGGTCCTAGGTGTAATCTTGGACTCTGAACTCTCCTTTCTACCCCACATCCAATCACTGTCCATAGCTTGCCCCCTCAATCTCCGCAACATCTCCAAAACATGCCCCTTCCTAACCGACGACACTGCAAAGCTTCTAATTCACTCCCTGGTTATCTTTCACCTTGACTACTGCAACTCCCTCCTTATTGGCTTACCTTTAAATAGGCTATCCCTCCTTCAGTCCATCATGAATTCTGCTGCCAGGCTCATCCACCTTACAAACCACTCAGCGTCTGCTTCCCCTCTCTACCAATTCCTCCACTGGCTGGCTTCCACTCACCCAACAAATTAAATTCAAGATAACAATAACTTACAAAGCCTCCACAACTCGGCCCCCAGCTACATCACTAACCTAGTCTCAAAATACCAACCTAATTGTTCTCTTTGTTCCTTTAAAGACCTCCTGCTCTCTAGTTCTCTTGTCGCATCATCCCACACTTGCCTCCGGGTCTTCTACAGAGCCTCTCCCATCCTCTGGAACTCTCTACTCCAATTTGTCTGATTATCTCCTACTCTGTCCACTTTCAGATGATCCCTGAAAACTCATCTATTCAGAGAAGCCTATCTGGCCTTCACTTAACCACTTCAGTCCTGGAAGAATTGGCTGCTCAATGATCAGGCCATTTTTTGCGATACAGTACTGCGTCGCTTTAACTGACAATTGCGCAGTCATGCAACATTGTACCCAAACAAAATTGACGTCCTTTTTTTTCTCACAAATAGAGCTTTCTTTTGGTGGTATTTGTTCACCTCTGTGGTTTTTATTTTTTGCACTATAAACAAAAAAGACCAACAATTTTAAAAAAATAAATATATTTTGTACTTTTTGCTGTAATATATAGCCCCAATTTTTTCTCAGTTTAGGCCGATATATATTCTTCTACATATTTTTTGTAATAAAAATCGCAATAAGTGTATATTGATTGGTTTGCGCAAAAGTTATAACGTCTACAAAATAGGGGATAGATTTATGGCATTTTTATTATTATTATTATTATTATTACTAGTAATGGCTGTGATTTTGGCATAGTTACAGCGATTAGTGCTGTAAAAATCCACTGATTATTGTGTAAATTGTCACTGGCAGGGAAGGGGTTAACACTAGGGGGCGATCAAGGGGTTAACTGTGTTCCCTAATGTGTGTTCTAACTGTGGGGGGATGGGACTCACTATAGGATATGACAGATCGTGGTTCCCAGCTTGTAGCAACTCACGATCTGCATCTCCTCACAGAACAGAACAGGGATGTGTGTGTTTACACACACACGTCCCTGTTCTGTCTCTCATATCTGCGATCGCTCATGGCCGGCGGTCATTGCGACTGCTGGTCGCGAGCATTGGCACCCCCGCTGTGCCTATCCACGCTTAAAGGGACTAACGTACAGCTGCGACGGTCCGTGGGAACGAGCCGACCTGCTGCAGTATAATGACGGCGGATGGTCGGCAAACGGTTAACAACTGTACATTTATTTTCTCCATCAGCCCATCCCCCACAGTTATTACCTATTACCTATTGTATCTCTAGACCCTCCCTCTTAGATTGTAAACTCTAATGAGAAGGGCCCTCTGATTCCTCCTGTATTGAATTGTATTGTAATTGTACTGTCTGACCTTATGTTGTAAAGTGCTTTGTAAACTGTCGGCGCTATATAATTCCTGTATAATAATAATAATAATAATAATAGAGGGATGGATGAAGCTGTTTCTGGTACTGGTACTGGATTGCACTTGTACTGGATAAAGGTTATACTGGCTGGTGATCTTGAAGCTTTCTTTCCTCTAACAAACTGATCAATGTGTGAGTGCAAAGTGATAGCAAGCTGCTAACTTCAGGTGTTGGTTACATTGTGTGATGCTTTTTTTATCATCAAATTTTATTGAAGAATAAAGATACACAGGTATGGAGTCTCAGCTCCAAATAGTAGAAAAACAGAGAAAAGTGAACTCACGTTTAATAACATTAAAGTGGTTGTAAACCCTTACAGACCACTTTAACCTACAGGTAAGCCTAGATTAAGGCTTACCTGTAGGTCCAAGAAATATCTCCTTTACCTACACGGTGAAGGAGATATTTTCCAAAAAAGGGGCACCGATGTCTACGGCGCATGCATGCCATAGACAACGGCGCAGGCGCACTGAGCGTGCCATTAGTGAAGGCGATTGTGCCGTCATCGCTGCTCCGGCCAGTCACAGCGACGGAGCAGCGATACCCGGAACTCACTCCGGGAGAGATGGCGGTGGTGGAGGAGGTGATCGAGGACCGCTTTGGGGACTTCGATCTCAGGTAAGTAATTCATAATTAGCTAGTATGCTTTTTTTTTGTAGATTTTTTTAAGAGGGTTCACTTCCTCTTTAATATTGTATAACAATGAGAACATTTCTAGTAAGCTCAGTTTAATATAGCATAACCTGAGGTACATCCTTAGCAAGTGTGTAAAAACCTTCTGTAACTAGGGTTTGATGTTTAGGTCTTCGGGCTATAAAATAATAAAAGTCAGACCAACAAGTGGCCAGAAAAGAAAGAATAGCTTAAAAGGAAGAAGAGGTCTAGACCTGGAAAAGGTAGGGTAGAAGATAGAAAGTAGTGTAAATGTGTTGGTGGGATAAGTATGTAGGGATGGACGAACATCTCCCGGGACGGTTCGCGAACGCGATCGCGCGAACGCGGGTAAATGTTCGCGAACCGCGGGTTCGCGGCGGGCCCCATTCATTTCAATGGGAGGCGAACATTAAAAACCTCCAGGTCATATTTGCAGCCACAAAATAATTACTAGCTGTGCACACATAGTCCCACAACATGGACAATGACATAACAGAAGTATTAAGCAACTTTGTGATGGACAACGACAAGCTTTCTTTTCTTATCTGAAATTTTTTGTCAATTCAGGAGCGCATGAAGGCCATGGAAGAGACGCAAGGCCAGGCTATGAAGGGGGTGCAGGAGATGATCCTGCTATTGGAAAAGTTGCCATAAATGTTTTTTTTTTTTATAAGTTATATAAATCGTTTATACAGTTATAACGTTTATTTGGTTTTTTGTAATATTGCTCGGTTTTATTGTAATAGCTCGGCCTAAATCAGCCAGAACTGACAGCAGCCGGTAAATACATGTCAAATACATATAGGGTCCATTCACACGTCTGTAAAATGGGTCCGCAACCGTTCCACAATTTAGCGGAATTGATTTTCCAGTCTGAAAAATTAGGCATTCACAGCCTGGATAAAGAAGTAAGTGTCGGGCAGTACAGGCCCCAAAAATTAGCCAACAGGCATTCATCTGACAGCAAAGAACTTTGTATTCTGTGGCTGGAGGTACATTAGGCATTCACAGGATAAATACGTTTCAGGCACTACAGGCCCCAAAAATTAGGCATTCAACGGACATAAAAGGCCCTTTATGCCGCTGAATTTACCCAAGAAGACAGGGACCATGAATAATTGTTATAGGTGGTGGTGGATATTTGTGGCCTGTCATGAGGAATTTGAATGAAACATGGTCTACTGGTCACATGTGTTGAATTCCTCAGAGATCCATGCCTCATTCATTTTTATAAATGTGAGGTAGTCAACACTGTCGTGAGCTAGGCGAGTGCGCTTATCGGTCACGATCCCCCCTGCTGCGCTGAACGTCCTTTCGGACAGGACACTGGACGAGGGGCAAGCCAACAGTTCCATTGCAAATTGTGCAAGCTCTGGCCAGAGGTCAAGCCTGCCCACCCAGTAGTCCAGGGGTTCATCACTTCTCAGAGCGTCCACATCGGCCGTTAATCCGATGTAGTCGGACAACTGTCGGTCTAGGCGTTCTCTGATGCTGGATCCGGATGAGACCTGTTGATGGGTCGGCTGAAAGAATAATCTCATATCAGAAGTGACCAAGACATCTTCAAACCGCCCTCTTCTTGCAGGCGCTGTTGTATTGGTATCCACAACTGTTCCTCTGGGAGTGGAAATTCCTCTGCCAGCGCACGCAAAAGCAGAATGCAGCATTTCTCGAAGCAAGGCCTGGAAGTGCTCCATTCTGACAGCCCTCTGTGATGGTGGTAACATTTCTGCAATTTTTTGTTTGTACTGGGGGTCCAAGTACGTTGCCACCCAGTAATGGTCCTTGCCCTTTATGCTTTTTATACGGGGGTCCCTCTTAAAACACTGGAGCATGAAGGCCCCCATTTGCACTAAACTGGAAGCAGTGTGGTGGCCTGGCTCCTGCTCGTCATCATCCAGGATAATGTCGTCCTCGATCTCCTCCCCCCATCCACGAACAACAACAGCAGGGATCCCAAAAAGGTTTAAAGCATGCTCTTGTTGCTCCTCCTCATCCGCCCCGGCACCATCCTCCTCTGACTCCTCTTCAGACTCCTGTTGTTGACTTGTCTCAGATAGAGTAGCCCCCCTGGGAATCCATCCAGCATTGCGACTTCCTCATCTTCCTGCTCCTGCTCCTCGACGGCTTGATCAATGACACGACGCAATGCACGCTCCATAAAGAAGGCATAAGGTACGATGTCACTGATGGCGCCATGGCTGCGACTGACCAGTTTGGTGATCTCATAAAATGGCCGCAAAAGTCTGCATGCGTCGCGCATGAGCAGCCACTGACGCGGTGAAAAAAAAACAAGATCCCCAGAACCTGTCCTGGGGCAGAGTTCGTACAGATAGTCGTTAACTGCACGTTTCTGCTGGAGCAGCCTATCAAGAATATACAAGGTTGAGTTCCATCGTGTCGGGCAGTCACAAATAAGACGTCTGATTGTGTCGCCGCTGAATGTCAGCAAGGCGAGCCATGGCCGTGTAAGATCTTCTGAAATTGGCCGAGATTTTCCTAGCCTGCCGCAAGACGTCCTGGACCCCAGGGTATTTGACAATGAATCGCTGCACGACCAAGTTCAAGACGTGTGCCATGCATGGCACGTGTGTAATTTTGCCCTGTTTCAACGCGCTCAGCAGATTGGCGCCGTTGTCGCACACCACTTTACCAACTGTCAAATTGAGCGGTGTTAGCCACTGATCTGCCTGTGAACGCAAAGCTGAAAGGAGTGCAGGGCCAGTGTGGCTCTTGGCTTCCAGGCACAACAGACGCAGCACAGCATGGCAATGTCTCACCTGGCATGTCGAATAGGTTCTGGGGATCTTGGGCGGCGCAGCGGAAGAGACGGTAGCAGCGGAAGAGGAGGAGTCAGCCGAGGAGGAGAGGGAGGATGGAGTAGGAGGAGGAGGAGAAGAAGAGGCAGGCCTGCATGCAATCCGTGGCGGTAAAACCAAATCTACACAGGTGCCACGGGTTACATGCTTGACGGCCGTCAGAAGGTTCACCCAGTGGGCAGTAAAAGTAATATACCTTCCCTGCCCGTGTTTGCTAGACCACGTGTCTGTGGTCAGATGTATCTTGGCACCGACACTGTGTGCCAGAGATACATTCACTTGCCGCTGAACATGGCCATATAGCTCTGGGATGCCCTTCTGGGAGAAATATTTCCTTCCTGGGACCTTCCATTGTGGTGTTCCAATAGCCACAAATTTTCGAAAGGCCTCCGAGTCCACCAGTTTATATGGCAGTAGTTGGCGGGCTAGGAGTTCTGACAAGCCAGCGGTCAACCGTTGGGCAAGAGGGTTATCTGGCATCATCATTCTTTTACGCTCGAACATTTGGCCCACGGAAGCCTGCCTTTTTCCAGATAAACTTGGGGACGGGATGATGGAAGGTGGAGTGGAGGACAACTGTGAAGAGAGAGGAGAAGTAGTAGAAGAGGCTGGATGGTGAGAGCCTGGAGTTTGGCTTTGTGGGTTCTGACGGCGTTGCTCCCACTGGGCTCGGTGATGGGAGTTCATGTGCCTTCTTAAGGCGGTCATCCCTAGGTGAGTGTTGGGCTTACCGCGACTTATGTGTTGACTGCAAAGGCTGCAGATGGCAACACTATTGTCAGCAGCAGACACGTTAAAAAAAGCCCACACTGCGGAGCCATGTGCCGGCGTCCTGGGAGCGCCAGATGTGACCGTACATGGTTGATGGCTCGCTCTGAGTCCTGATACATTAGCAGTCTGGTTTGTCCCTCCTGTGCAATGTAAGTTCTGCCTGCTCCTCCTCCCTATCTGCTGGTCCATCTCTCCCTCTGAACTCCCCTCCTGGTCCTCTCTTGTGAGCACCCACGGGACGTCCATAGACACATCATCATCTACGTCACCTTCCCCACCACTAACATTAGAGAACTCGGAGTAGGCAGCAACAGCGGGGACCAACATCCTTGGGCTGATCTGGGTACTGTCGTCAGACTGCTGAGTGGCGGTTGTTGCTACCTCCTCTTCCTGATCCAATGTCAAGAATGCCTGCGCATCGGAGATGTCTTGTGATGGATCAGAAAATAATTCCTGTGACTCAAGCGGAGGGTATATGGTGGCGGTGGTGTTGGTGGTAGTTTCTTTGGGGGTGCACAAAGCAGAGAGTGAAGAGGGTGCAGATAGAGAGGATGAGGAGGGTGCAGAAGAGTAAGGCTGAGTGAGCCACTCAACCAAGTCTGGTGCGTCCTTTGAAGTAATCGAACGCACCTTCTGCAACTTCCCACTTTGGCTCCGGCCTGGTGCTCCTGCCCTACCCCTACCACCCCTGCAGAAGAACCTGCCTCTTCCTCTGCCTGTCATCTTTTCAAATGACCCTGTGACAAAAGGCTGTAGAGAAGAGCAGTATATGTGGAAAAAGGTATATAACACCCCACTTCAAACTGTCGTTTTCGGGGGCCACTGGTCTATCACAGCAGTTATAATACTTTTTTCTAATTGCGTTTGTCACTCTTTGTAGTATCGCTGCAGAACCTCTCTGCAGTCACAATGCTGCACAGTAGAAATGCACTATACTATTCTTCCTATATGTGAAAGTATTTTATGCGTGTAGTACACCCCTATTTACTGCACACAAAATAGTACACCTATACCAGTCCTTAAAAGAACTTTTGTGGAGCTTTATTGGTTAGCGATTTTAGTCGCTAGTCTGTGCCTGCGACACACAGCAGCAACTTCTCCCTAAACCTGAGAAAAGAGCTGCAGCAGAACCGTTCAGAAGCTTCACAGTAGAAATGCTGCACAGTTGAAATGCACTATATATTATATAGTATAGTATATAGTATATATTATATAGTATGTTTGAAAGTTTTTTATGCGTGTATTAGACCCCTATATACTGCACACCAAATAATACACCTATACCAGTCCTTAAATGAACTTTTGTGGAGCTTTATTGGTTAGCGATTTTAGTCGCTAGTCTGTGCCTGCGACACACAGCAGCAACTTCTACCTAAACCGAGAAAAGAGCTGCAGCAGAACCGCTCAGAAGCTGCACAGTAGAAATGCTGCACAGTTGAAATGCACTATATATTATATAGTATAGTATATAGTATATATTATATAGTATGTTTGAAAGTTTTTTATGCATGAATTAGACCCCTATATACTGCACACCAAATAATACACCTATACCAGTCCTTAAAATGAACTTTTGTGGAGCTTTATTGGTTAGCGATTTTAGTCGCTGGTCTGTGCCTGCTACACACAGCGGCAACTTCTACCTAAACCGAGAAAAGAGCTGCAGAACCGCTCAGAAGCTGCACAGTAGAAATGCACTATACTATTCTTCCTAGATTATTTTATGCGTGTAGTACACCCCTATTTACTGCACACAAAATAGTACACCTATACCAGTCCTCTAAAGGACTTTTGTGGACTGTACACCTATACCAGTCCTTAGAAGGACTTTTGTTTTAGTAGAGTCTGTCCCTGCTAGTACACACACAGCAACCTTCCTACACTGACTAAAGACAGCTGCAGAACCGCTCAGAAGCTGCACGGTAGAAATGCACTATACTATTCTTCCTAGAGTATTTTATGCGTGTAGTACACCCCTATTTACTGCACACAAAATAGTACACCTATACCAGTCCTTAAAAGGACTTTTGTGGACCTAATAGCTAGGATTACAGTCTGTCCCTGCTCCACACAGCAACCTGTCCCTACGCTGACAAATAACAGAATGTAAAATGGCAGCCAGATCAGGTCTATTTATAAGGTAGGGGGTATGTCCATCTGCTGAAATGTCTCAATTGGCCTGCCTGTACCACATGATGGATGTGTCATAGGTCAAATTTCCACAATGTAAAAGAATATGGCGGCCGCGAACCGGCCGCGAATAGCGCCATATGTCCGCCGGTTTCGCAAACCACGAATGCGCAAAGTTCGCCGCAAACTGACCGCGAGGCGAACCGCAAGGCCATCTCTATAAGTATGGCATTAATCAAAGTCAAAGCAATTCGAAGGGTGTCACAATATAACAGGTACTTGAGTTGGTACACCCATATGAGTCAATCTTGTAAGCTGTTGGATTTTTAAACCAACCCCAAAGATTTTACAAAAATGAACAATATTAGTATCAACGTGTGCTTGTCAGATTTGACTATGTTTGAGAATATTTGAATAGAAACCAAGGTGACCAAGTTTTGTGGAAACGCTCAGTGTTTTCACCCGACTAAGCAACAGTCTCCTCCATCTCACAGACATTAGAAATTTTGCGTAGCCATTCCTGAATAGTTGGAATGCGTGAATATTTCCAGAAAAGAGGGATGCAAGCTTTGGCAGCATTTAGTAGGTGTTTGGAAAGCGAGTGTTTATATTTCTTGACAGGAAAATCTGTGACATGGAGAGGCAGCCAACCACATCAAGCTTCAGCTTCGTCTCTGTGATCTGAAACACCAATTCCTTAACCCCTGACCAAAAAGGCTGTAACACAGGGCAATGCCACCATATGTGTAGTAAGGTGCCTCTATCATTGTGGCAATGCCAAGTGTCCGAGGTTTGTGGGAACCAAGAGTGGAGTTTCACAGGGGTAGCATACCAATGGGTGAGCAATTTGTACGCTGTTTCCTGTGTTCTGGTGCTGAGAGAGCATTTATAAGCAAATATACAAGCTTTTTGCCACTGTTTATCTGTGATTGATATACCTAATTCCTCTGACCAGCGCTCTCTGAGTTCGCTCTTCTGAGGGCAGTTGCCATCCTGAATCCATCTAAAGGGGAGTAATGTCGCTTTGGGGATAGGTTCGTCCACCAGGCACACCGTCTCCAACTCAGTCAGTTGTCTGCTGAAATTAGCTTTTCTAGATGTGTGATTGAGGTAACTGCGGATTTGAAAGTTTGTACACAATGGCAGCTCTGGGATATTGTTATCTGTCTTAATGATTGTGAAGTCCCTGAACTTATTGTCTTGGAAGCAGTGCGTGGCAAGAAGGGGTTTATTTGAGTTAGGGGTGCGTAAGATACGATTCCCTAGGCCTGGCAGAAAATCAGGGTTGTCTTGTAAAGGGGTAAGCAGGCTTAGATGAGAGGAGAAGTTGGGGAGTTTGGTTAATTTATGAAAAATTGCTAATGTGGTGCCTATAAGGGGGTGTGATTTTAAGGCTGTTGGATAGATCATTCATGGGATACAAGCATCTTCTAACTTTACCCAGTCTTTAAGTTTATAGTGGCAGTGCCAGTTTATGATCCTAGTGACATGTGAGGTGTAGGGATGAGCTTCGAGTTCGAGTCGAACTCATGTTCGACTCGAACATTGCCTGTTCGCCCGTTCGCCGAACAGCGAACAATTTGGGGTGTTCGCGGCAAATTCAAAAAGTCTATGGGAGAAATCTAAAGTGCTAATTTTAAAGGCTTATATGGAAGTTATTGTCATAAAAAGTGTTTGGGGACCCGGGTCCTGCCCCAGGGGACATGTATCAATGCAAAAAAAGTTTTAAAAACAGCCGTTTTTTCGGGAGCAGCGATTTTAATAATGCTTAAAGTGAAACAATAAAAGTGAAATATTCCTTTAAAATTTCGTACCTAGGGTGTGTGTATAGTATGCATGTAAAGTCGCGCTTGTTTCCCGTGCTTAGAACTGTTCCTGCACAAAGTGTAATTTCTGAAGGAAAAAAAGTAATTTAAAACTCACTCGCGGCTATAATGAATTGTCGGCTCCCGCCAATACATAGAAAAGTCATTGATAAAAAAAAAAAAAAAAGCGTGGGGGTCCCCCCAAATTCAATTACCAGGCCCTTCAGGTCTGGTATGTATATTAAGGGGAACCCTGCTGCTAATGTTTTTAAAAATGCGTGGGGTTCCCCCAAATTTCCATACCAGGCCCTTCAGGTCTGATATTGATTTTAAGGGGAACTCCACCCCAAATAAAAAAAAAATGACGTGGAGTTCCCCCAAAAATCCATACCAGACCCTTTATCCGAGCACGCAACCTGGCAGGCCGCAGGAAAAGAGGGGGGGCGAGAGAGCTCCCCCAGGCCACATGCCCTCAACATTACACTGCAGAGGTAGTTCCCCATCAGGTCCACTCATCCAATGATGTAGGCGGGGTCTGACATATGAGGGGGCGGGCCTGATGGGGAACTTCCTCCACAGTGTAATAAATTAATAGACCCGCTCCTTCTCACGTTCCGCATCTGGTCCGCTTAGCCTTACACCTACGTCATTGGCTGAGCGGACCTGATGGGGAACTTTAGAAGGGGCGGGTCTATTCATTAAATGCACTGCGGAGGAAGTTCCCCATCAGGTCCGCTCAGGCTCAGCCAATGACTTTTCGTGTGGACAGCGCTGGACATTGGATCGCCGCGGGACACTGGATTTCATCGCTGGAATGGGTTTTTTATTATTTTTATTTTTATTTTTAATAAAGGATTTTCCAAGGTGTCTGTGTGTTTTTTTTACATTTTTTTTTACACTTTCTTTGTGAAACGGTAGGGGTACAATGTACCCCTTACCAATTCACATAGGGGGGGCCGGGATCTGGGGGTCCCCTTTGTTAAAGGGGTCTTCCATATTCCGATAAGCCCCCTGCCCGCAGACCCCCACAACCACCGGGCAAGGGTTGTGGGGATGAGGCCCTTGTCCGCATGTCTCCTCCCTATGTTGAGGGCATGTGGCCTGGTACGGTTCAGGAGGGGGGGCGCTCTCTCGTCCCCCCCTCTTTTCCTGCAGCCTGCCAGGTTGCGTGCTCGGATAAAGGGTCTGGTATAGATTTTTGGGGGAACCCTGCGCCATTTTTTTTTACATTTGGGGTGGAGTTCCCCTTAAAATCCATACCAGACCTGAAGGCCCTGGTATAGATATTTGGGGGAACCCCACGCATTTTTTTTTCAAATTTGCGGAAGGGTTCCATACCTGAAGGGCCTGGTAATTGAATTTGGGGGACCCCCACGCTTTTTTTATTTTTTTTATCAATGACTTTTCTATGTATTGCCGGGAGCCGACAATTCATTATAGCCGCGAGTGAATTTTAAATGACTTTTTTTCCTTCAGAAATGACACTTTGTGCAGGGACAGTTCTAAGCACGGGAAACAAGCGCGACTTTACAGGCATATTATACACACACCCTAGGTACGAAATTTAAAGGAATATTTCACTTATATTGTTTCACGTTAAGCATTATTAAAATCACTGCTCCCAAAAAAACGTCAGTTTTTAAAACTTTTTTTGCATTAATACATGTCCCCTGGGGCAGGACCCGGGTCCCCAAACACTTTTTAGGACAATAACTTGCATATTAGCCTTTATAATTAGCACTTTTGATTTTGAACGTTCGAGTCCATTGTATTTAATAGGGTTCTAAAGTTCACGCAAACATTCTGGCTGGGGGGTGTTCGGCTCATCCCTAGTGAGGCGAAATAATAATTTTTGAAATCAGGGATTCCCAATCCCCCCTCTTTCCTTGGTCTGGGTTAGCAAGGTGAACCCGACTCTAGGCTTTTTGTGGGCCCAAATGATTGTCATTTTGGTCGAGTGGAGGGTCCTGAAATAGCTCTAGGTGATCTTTATCAGCAAGTTCCAGAACAAATAGAGAACTCTTGGCAAAATAGTCATTTTGCAGATCGCAAACCAAGAAATAGTGTCATGGGTGCCAGGATTGGAGGTCTGTGCTGATCGATTTCAGTAGTGGCGTAAAATTTCATTCATAAAGTTGGGGTAGTTTAGGGGTCAGCCAAATCCCCAAATACTTAAGCGCCGAGTTCACCCACTTAAAGGGGCATTTGGGTTTTATGTTATTAATGGTGTCTATGGGGATGGAGATGTTCATTGCTTCCGATTTGGAGTAGTTGATTTTTAGGTTGGATACATATCCAAACAGGGAAAATTCTTTCATTAAGGAGGGCAATGATGTGTGCGGGTTGGTAATGAAAAACAGCAGATCATCTGCCGCTACTTTGTACTCCCTTCCTGACACTGTGAACCCCTGTACTGAGCCCTCCACTACTATCAGTCTGATGAATGGTTCAAGTGTTAGGATGAATAACAGTGGCAATAGGGGACATCCCAGTCTCGTTCCATTGTTAATTCTAACTGTGTTTGATAAAGAGCCATTAATCTTAAGTTGGTGGTTGATTTCTATAGAGGGAGGAGATCCATGCCATCATATGAGTTCCCAGGCCAATGAACTTGTAAGTCTCCAGCATAAAGTCCCAGGACACTCGATCGAAGGTCTTCTCCACGTCAGTTGACAGGAGAAGACCCTCTATGTTTCCTGTTCGGGTAGCATGTATTAAATTGAGTGCCTTGATAACGTTGTCTCTCGTTTCTCTGCCAGGCATGAATCCAGCCTGCTCTGGGCCTATCAGGTTATGAAGCAGGGGTCTCAGCCTATTTGCAATAATTTTTGACATGAGTTTTACGTCTATATTTAGCAGATATATTGGCCTATAGCTGGCACAATCTGTTGGATCCTTGTTCGGCTTGGGAAGAACTGTTATGTGGGCTGATGGGATCTCCTTGGGTGTTGACAGGGAGTTAAGAGCTTTTTAGTAATGGTTTAAGTAGAGTGGATAGGAAGGTTTTGTAGTAGATGGCCGTAAAGCCGTCTGGGCCTGGACTTTTCCCAGTTATAAGTCCCTTGATGGCCTGTTGGAGTTCTAGGGCTTCAATGGGTCTCTCTAATTGGTCTGCATCTTCCTCAGTCAGTGTGGGTAAATTTGACTCATTTAGATAATTTAGAATGACATGTTGCCTGTCACCCTGGGCAAATCCTGGTTTCTGTTGTTCTACAAGGTAGTATAATAGTCATGAAAGTGGTGAGCTATTTGTTTAGTGGTAAAGTCAAGTTTCCCCTTCTTTGTCCGTATGCCTAAAATGTTTTTGTTTGTTGTGGCATTTTTTAGTGCTCTCGCTAGAAATTTGCCTGTTTTGTCTCCCTGTTCGTAATAGATTTTTTTCTTAAAAAATAAAAATCGCTTGATCCTTGCATCAAATATCTGTTGAAGGGCTTTTCTAGCTTCTAGGAGCTCTAGAGCAGATTGCTCAGACAGATATTGTTTGTGTTGTGTCTCTAGTGAATTGATTTTCCTGGTCAAGTGTTTAATTTCCTTCTCTTTTTCTTTTTTACGTTGGGCTCCCATTCTGATAAGTTCTCCCCTAATGGTACATTTATGGGCTTCCCAGACTGTCATTGGGTCTATCCCAGGTGTGTTGTTACAGGTGAAGTATTCCTTGAGTAAGACGGCTATTTGGGGCAGTAGTATTGGGTCGGTCAACAATGATGAATTTAGTCTCCAAGTATTGGATTTAGGAGGGGGTTCCGACAGATCCAGGGTCAGTGAGACTGGGGCATGGTCTGAGATGGTTTGGAACCCTATGTTGGCCTCAGAGATCGCATAGAGATCTCTTTGAGTGACAAAAATGTAATCGATTCTCGAGTAGCGGCGATGTGGTATGGAATAGAAAGTGAAGTCCCTATCCTCCGGGTGAAGGACGTGCCATGTGTCTACTAGTTGAAGGGAGTTTAGCAATATTTTGATTTGTTTGAGAATTTTGTAGGTAATGTACGTTTTTTTCCTGTGGATGTGTCTGTGAGAGGGTTCAGTGGTACGGTAAAATCTCCCCCTAGAATCAAGCACCCCGAGCTAAAGCTTTTGAGTTCGTCCAGCATGCGCTTGCAAAAGGTCAGATGTGATGTGTTAGGAAACATTGTGTGATGCTTTGATTGGTCATAGCATATTTTTATGATCGGCACCATCCAATGCACAGTGCAGTCACAGTACTTTGCTTGTACATGCTAGGGGGCATGTAAGAGCAAGAAAAAAATGAAGCTGTAATATAGTTTTCCACCCTGTAACATCCACCTTCCATTCACGTATGTACAATTGGCAGACAGAAGGTAGTAATATACTTATACGTATTCAGCCCATGGGCCTTGTGTTTGATATCTATGCTATCTAGGGATGAATGATAATAGAAGGAAGACTGAAGCTGTTTCTGGTACTGCTGGTACTGGATTGCACTTGTACTTTCTGGTGATCTTGAATCTTTCTTTTCTTTTACACTCCAATCAGTGTGTTGATTACATTGTGTGATGCTTTGATTGGTCACAGCATTTGTTTGTGATCAGCACTGTCCAATGGACAATGCAGCGACAGGACTTTGCTTGTGCATGCTAGGGGGCATGTAAGAGCAAGAAAAAATTAAAGCTCTAAAATAGCATCCAATCCTGTAACATCCACTTTCCATCCACTTATGTACAATAGACAGACAGAAGGCAGTCAATGTGCCCAAAAAATCATAATGCTGATGATAATGTCATTCATAATGATGATGATTTAACAATATGTCTGAATTTGTTTAATATGGTCTACAGCATTATACAATGAATCAATGTGTTACATTTACAGCATTCTTTTACCCAACATTGTTCCTCTTGTATTCAGTTCAGGTTTGAAAAGCAAAATGTAGAGTTTTGGAGAAAACATACACAATAATATTCCAGCACTGGAGGTCAGTATGGCGAATATCTCCACAGCCACCATGTATTTCCCTCTGGTGCTCAGATAGGCCGGGATCATGGCAATCCAGACGCTGCAGAACACCAGCATGCTGAAGGTGATGTACTTGGCCTCATTAAAACCGTCCGGTAATGTCCTCACAATGAAAGCCAAAACAAAACTCACAGCTGCCAGAAACCCCATATAACCCAACATAGAGTAGAACCCGATAACTGACCCTTCATTACACTGAATGATGATCTTCCCAGGATAGGAGTCCATGTCATACTCCTGAAATGGTGGAGAGATGGACAACCAGAGAATGCAATTCATAACCTGAATGGATGAGCAGAATAACATGACTGTATTGGGAAGTTTGACTCCCACCCATTTTATACAAGAGCTTCCAGGTCTGGTGGCTTTAAAAGCAATGAAGACCATGAAGGTTTTGGCTAGGATAGAAGATGCTGAGATGGTGAAGGGAATTCCAAAAGTGACTTGTTGCAGCATACAGGTAATATCCACAGGACGGCCAAGGAACAGGAATACAGAAAGGAAGCTCAGTATGAGGGAGAGGAGCAGAATGAAGCTGAGGTTCCGGTTATTGGCTCTGACTATGGGAGTGCTCCGAAACCCAAAAAATAGTCCAAGTATAAAGAAAGATGTTGTAGCAAATATGACTGAAGTTACAGAAAAAAATAAAACTAGAATGTCCTCCTCATATGATAAATACTCATTGACCTTGCAAATACAAATAGTTTTAGCTTTGTTAGGCCATTCATTTTCAGGACACTTCTTGCAACTTTTACTGCCTGTAGAGTAAAAATAAGTAAAAATAACATTAGGCATGGTATACCAAGAATGCAACTATTTGACAGTTTTGGCCTATTTCGTGTAATCATTTTCCAGAACATTACTTTTAGATAAGTGCAAAACTGTTGGAGGCTTTCTCAGGCAAACAGTAGGAGGAAGATGATTGTCATTGCTTGTTTGAGAAAGCCTCCAACACTCCCAGAAGGGTCAGAGGTAAAAGAAAAATGCAGCAATCTTTCTCCTAAAAAAGGCAGAAAGGCTTCATCAGTAATCATTAATTTCATACAATTTAGGGAGATGTTCAGCCTGCAAAGTGTAAAGTAGTTACAGAATCACTTTAAATGACTTTCAAAGTTTACATTTTCTAATTCAATATCAGAGTTTATATTTAAAGAAACATAAAGCTTACCAGAATGGTTTGATATTTCTCCTTCTGAACATGGAGCACAATTATAACAACATGGGTGATATCCTTCTCTTACAGATTTTCTGAACCCTGGAAGACATTCCTCAGAGCATTGACCTCTTGGGACCTAAGATAATATAGAACAATATGAACTATAAACAAAAATACAGATGTAAGTAGTGATGAGCTCGGTGTTCGAGTCGAACACACGTTCGACTCGAACATCGGCTGTTCGCTCGTTCGGCGAAGATCGAACGTTATGGGCCGTTCGCGCCAAATTTGAGTGACGCGAACGACCCACAATACACTGCGCCATCGCAGTGCAATCCCGGCGCTGTGATTGGCCAAGCATGCACTGTGACCCCGCATGCTTGGCCAATCACAGCGCCGGCAGCGAGGAGAGCCATAATTGGCCACAGGCAGGATGCCTGTGGCCAATCATAGCTCAGGGGGGTTTAGTACATGCCCCACACTATAAAAGGCTGCCAGCACGGCGGCCTCGTGCAGTGTGTTCCGGCGTGCAGGGAAAGAGATAGATAGGCAGGGACAGTGTGTTCTGTGTTCTATTTTTTTCTCAGGCATCTGCAGGAGTTAGTGAGTGTTGTGTGCCTCCAGCACAGTATACACCTGGATCTAAACTTTATTGCTGTTCTCTTAGCTAGGTAGGCAGGCAGGGAAAGAGATACATAGACAGGGACAGTGTGTTCTATGTTCTATTGTTTTCTCAGGCATCTGCAGGAGTTAGTGGGTGTTGTGTGCCCCCAGCACAGTGTACACCTGTATATATCCGTCATTGCTGTTCTCTAATACAGGCATCTGCAGGAGGTAGTGGCACAGTATACACCTGTATATACCCGTCATTACTGTTCTCTAATACAGGCATTTGCAGGAGTTAGTGGCACAGTGTACACCTGTATATACCCGTCATTACTGTTCTCTAATATAGGCATCTGCAGGAGTTAGTGGCACAGTGTACACCTGTACATACCCGTCATTACTGTTCTCTAATACAGGCATCTGCAGGAGTTAGTGGCACAGTGTACACCTGTATATACCCGTCATTACTGTTCTCTAATACAGGCATCTGCAGGAGTTAGTGGCATAGTGTACACCTGTATATACCCGTCATTACTGTTCTCTAATACAGGCATCTGCAGGAGTTAGTGGCACAGTGTACACCTGTATATACCCGTCATTACTGTTCTCTAATACAGGCATCTGCAGGAGTTAGTGGCACAGTGTACACCTGTATATACCTAGGAAAATTAGGAAGTTTTCCCCAAGGGGCTTTTGACAGCAACATTACGAAAGTAATTTACAATAATGCATATTAAAGGTGTATTGTGTATAAACATTAAGTACAGTCCCAACATATATATACTCCGGTAAAAACATGTATAAATAACCACACAGAATTAAGACACAACATTGCCATACAGTTTTAACATTTCACATGCATCTGTATAAATACACTGACGCGTTTCGATCCCAATGGATCTCTTCAGAGGATGGGTGGTTTGCTGTGGGAAATATATGTATTAAATTTCAATTCTCTACATGGGTATATGCCCAATAGTAAAAAATATAGAGTATATGATTACCAGTCAACTGTGTGTTAGAACCATGATTTCTAACCGGAGTTCCATCACTAGCATCTCAAGGGAAATCAGCAGCCTCCCGGACATCTGACACCCAAAGGTAGGGCGCCACCAAGGCGTGTGCGACCTGCAAGGAGTCATATGGAGAGGGAGAGACCCAAGAGGGGGCGCTCATGGACGGACAGCCGGCACCTGTAATAGAACACCATGGGCATAAATGTAGGATGCATCCGTGATGCATCCATATACACTATGTGGTTGCTGAGTATAGAGTATTAAGTGGACAGACTAGAGGACAGCAGTGGTGTGTCCTTGAACATATATTTGTATATTATCAATGTGCTTCTGTAGTAGTATTTGGTTAATAAAATATAATTGCCATATTCTAAGCATAATGAATGGAATATGATCGATGTGCTTCTATGGTGGTATTTAACTAATAGGGTATGTTGGTCATATTCTAAGTAAAATAAATGGAATATAAAGGTTGTGAAAAAATTATGAATAAGGTGATGTGCACTATGAATGGGATAGTGGAGGACAAAAACGAATGTCACAAAAATAAAAATAAATATAGAAGTGAAAAAAGGTAAAATGAAACATCAGCAATGTGAAAATTGATAATGGTGGTGTGATGTGTTATGTGTATGAAAAAATGATATAATGTGATGCGTGTAAAAAGTGAAAATGGATTGAAATGATTGTGTGTGGAATGAAAGTGTGTGTTAATGGGATAACAATGGTGAAAGTAGTGATAAGATTAAACAAAGATGTGATGAAGATCATTCAAATCAGATGTACTGGATATGTACTGTTGCATAGCATGTGCTAGCCACAGTGTTGTGTAAAGAAATATGTGGGTTCCATTGGTCTTGGAGAGTCCCAGGCTCATTTTATGAGCCAAGGAGACTAACCAACACCACAGATAAAGCTGTAATTAGTTGTAAATTATTAAAAGTAATGCTAGTCAGGCCTGGTGCATGGTGCTTGAATGGGTCTTAAAGAAATTTGTCAGCCAGCCTGTGTAGGGCTGGTGTACTTACATTTTCCAGGCTGTGTCTAGTCATCCACATAGAGGAGCTGGGGATCAAAGTGTGAGCCACACAGCTCTCAGGTTATATTAGTACTGCCCTTAATTAGGGAGGCCCTGATGTAATCAACAGGCGCCCCGCCTTTGTCAATGCATCATCCTCCAGGGATATCCCCACCGCAGTGAGCGGTCCTCCCTGAGTGGCTCCCTCGGCGTTCCGGAAGGACTCAAGGTCTCCGACAGCTGCCGTCTCCTCCGCCGCAAGAGCGCGACGTCCTAGCATCCCACGCACGCGCGGATGGCAAGGACGTCCAGAGGGCCAATCACAGGGCCAATCACAGCGCCGGTAGCGAGGAGAGCCATAATTGGCCACAGGCAGGACGCCTGTGGCCAATCATAGCTCAGGGGGGTTTAGTACATGCCCCACACTATAAAAGGCCACCAGCGTGGCGGCCTCATGCAGTGTGTTCCGGCGTGCAGGGAAAGAGATAGATAGGCAGGGACAGTGTGTTCTGTGTTCTATTGTTTTCTCAGGCATCTGCAGGAGTTAGTGGGTGTTGTGTGCCCCCAGCACAGTATACACCTGTATATATCCGTCATTGCTGTTCTCTAATACAGGCA
Organism: Rana muscosa; assembly: GCA_029206835.1. Classification (NCBI taxonomy): domain Eukaryota; kingdom Metazoa; phylum Chordata; class Amphibia; order Anura; family Ranidae; genus Rana; species Rana muscosa. Next base: position 27,396,289 of record CM055116.1, on the reverse strand, counting down.
TCTGCAGGAGGAAGTGGCACAGTATACACCTGTATATACCCGTCATTACTGTTCTCTAATACAGGCATCTGCAGGAGTTAGTGGCACAGTGTACACCTGTATATACCCGTCATCACTGTTCTCTAATATAGGCATCTGTAGGAGTTAGTGGCACAGTGTACACCTGTATATACCCATCATTACTGTTCTCTAATACAGGCATCTGCAGGAGTTAGTGGCACAGTGTACACCTGTATATACCCGTCATTACTGACCTCTAATACAGGCATCTGCAGGAGTTAGTGGCACAGTGTACACCTGTATATACCCGTCATTACTGTTCTCTAATACAGGCATCTGCAGGAGTTAGAGGCACAGTGTACACCTGTATATACCCGTCATTACTGTTCTCTAATACAGGCATCAGCAGAAGTTAGTGGCACAGTGTACACCTGTATATACCCGTCATTACTGTTCTCTAATACAGGCATCTGCAGGAGTTACTGGCACAGTGTACACCTGTATATACCCGTCATTACTGTTCTCTAATACATACCCGTCATTACTGTTCTCTAATACAGGCATCTGCAGGAGTTAGTGGGTGTTGTGTGCCTCCAGCACAATATACACTACCCAATTGCTGTTTTTTCCCATCTCCCTGCAGGCCAATACTATGTCTGGAAGGCCAATAAAGAGAGGCAGACAGTCACGAGCCAATAAAAGAGGGCAAGCAGGCTCTGTGTCTGGGGGCAACAGTGCTGGTCGTGGACGCGGTGCATTGTCATCAGCACGTGGCCATGGGACACGCTTGTCCTTATTTTCAGCAGCTGGACGTGTTGAGCCGAATCATGCCGAAGATTTGGTAGAGTGGATGACCAAGCCCTCCTCATCCTCCTCATCCTCTCTCACCCAGGCTCAGGGTACTGGCAAAGCAGCTGCCAAAGCGTCCTCTTCCCTCGTATCAATGTCATCATCAGTCACTCCTTCCCTAGACCCACCATGTGCTCCTGAGGAGTCCCCCGAACTGTTTGAGCACAGTGTTGGGTACATGCTCTAGGAGGATGCCCAGAATTTTGAAGGGTCTGATGATGATACCCAGCTAGAGGAAGGCAGTAGCGTGAGCGCAGAGAGAGGGGATGCTCAAGAAGGGCAGCAATCTGGCAGTCATGTTCCAGCAGCTGCAGCATACTGCCAGATTGGCTCCAGTGATGGGGAGGGAGGGGATGATGAGGTCACTGACTCCACGTGGGTGCCTGAGAGGAGAGAGGAGGAGGATGAGGAGGAGGCACATCTCCAACGAGGCAGGATGCCCTCCGGGGGCCAGCGTAAGGGCAGCACACTGACTGAATCACACCGCAGAGCTACGCCTGTGCAGGGCGCTGCCTCTGCCCGTTATTCCAAAAGTTCTTTGGTGTGGGCCTTTTTTGAGTCGAGTGCATCAGATCGCACCGCTGCTATTTGCAACATATGTCTCAAGCGTATCTCGCGTGGCCAAAACATCAGCCGCTTGGGCACCACTTGCTTGACTAGACATATGTTGACCTGCCATGCAGCTCGTTGGCAAGCGTACCTTAAAGACCCACACCAAGAACAAAGCGGACCTCTCCTTGCTCCTCATCAGTTGGGATCTCCAACCCCACTATACCTTCAGTCCTCTCTGAAACCTGCACTGAGAGGAATGAAGGTGTAGAATTAGGTGTGTCACAGCCAAGTACTTGCAGGCACTCTGCTAGCAGTATACCGACGTCCGATTGTAGCAGGCAAATTTCCCTGCCCCAGCTGCTGGACCGTCAAAAGAAGTTCACTCCCAGCCATCAGGGATGAGCCGAACACCCCCCTGTTCGGTTCGCACCAGAACCTGCGAACAGACAAAATGTTTGTGTGAACTTTAGAACCCTATTAAATACAATGGACTCGAACGTTCGAAATCTAAAGTGTTAATTACAAAGGCTAATATGCAAGTTATTGTCCTAAAAAGTGTTTGGGGACCCGGGTCCTGCCCCAGGGGACATGTATCAATGCAAAAAAAAGTTTTAAAAACGGCCGTTTTTTCGGGAGCAGTGATTTTAATAATGCTTAAAATGAAAAAATAAAAGTGAAATATTCCTTTAAATTTCGTACCTGGGGGGTGTGTATGATATGCATGTAAAGTGGCGCATGTTTCCCGTGCTTAGAACTGTCCCTGCACAAAGTGTCATTTTTGAAGGAAAAAAAGTCATTTAAAACTCACTCGCGGCTATTAATGAATTGTTGGCTTTTATCAATACATACAAAAGTCATTGATAAAAAAAAAAAAAAAAGCGTGGGGGTTCCCCAGAATTCAATTACCAGGCCCTTCAGGTCTGGAATGGATATTAAGGGGAACCCCGCCGCAAATTTTTAAAAAAATTGACGTGGGGTTCCCCTAAATATCCATTCCAGGCCCTTCAGATCTGGCATGGATTTTAAGGGGAACTCCACCCCAAATTTAAAAAAAATTGCGTGGAGTCCCCCTAAAAATCCATACCAGACCCCTTATCCGAGCACGCAACCTGGCCGGCCGCAGGGGAAAAGGGGGGGACGAGAGAGCGGCCCCCCCTCCCTCCTGAACCGTACCAGGCCACATGCCCTCAACATGGGGAGGATGTCCCCATGTTGATGGGGACAAGGGCCTCATCCCCACAACCCTTGCCCGGTGGTTGTGGGGGTCTGCGGGCGGGGGGCTTATCGGAATCTGGAAGACCCCTTTAACAAAGGGGACCCCCAGATCCCGCCCCCCCCTATGTGAATTGGTAAGGGGTACATTGTACCCCTACCATTTCACGAAGAAAGCGTAAAAAAATGTTTAAAAAAAACACACAAACACCTTGAAAAAGTCCTTTATTTAAAAAACAAAAACAAAAAACATTCCAGCGGTGAAATCCAGTGTCCCGCGGCGATCCCGATGTCCAGCGCTGTCCTTCATTGGTTGTGCCTGAGCGGACCTGATGGGGAACTCCCTCTCAGTATTTTAAATGTATAGACCCGCCCCTTCTAAAGTTCCCCATCAGGTCCGCTCAGCGGACCAGATGCGGAACATGAGAAGGGGCGGGTCTATACATGTATTACCAAAGTGAGAGCAGTTCCCCATCAGGTCCGCCCCCTCGGTATGTCGGACCCGCCTACGTCTTTGGCTTCAGCGTGGAACTTCCTTCACTATGTAAAATTAAATTACACACGATGCCCTTTGAGAACGTTTTATTAAACAAAACTAGTCAGGGCGGTGCAACGCACTGACGTCACTACTACGTGACCCCGCTAGCACGGGCGAACGCCACTTTTTATGCCGGCAATTTTAAACATTGTTTTTTTATTCTGCTGTTTTATTTGTATACCTCTACGTATTGGGAATACATTTTACATTGAGGTATTACACTACTGGAGTCCTTTCCCTTTTCTTTCATGTTTCCTACACCAACTTGGAGGTTTGGTTTTTCTATTTTGGAGTGACTAATAGCAGCAGCTGCAGTGAAAGGATCAGTACAACAGATGCTAAGAACCTACACTGGGATCATCACTCCGTGAAATCAGGTGGATAAACTCCTGTACCCCGCAGAGGGTGATATCTGCAGGCTTGTCAGACCTCGCCACAGTGGAGGTCCATCATTTCTGGTAACGTACCCATCTCTTACACATTTACTCACCGCGGTGGATGTGGTCTTCTCTGACATCTGTGGATTCTTTGGGACATTTCTCCTACACCATCATCCTTCCTCTTGAATACATCTCTCAAAGTTTATTTTTCTTCCCCTTCTTTCCAGTGTGAAAGAAACATTTCTATATATGTGGTGGACACTGTTTTTGTATTATTTTGTGTTTTTTACGTTTTTCAAGGACTTTTTTCAAACACATATACTCATTTGCATATTATCGTTGCTCAGCCTCTGGTGGCTAATTATTTAATTCGATTGACTGATTAGCTTACGGTAACGAGTGTTTATCTATGTTTGCACTTCTTTATTAGTGATGAGCCGAACACCCCCGGGTTCGGTTCGCACCAGAACCCGCGAACGGACCGAAAGTTCGAACGAACATTAGAACCCTATTAAATACAATGGATGCGAACGTTCGAATTCTAAAGTGCTAATTATAACAACTATTATGCATGTTATTGTCCTAAAAAGGGTTTGGGAACCCGGGTTCTGCACCAGGGGACATGTATCAATGCAAAAAGAAGTTTTAAAAACGGTTGTTTTTCGGGAGCAGTCATTTTAATGATGCATAAAGTGAAAAAAAAAAAGTCAAATATTCCTTTAAATATCGTACCTGGGGGGTGTCTAAAGTATGCCTGTGAAGTGCCACGTGTTTCCCGTGTTTAGAACTGTCCCTGCACAAAATGACACTTCTAAAGGAAAAAAAAGCCATTTAAAACTGCTTGCGGCTTTAATGTAATGTCTGGTCCCGGTAATATGGATGAAAATCTTTAAGAAAAATGGCATAGCTACCCCATGACCCCCCCCCCTACCCCAGCCCATTACCAGCCCCTTTGGGTCTTGTATGGATATTAAGGGGAACCCCGCACATAAAATAAAAAAGGCCCTATATACTCTGAACAGCCGTATACAGGCGGTGCATACAAGACAGGGACTGTAGGTTTGTTCTTATGTAGAATCTGTTTGTAATTTTGAACAGGTACATTGTTGAAGTGTAGCTCCAGACCAAAAATCTATTTTTAAACTTTTTGGAAAACATAGGTAAGGGTTATCACCCCTGTAACATTTGTTTTGCTGTCTGTGCCCCTGTTCAGAACATTTCACCTCACTTTCCGTCCTAATGACAACTGTTTTTGAAATGTGGTGTTTTTCTTGAAACAAGGATTGCTGATAAAGCATCAGTACAGAGGAGACACCTTTCTCCCATATTTATTCTTACAGGAGAGAATTTTCCTTCCTAGTGGTAGATTTCCTCTCACTTCCTGTTGTCTTCTTGCGTTTGCAAGTAGGAGTCGTTTGTAAGTTGGATGTTTGAAAGTAGGGACCTGCCGTATATACTCTGCAGAAATAGGCCCCTTAGTTGTTGGTGTTGGCACAACACTGTAAGCACTCACAGTTACTCTTGGTTGGTGCTGGAACGCCCTGCTGTCAACTATTATATCAGGAATTTTAATTACATATAATTGTTGAACAGTGGTAGTAAAAATTGGGCCTTTGATGGTGGTGCTGGTGCCACAACACTGTAAAGCCCTGACAGTTACTCTTGGTGGGTGCAGCAATGGGCCCTGCTGTGAATTATTAGATCAAGAATTGTAATTACATGCCCCTGTTGAACAGGGGCTGAAAAATTGGGCCTTAGGCACTGGTGGCACAACACTGCAACCCCTCACAGATACTGTACTTGGAGCACAGCAATGAGCCCTGTTGCAAAGTATTGCTTCAAAAATTGTAATGACACGCCCCTGTTAAACAGGGGCTGAAAAATTGGGCCTTAGGCACTGGTGGCACAACACTGCAACTCCTCACAGATACTGTACTTGGAGCACAGCAATGAGCCCTGTTGCAAAGTATTGCTTCAAAAATTGTAATGACACGCCCTGTTAAACAGGGGCTGAAAAATTGGGCCTTAGGCACTGGTGGCACAACACTGCAACTCCTCACAGATACTGTACTTGGAGCACAGCAATGAGCCCTGTTGCAAAGTATTGCTTCAAAAATTGTAATTACACGCCCCTGTTAAACAGGGGCTGAAAAATTGGGCGTTAGGCACTGGTGGCGGCACCCATAAACAAAAATGATCTTCCAAGCTATCATCATCAATCGTATCATTGAGGACTCGGAGGAGGAGGATAGCCAGTCAACATAACAGCACAGGCACTCAGCATCAGCATCAGTCTTGAAGGGATGTGACATTTTAAAATCAATTAGTCTGTTATATCAGCATCAGGTGTGTGGTAGCTGGTGGTGATCCAAGACTGGTTCATCTTGATGAAAGTCAGTCGATCAACCGAGTCGGTGGACAGGCGCACCCTGTGATCCGTGACAAATCCTCCAGCAGCACTGAATGTGCGTTCCGAAAGAACGCTGGATGCAGGACAGGCCAGTAGCTCAATTGCATACTGTGCAAGCTCTGGCCAGTGATCCATCCTCAAGACCCAGTAAGCCAGAGGATTTTCGGTGGGGAAGGTGTCCAAGTCTGACCTTGCCCCTAGATATTCCTGCACCATGTTTATCAGACGCTGGCGATGGTTGCTGGAACCGATCATACTTTGGGGCTGCGGACTAAAGAATTGTCTGAACGCATCGGTCAGACGGCCACCTTCCCCACCGCTCCTTCTTTGACTGGCCGAAGCCTCAGCAACTCGTTGTCCAGGACCAGGAGTTTGCAACCTCCCAGTCTCTGGGAACGCGTTGCACAGACCTTTCTGCAAGGCCTCCCGGAGTTGTCTCATCCTCTGCTCCCTCTGCGACGGTAACATAAGGTCCGCAACCTTACCCTTGTACCGTGGATCAAGGAGAGTGGCCAGCCAGTAATGGTCCCTCTCCTTGATCCGAAGAATACGAGGATCCTTCCGCAGACTTTGCAGGATCAGGGAGGCCATGCAGCGTAGGTTTGCTGAGGCATTCGCTCCGGAGTCCTCTGGGTCACTAAGGACGACATGATCCGCAGCCACCTCCTCCCAGCCACGTACAAGTCCACTGGTTTCTTGGGACTGTAAATCATCCCTAAAAGACTGCTGCTGATGATGCTGAGTGCAAGCCTCCACCTCCATGCTGACACAATCCTCCTCCTCCTCCTCCTCCTCCTCCTCCTCCTCCTCCTCTTCCTGTGCGATGGGTGGGACAGAAGGAACACTGTCTGGGTAAAGGGGGCCTTGAGAGGCAAGGAAGTCCTCCTCTTCCTGCCTCTGTTCTGCCTCAAGTGCCCTGTCCATTATTCCACGCAGCGTGTGCTCCAACAGGTGGACAAGAGGTACAGTGTCACTGATGCATGCACTGTCACTGCTCACCATCCTCGTGGCCTCCTCAAATGGTGCCAGGACAGTGCATGCATCCCTGATCATGCCCCACTGGCGTGGAGAAAAAAAACCAAGCTCCCCTGACCCTGTCCTGGTGCCGTAGTCGCACAGGTACTCATTGATGGCCCTCTGCTGCGTGTGCAGCCGCTGCAGCATGGCCAACGTTGAGTTCCACCTGGTGGGCATGTCACATATAAGGCGGTTCTTGGGCAGGTTCAACTCCTTTTGCAGCTCAGCCAGGCGAGCACTGGCATTATAAGATCTGCGGAAATGCACACAGACTTTCCTGGCCTGCCTCAGGACATCCTGTAAGCCCGGGTACCTGCCCAAGAAGCGCTGCACCACCAGGTTAAGGACGTGAGCCACACAGGGCACATGGGTCAGTTGTCCCTGTCGGAGGGCGGAGAGGAGGTTGGTGCCATTGTCGCAAACCACCATTCCTGGCTTAAGCTGGCGTGGCGTCAACCACCTCTCGGCCTGGCCCTGCAGAGCAGACAGGACCTCTGCCCCAGTGTGGCTTCTGTCCCCCAAACACACCAGCGCAAGCACGGCATGGCATCTTTTTGCCTGCGTACTTGCGTAGCCCCGTGAACGGCTACGGAGCACCGCTGGTTCATAGGACAAACCACAGGAAGAGGCCATGGAGGAAGAAGAAGAGGAGGGGGTGGAGGAGAGAGGTGTGTCACAACCAGTAGTAGCATTTTGGAGGCGTGGCGGTGGGACAACCTCCAACACTACTGCACCTTGTCCTGAATCCTTCCCAGCTGCCAAAAGAGTGACCCAATGGGCCGTGAAAGAAAGGTAACGTCCCTGTCCATGCCTGCTGGACCATGAGTCAGCGGTAATATGCACCTTACCGCTGACCGCCCTGTCCAGCGAGGCCAAGACATTGCCTTCCACATGCCGGTAGAGAGCCGGAATAGCCTTCCGTGAGAAAAAGTGGCGTTTGGGAACCTGCCACTGAGGAACCGCACATTGCACAAACTCACGGAAGGGGGCCGAGTCTACCAACTGAAAAGGCAGCAGTTGAAGCGCTAGCAATTTAGCCAAGCTAGCATTCAACCGCTGGGCATGTGGATGGCTGGGAGTGAACTTCTTTCGACGGTCCAGCAGCTGGGGCAGGGAAATTTGCCTGCTAGAATCGGACGTCGGTGTACTGCTAGCAGAGTGGGCGCAAGTACTTGGCTGTGACACACCTAATTCTACACCTTCATTCCTCTCAGTGCATGTTTCAGAGAGGACTGAAGTTATAGTGGGGTTGGAGATCCCAGCTGATGCGGTGCAAGGAGAGGTCCGCTTTGTTCTTTGGTGTGGGTCTTTGAGGTAGGCTTGCCAACGAGCTGCATGGCAGGTCAACATATGTCTGGTCAGGCATGTGGTACCCAAGCGGCTGATGTTTTGGCCACGCGATATACGCTTGAGACATATGTTGCAAACAGCAGCTGTGCGATCTGATGCACTAGCCTCAAAAAAGGCCCACACCAAAGAACTTTTTGAATGACGGGCAGAGGCAGCGCCCTGCACAGGCGGAGCTCTGCGGTGTGATTCCGTCGGTGTACTTCCCTTACGCTGGCCACCAAAGGGCATCCTGCCTCGTTGGAGATGTGCCTCCTCCTCATCCTCCTCCTCCTCCTCTCTCCTATTAGGCACCCACGTGGAGTCATTGACCTCATCATCCCCTCCCTCCTCATCACTGGAGCCAATCTGGCAGTATGCTGCAGCTGCTGGAACATGACTGCCAGATTGGTGTCCTTCTTGAGCATCCCCTCTGTCTGCTCTCACGCTACTGCCTTCCTCTAGCTGGGTTTCATCATCAGACCCTTCGAAACGCTGGGCATCCTCCTGGAGCATGTACCCAACACTGTGCTGAAACAGTTCGGGGGACTCCTCAGGAGGAGGACATGGTGGGTCTAGGGAAGGAGTGACTGATGATTTGTCTGACATTGATACCAGGGAAGACGACGCTTTGGCAGCTGCTTTTCCAGTACCCTGAGCCTGGGTGAGAGAGGATGAGGAGGAGGAGGAGGGCTTGGTCATCCACTCTACCAAGTCTTCGGCATGATGTGGCTCAACATGTCCAGCTGCCGAAAAGAAGGACAAGCGTGTCCCATGGCCATGTGCTGATGACAATGCACCGCGTCCACGACCAGCACTGTTGCCCCCAGACACAGAGCCTGCTTGCCCTCTTTTATTGCCTCCTGACTGTCTGCCTCTCCTTGTTTGCCTTCCAGACATTCTAATAGATGGCCTGCAGGGAGATGGGAAAAAAAGCAATAAGGGCTACCTTCAGGTGTCCTTCTCTGTCCCTTGAAACAAGGACTTTCACAGTGAAAGAAACTGACACTCTCCCTACCTACAGTTTTCTGTCCCTAGAAAAAATGTTTTTTTTTAAGCACAATATAGCACAAGGAAAATTAACTCACTGTCCTTACAGGTCCCTGGAAACAAGGACTTGCAGAGTGAAAGAAAAAAAACACTCTCCCTACCTACAGTTTTCTGTCCCTAGAAAAAATGTTTTTTTTAATCACAATATAGCACAAGGAAAATTAACTCACTGTCCTTACAGGTCCCTGGAAACAAGGACTTGCAGAGTGAAAGAAAAAAAACACTCTCCCTACCTACAGTTTTCTGTCCCTAGAAAAAATGTTTTTTTTAATCACAATATAGCACAAGGAAAATTAACTCACTGTCCTTACAGGTCCCTGGAAACAAGGACTTGCAGAGTGAAAGAAACTGACACTGTCCCTACCTAGAGTTTTCTGTCCCTAGAATAAATGTTTTTTTTAATCACAATATAGCACAAGGAAAATTAACTCACTGTCCTTACAGGTCCCTGGAAACAAGGACTTGCAGAGTGAAAGAAAAAAAACACTCTCCCTACCTACAGTTTTCTGTCCCTAGAAAAAATGTTTTTTTTAATCACAATATAGCACAAGGAAAATTAACTCACTGTCCTTACAGGTCCCTGGAAACAAGGACTTGCAGAGTGAAAGAAAAAAAACACTCTCCCTACCTACAGTTTTCTGTCCCTAGAAAAAATGTTTTTTTTAATCACAATATAGCACAAGGAAAATTAACTCACTGTCCTTACAGGTCCCTGGAAACAAGGACTTGCAGAGTGAAAGAAACTGACACTGTCCCTACCTAGAGTTTTCTGTCCCTAGAATAAATGTTTTTTTTAATCACAATATAGCACAAGGAAAATTAACTCACTGTCCTTACAGGTCCCTGGAAACAAGGACTTGCAGAGTGAAAGAAAAAAAACACTCTCCCTACCTACAGTTTTCTGTCCCTAGAAAAAATGTTTTTTTTAATCACAATATAGCACAAGGAAAATTAACTCACTGTCCTTACAGGTCCCTGGAAACAAGGACTTGCAGAGTGAAAGAAAAAAAACACTCTCCCTACCTACAGTTTTCTGTCCCTAGAAAAAATGTTTTTTTTAATCACAATATAGCACAAGGAAAATTAACTCACTGTCCTTACAGGTCCCTGGAAACAAGGACTTGCAGAGTGAAAGAAACTGACACTGTCCCTACCTAGAGTTTTCTGTCCCTAGAATAAATGTTTTTTTTAATCACAATATAGCACAAGGAAAATTAACTCACTGTCCTTACAGGTCCCTGGAAACAAGGACTTGCAGAGTGAAAGAAAAAAAACACTCTCCCTACCTACAGTTTTCTGTCCCTAGAAAAAATGTTTTTTTTAATCACAATATAGCACAAGGAAAATTAACTCACTGTCCTTACAGGTCCCTGGAAACAAGGACTTGCAGAGTGAAAGAAAAAAAACACTCTCCCTACCTACAGTTTTCTGTCCCTAGAAAAAATGTTTTTTTTAATCACAATATAGCACAAGGAAAATTAACTCACTGTCCTTACAGGTCCCTGGAAACAAGGACTTGCAGAGTGAAAGAAACTGACACTGTCCCTACCTAGAGTTTTCTGTCCCTAGAATAAATGTTTTTTTTAATCACAATATAGCACAAGGAAAATTAACTCACTGTCCTTACAGGTCCCTGGAAACAAGGACTTGCAGAGTGAAAGAAAAAAAACACTCTCCCTACCTACAGTTTTCTGTCCCTAGAAAAAATGTTTTTTTTAATCACAATATAGCACAAGGAAAATTAACTCACTGTCCTTACAGGTCCCTGGAAACAAGGACTTGCAGAGTGAAAGAAAAAAAAACACTCTCCCTACCTACAGTTTTCTGTCCCTAGAAAAAATGTTTTTTTTTAATCACAATATAGCACAAGGAAAATTAACTCACTGTCCTTACAGGTCCCTGGAAACAAGGACTTGCAGAGTGAAAGAAACTGACACTGTCCCTACCTAGAGTTTTCTGTCCCTAGAATAAATGTTTTTTTTAATCACAATATAGCACAAGGAAAATTAACTCACTGTCCTTACAGGTCCCTGGAAACAAGGACTTGCAGAGTGAAAGAAAAAAAACACTCTCCCTACCTACAGTTTTCTGTCCCTAGAAAAAATGTTTTTTTTAATCACAATATAGCACAAGGAAAATTAACTCACTGTCCTTACAGGTCCCTGGAAACAAGGACTTGCAGAGTGAAAGAAAAAAAACACTCTCCCTACCTACAGTTTTCTGTCCCTAGAAAAAATGTTTTTTTTAATCACAATATAGCACAAGGAAAATTAACTCACTGTCCTTACAGGTCCCTGGAAACAAGGACTTGCAGAGTGAAAGAAACTGACACTGTCCCTACCTAGAGTTTTCTGTCCCTAGAATAAATGTTTTTTTTAATCACAATATAGCACAAGGAAAATTAACTCACTGTCCTTACAGGTCCCTGGAAACAAGGACTTGCAGAGTGAAAGAAAAAAAACACTCTCCCTACCTACAGTTTTCTGTCCCTAGAAAAAATGTTTTTTTTAATCACAATATAGCACAAGGAAAATTAACTCACTGTCCTTACAGGTCCCTGGAAACAAGGACTTGCAGAGTGAAAGAAAAAAAACACTCTCCCTACCTACAGTTTTCTGTCCCTAGAAAAAATGATTTTTTTAATCACAATATAGCACAAGGAAAATTAACTCACTGTCCTTACAGGTCCCTGGAAACAAGGACTTGCAGAGTGAAAGAAACTGACACTGTCCCTACCTAGAGTTTTCTGTCCCTAGAATAAATGTTTTTTTTAAGCACACTATAGCAGAAGCACAAAACACACTGACACTCTCCCTACCTATCCTTCTCTTTCCCTAAACTAAAGGAATCCAGGTTAAGCAAGAAAGAAATAACAGTCACTGTCCCTGCCTATGCTACTCTATCCCTGCTCCGGAACACACTACACTAGGCCGCCGTGCTGGCGGCCTTTTATAGTGTGGGGCGTGTACTAAACACCCTCAGCAATAATTGGCCACAGGCATCCTGCCTGTGGCCAATCATTGCTCTCCTCGCTGCCGGCGCTGTGATTGGCCAAGCATGCGGGGTCACAGTGCATGCTTGGCCAATCACAGCGCCTGGATGACACTGCGATCGCGTAGTGCATTGTGGGCCGTTCGCGTCACTCGAATTTGGCGCGAACGGCCCAAATCGTTCGATCTTCGTCGAACGATCGAACAGCCAATGTTCGAGTCGAACGTATGTTCGACTCGAACACGAAGCTCATCCCTATTCTTTATTATATATCCACATTTATTCTGGTTTTACTTAGTACTATATATGGTGGGAATATATTTACAGGTAGTATTTGACACTTTTTATTTTGTGTTACCTGTGTAGTTTATTAAGATTGCAATTAATTATTTCGGGCGCGATATTTTCTATATTTAGTTAGTGTCAGTGTCTGTCAGTACTGTGCCCAGATTGCCCCCCCCTTGAATACAGAGTACCTGTCACCCCCCCATCAAAAGTACCTGAGTACCTGTCACCCCCATCAAAAGTACCTGAGTACCTGTCACCCCCATCAAAAGTACCTGAGTACCTGTCACCCCCATCAAAAGTACCTGAGTACCTGTCACCCCCCCCCATCAAGGGTACCTGTCACCCCCCCATCAAAAGTACCTGAGTACCTGTCACCCCTATCAAGAATACCCATCACCCCCCATCAAAAGTACCCGGGTACCCGTCACCCCCCATCAAAAGTACCTGAGTACCCATCACCCCCCATCAAAACTACCTGAGTACCCGTCACCCCCCATCAAGAGTACCTGAGTACCCGTCACCCCCACCAGGAGTACCTGTCGCCTCCATCGGGAGTACCTGAGTACCCGTCACCTCCATCAGGAGTACTCGTCACCTCCATCAGGAGTACCCATCACCTCCATCAGGAGTACTGTCACCCCCATCAGGAGTACTGTCACCTCCATCAGGAGTACCTGAGTACCCGTCACCCCCCATCAAGAGTACCTGAGTACCCATCACCCCCCATCAAAACTACCTGAGTACCCGTCACTCCCCATAAAGAGTACCTAAGTACCCGTCACCCCCCATCAAGAGTACCTGAGTACCCATCACCCCCACCAGGAGTACCTGAGTACCCGTCACCCCCACCAGGAGTACCTGTCGCCTCCATCGGGAGTACCTGAGTACCCGTCACCTCCATCAGGTGTAGCCGTCACCTCCATCAGGAGTACTGTCACCTCCATCAGGAGTACCTGAGTACCCGTCACCCCCCATCAAGAGTACCCGAGTACCCATCACCCCCCATCAAGAGTACCTGAGTACCCGTCACCCCCCATCAAGAGTACCTGTCGCCTTCATCAGGAGTACCTGAGTACCCGTCACCTCCATCAAGAGTACCTGTCCCGTGAGCCCAGCAGTGCCTGACGCGCAGCCAATTTCTAGCTGACGTACAGTCAATTAATCCCTGTTGTGCAGCCCTGTAATACAGCCACCATGTCCAGAAGATTATACACCCCAGATGAGGCATACAAAATTCTAACCCAGAGCGATGAGAGCAGCGGGGAGCTCTCACCGCCCCAGTACAGTTCTGATTCCGATTCGCAATACGAGCGCCCCAAAAGCAGTACATCCGAATCGGAGGAGGAAGTAGTCCGGCCAAAAAGAAGACGGTCTGTACTCCAGGCAGCTACCAGCAGCGCCGAACACCCCAATGGCCAATCAGCAAATGCCAACGGCGATAGACCCCAGGAGGAGAGGCCCAGTACAAGCTCTGGAATTCCACGCCGAGGAAGAAGGGCCCAAACCCATCTTCCGGACACCTTGGCCAACCCATTGTGGCTGCCTTCTAGCACAGGGTTAGCCACAATCCCCCCTTTCACAGAACAGCCAGGTGTGCAGGCCAACACCGAAGGTTTCTCTGAAATCGATTTTTTTTATTTATTTTTCCCTGATGAGTTCCTTCAAAGCATCTTAGACCAAACAAATCTTTTTGCTCATCATTACATACAAAACAACCCCAACTCATGCTATGCCCGCCCTTTCGTATGGAGACCCCTAACAATGGAGGAGTTAAGATTGTTTTTAGGCCTTATGCTGAACATGGGGCTTACAAAAAAAATGAACTTCGTTCATATTGGTCTAAAAAGCCCATCATCCATATGCCAATTTTTTCAGCTGTGATGTCCAGGTCCCGCTTTGACATGATCATGCGGTTCCTGCATTTTAGTGACAACTCGCAGTGCCCCCCCCCGAAATCATCCGGACTTTGATAAATTGTTTAAAATTCGCCCCCTCATAGATTTTTTTAATAAGAAGTTTGCCGAACTTTACATCCCGGAACAGAACGTCTGTGTGGACGAATCCCTGGTCCATTTCACAGGCCGGCTGGGAATCAAGCAGTATATTCCCAGTAAGAGGGCGAGGTATGGCTTGACGCTCAACAAGCTCTGTGAGAGCTCCTCCGGATATGTGAATGCCTTTCGTGTGTACGTAGGCAAAGACTCCCAGCTCCAGCCCCCTGAGTGTCCATCGTATATGGGAATAAGCGGGAAAATTGTATGGGAGTTGGCATTCCCACTCCTCCTAAAGGGGTATCATATATACATGGACAATTACTATACTAGTTTGCCCCTTTTTCGCCACCTATTCCTGAAGGACACTTTGGCCTGTGGTACTTCAAGAAAAACAGGAAAGGCCTCCCACAGACTTTAGTCACCACAAGGCTACAAAGGGGGGAATCGGCAAGCCTGAGGAACGAGGAAGTGTTGGCCGTGAAGTGGAGGGATAAGAAAGATGTTTACATCATGTCCACTATCCACAATGACACCTCGGTGGAACTTCACAGAAGACGCGGTACCGTTCAAAAGCCTTGCTGTATTAACGAATACAATAAGTTCATGGGGGGGGGGGGGTGGATTTAAACGATCAAATGCTGCAGCCCTATCTTTCAACACAAAAGTCTTTATTCTGGTACAAAAAAGTTGCAATATACTTCTTCCATATGGCCCTTTATAATGCATATGTCACTTATCAAAAATCAACAGAAATGCCCAGCCCCTTTATCAGATTTATCGAAAATGTAGTCACTGCCCTGATCTATCAGCAAGGCTCCGCCCCACAAAGTATTCGCTCCGATTGTGTCAGCAGACTGCATGAGCGCCATTTTCTTGACCATATCCCACCATCAGCAACCGGAAGAAAAAAAATGTCGGTGTGCAGCAAAAGTGGAATTAGGAGAGACACCAGTTACCATTGTCCCGACTGTCCCTCCCAACCTGGCCTATGTATTGGAAAATGCTACAAGCGATATCACACTCTCGAAAATTATTAGCCAAAATTTCTATCAGACTGCCACTTCCCCGGTTTCAATTTCTGTGCTGATTATTTCCCTGCTGCCTCAACCAACCAACCTAGTGCCTCAACTCTACTGACCCTGGCCTGTTTATCGACTATGCCTCTGCCTGCCGTCTGCATTGTTTATCCGCCATGTTTCTGCCTTTCACGTGAACTGACCCTGAACTGTATTGACTATGCCTCTGCCTGCCGTCTGCATTGTTTATTCGCCATGTTTCTGCCTTTCACATGAACTGACCCTGGACTGTATCGACTATGCCTCTGCCTACCGTCTATTTCTGCCTTTTACCTGCACTGACCTCGGCTTGTTGACCATGTTTTTGCCTGCCCCTTGGACTGATCTTTCACCCTGCTACACAGGGGTCTCACATATGTGAGGGGCTACAGAATAGTGTTCTGAGTTCAGAAAACACGTTTTTGGTTTTCTGTGTTCCCAGAACAGGGTCTGGTTGCCCGGAGGCTTCAAAGCGATTTGGGTGGGAGAAGCCTCTACCCCTGTCCCCATTCTTTCCTGACCGAGGCCCTAAACTTGATGGTCCTGCCTGCTGCCTGGACCAATACTTTGGCTGCACTAACCATATCTCTGCCTGCTGCATGTACTATGGACAGTATTCCTGCCTGCTGCATGGACGATCTTTTGATCCTTTTGCTGCTGCTGACCACATCCGCCTGCTACCTGGACCGATGCTCTCCTCTATGGACCCCTGCACTACTAAAACCGCAGGTAATCTTTTATTTACTCTTTGCTCAGAAGAATGTATTTTGGTTTGTAATTGGTATGTACAGTACATGCTATGGGTTAGAAATATGAAGGGCCTTCAACAATGTGATAGGTTGGCAGGAATTTGCGTTTGAAATTTATGCTCCTAGAACGCCAGGAGGTGCTACTTGGATGTTGGACTTCTGTATGTAGTCAGGCAAAAGTTTTACACATGTGGTATTGCTATACTCAGGAGGAGTAGAAGAATGTATTTTGGGTGTCATTTTTGCTATGTACATGCTATGTGTTAGAAATATCTTATAAATGGACAACTTTGTGTAAAAAAAATGCGTTTTCATTTTTTTTCCACATTTTCCAAAAACTTCTGGAAAAAAATGAACCATTCAAAAGACTCATAATGCTTCATAGATTATACGTTGGGGTGTTAGCTTTCCAAAATGGGGTCATTTTGTGGGCGTTTCCATTGTTCTGGTGCTCCAGGGCCTTCAAAATTGTAACAGGTGGTTGAGAGATTAGATGTGTAATTTATGCTTCTAGAACAACTGAAGATGCTACTTCAATGTTGGGCCTCTGTATGTGGTCAGGCTGTGCAAAAGTCTCACACATGTGGTATTGCCATACTCAGGAGGAGTAGCAGAACGTATTTTGGGGTGTCATTTTTGCTATGTTCATGCTATGTGTTAGAAATATCTTATAAATGGACAACTTTGTGTAAAAAAAATGCGTTTTCATTTTTTTTCCACATTTTCCAAAAACTTCTGGAAAAAAATGAACCTTTCAAAAGACTCATAATGCTTCATAGATTATACGTTGGGGTGCTAGCTTTCCAAAATGGGGTCATTTTGTGGGCGTTTCCATTGTCCTGGTGCTCCAGGGCCTTCAAAAGTGTAACAGGTGGTTGAGAGATTAGATGTGTAATTTATGCTTCTAGAACGCCTGAAGGTGCTACTTCAATGTTGGGCCTCTGTATGTGGTCAGGCTGTGCAAAAGTCTCACACATGTGGTATTGCCATACTCAGAAGGAGTAGCAGAACGTATTTTGGGGTGTCATTTTTGCTATGTACATGCTATGTGTTAGACATATCTTATAAATGGACAACTTTGTGTAAAAAAAATGCGTTTTCATTTTTTTTCCACATTTTCCAAAAACTTCTGGAAAAAAATGAACCATTCAAAAGACTCATTATGCCTCATAGATTATACGTTGGGGTGTTAGCTTTCCAAAATGGGGTAATTTTTTGGGCGTTTCCATTGTCCTGGTGCTCCAGGGCCTTCAAAAATGTGATAGGTTGTCATCTAATGAGATGTGTAATTTCTGCTCCTAGAATGCCTGGAGGTGCTACTTATATGTTGGGCCTCTGTATGTGGCCAGGGTGTGTAAAAGTCTCACACATGTCATATCGCCATACTCAGGAGGAGCAGCAGAATGTATTTTGGGGTGTCATTGTAAGTATGCATGTGCTGTGTGAGAGAACTAACTTGTTATTATGACAATTTTGTGTAAAAATAAAAAAAAAAATGAAAAAAATCTTAATTTTCCCAAGAAGTGAGGGAAAAAATTACAACTTCCAAAAATTCACCATGCCTCTTACTAAATACCTTGAAATGTCTACTTTCCAAAAAGGGGTCATTTGGGGGGTATTTGTACTTTCCTGGCTTGTTAGGGTCTCAAGAAATGAGATAGGCCGTCAGTACATCAGGTGTGATCAGATGTGATCAATTTCAATGATTGGCACCATAGCCTGTAGCCTCTATAACGTTGACAGAGACCAAATAATATGCACTAATTTGGGTTATTCTTACTAAAGATATGTAGCAGTATACATTTTGGCCCAAATTTATGAAGAAAAATTATTTCTTTGCAAAATTTTAAGAAAGAAACTAAAAAAAAATATTTTTTTTTCAAAATTTTCTTTTTTTTTTGCTTATATTGCAAAAAATTTAAAACCTAGCAGTGATTAAATACCACCAAAAGAAAGCTCTGTTTGTGAGAACAAAATGATAAAAATTTTGTTTGGATACAATGTAGCATGACTGAGTAATTGTCATTCAAAGTGTGAGAGCGCTGAAAGCTGAAAATTGGTCTGGGCAGGAAGGGTGTATACAGTAAATGCCCTGTGTTGAAGTGGTTAAAGGAATATTTCACTTTTTTTGTTTCACTTTAAGCATTATTAAAATCACTGATCTCAAAAAACATCCGTTTTTAAAACTTTTTTTTGCATTGATACGTCTCCTGGGGCAGAACCCGGGTCCCCAAACCCTTTTTATGACAATAACTTGCATATAAGCCTTTAAAATTAGCATTTTCATGTTCGTGTCCCATAGACTTTAACAATGTTTGCATGTTTGAACAAATGTTTTGCCTGATCGCAAGTTGTGGTGCGAACCGGGGGTGTTCCGCTCATCCTTACTTTAGCACTGAGTACTGATGAACCTCTGGAATAGGTAGTATGGGTAACATGAAATGCCCACCCAATCCAGGGTTTCCTTAACACACGCTGCAAGGATTCTACAACATGTGTTTCCACCAGGACAATGACATCAGCACATTGATCTTTCAGAAATGACAGAATGACAGTGCTTTTTAACTCAGACCACAGACGTTTCTAAGTTAAAAATTTCAAGGGGCAATTGGAAAAACAAGGAATAGTATATGGGATCAGTGGAGGTGAAATCCCCAGGCATAACCAACATAGATCTGTAATAAAATAAAACGGTATAAGTAAAATCGATACAAACGCATTATGACTCAAATGTCTGTGTTGTACTTGAGTAAGTTCCCAGTAAAAAAAAAACAAAAAAAACCCTAACCCACCCAGCTCTACACACATCCCAACTTTTGTGAGCAAAAGTCCCAAACTGTGTTATAGTCAAAGCAGCAATAAACAAATGTCAGCATGATGCCTGAAGTAGGGAATGAAATCGAAGCACCAGCTGGGACATTATACTTGAGGATAGGAAAAATCTTTGTCTTTAGTAGTCCACTAGGGGGGCAAAAGTCCTATGAAGGGCAGTGGCTATAGAACGACTCGGACTGCTCACTGCAAGTGTTCAGTAGAGATGACACAAATATGAGCACTAAACAGCATCAGCCCTGTCAGCATTAGTATAACAAGGTTTAATTCCAGTAATAAAAGTGATGGCATCCTGACACAGACCTTCAAAACCGGTTATGAAAACAACAAAGGCCCCCTAAGAGGGCCATTTCCTTATGACTAGGTATCCAAATGTGTAGGAACATAAAATAAACACCATATCTTTTTATTGGTGAATATGAGATGAAGAATGATTGGTTACAATAGGCAGCCTTCCATCACATGGAAGGGAAATGAAAGGGGTAGAAGCCCTTAAAGTACTCACAGCTCAGGTAGGGTCCAGTGGATCCAACCATGCGTTAGCTAACTCCGATTCCTCAAAAAATGGAACTTAATCTTCTCCAACAACATGCAGGCATTGCATACTTGAGATGGCAAACCCATAGGCGCCGCTTGACTTGAAGCGGTCGCAGTGTGGCCGGACCTCTGCAGAAAAGTCTAGAAATGCCAGAATCTGGGTGTTATGAAAGGGTATATTACCTTTATCCCCGGATAAGTGAAGGATAGCATCCCAGTCTTTATACTCATACTTAATTGCTTGTTTGGTATGTTTTTATCTAGATCCCCATTGATGTGGATCTGAATTTCTTTCCACACCCAGAGGCATTTCCAGGGATCGCTTCCTTCCTGGTATACACTCATACAGTTTGGCCACTATATACACTAGTGAGATATCCTATCTCACTTTTTTCCACCCCGATTTATATATATATGCACTGCCTCTAAGCCCTTACCAGCTGCTTGTATCCGGTAAGTGACCAAACACACACTCTTACTTTTGCACATATTACATACACATTCTCACTCACACATTTCCCTCCCCCAGACCTCTCCTCCTCCCCCCAATCCCCCCCTCCCTTAGTTCTCCCCTCCCTCTTCCTTCCCTTTTTCTTTTCATCTTCCATTTGCCTCTTTTTTTCCCATTCCCCCCTCCTCTCCCCCCCTTCCCTTTCCCCCTCCCCTTCATTTGGTCTTCTTTTCTTTCTCCCTTCCTCCCATCCCCTCACCTTCCACTCCTTTCCCCCCCTTTTTTCCCTTTACCCCCTTCTTTGCCCATTCCTTTCCTTCTTTCCTTTTCCCTCCTCCTTCCCCTTCCTCCTTTCTACCCCCCTTCCCCCTTTCCTCCTCTCTTTCCCCCCATTTTTTTCCCCCTTCCCTTTCCTTTCCCCCTTCCCTCCCTTCCCCTCCTTTCCCTTCCCCCTCCCCCCTCCATGAGAAGCCCAGCAAAATCTAAGCTATGGAGGGAATCTCCAGTTAGGCTGTAGGCTGACCCAGACATGGAGGTAAACAGGCCACAACATACAACATACTACTGTAAGGGGGTACGTGCTGACGTCACCACGCTCGTAGAACGGGAGTTTGCTTTCTAGCCAGCCGGCTTTTATATGTCCTGTTTATCGCTTACTGCGTAAGTGTATTTTTACTTTTTTTAAATAAATGTTGTGGCGATATCACACTATCTAGTCCCCATTTGCTTTTTTGGTACACAACTTCTGTGTGGGCCCTATGGAGTTACAACTTCAACAGTGAGGAACACTGATCCGTCCACTACAAGAGCCCTATCCATATGAGTGACGCTTACATCTTTCCAGCCATCCACTAGCCTGCGGTTGAATTCATTGCATACAACTTAGGTCATTCTGGTAAGCAGACTCTATGAGAGGTGGTGGTTTTACACAGTGGTGGATGTGTTTCCTGTGATTCTTTATTACTGATAAGGCCTTTCTTATGTTGTTATTTGGTAAGGAGACTCTATGTGCGGTGAGGGTTCACTATAATTAGAAGACACACTCTGGGTGTCGTTTTGTCTCCCATACCCCATATTTTTGACACCGTATAGAGACATCTCATGTAGCAGGATCACGCTATTTTTTTTTCTTTGTGTTTTTTTATTTAAATTTGTTCCAATACATACTGTGGAGCCATCTCCCCATTGCTGCTATCCATCCTTATTGGAGGAATTGGCACTGGTGTGTCAAACAAAGGCCTGGGCTGGGTTATAGCCATTTGTCCATTTTGGCTTATCATCTGGTAAGCACATATCTTGACAAGTTTGGCCAGAAATCCATGACAAGCATTGTGTCCTTTGTTGTCTGTGTTGGTTTTAGTGTTCCCTCAATTGGACTTTTCAATTGGACTTTATTATTTTGAACCCATAGCGCAATTTTTTTATTTTTCCGTTTATTTTGTGTTTATCCCACTATTATTGCTGCTTAAAAGGGGTTATTCACAATTTTTTCATCACTTATACAAGCTAGCACAGTTTTTTCCATTCCACAACATACTACTACAGCCCAGAACGCACATGAGGAAGATCCCATAGCTGACTTCCCCACATCAGATGGACCCATTCCGGACACGATGCTGAAAGTAATGCTACTGTCTTTGTGGTCCTCACTAAAAACTGACATAATCAGAGTGATCAATACATGCCAAAGAGAGGTCCAAGCCATAGGACACAGGGTAGATCATGTTGAAAGCAGGATGGAAGAATATACGTCCTCATACAACATGATGGTAGAGGCCCACACAGCATACGGAGAAGACATAACATGGATGAAAGACAAAATTGCAGACCTTGAGGACAGATCAAGAAGGAACAACCTCAAACTTAGGGGAATCCCAGAGTCTGTTCCACCTAACCAACTCCTACAATATGACCACACCCTGTTCTCCACACTGGTGCCAGCGCTGACAGCACAAGACCTTATAGTGGACAGAATCCATAGGGTCCCCAAACCCTTTAAAGAAACCCCAAGGGATGTACTACTTAGGGTTTACTACTACCACATAAAGGAACAAATACTAAAAACGTCATGTAAACCGGATAACATCCCCCCGCAATACGCCATTATACGGCTACTCCTTGACCTCTTCAGGCACACATTGCAAGGACCCTGCAACCTGGCTACAATCACTGAGGCCCTAAGAAACCATAAAATCCTGGAGGATGGGATCACAGCCCTATGGAAGTGGGACATACTCCCTGATCAGGCCTTTCTTCACTCACCTCCATCAGGACCACAACCAATACAAAATGAGTGGCAAGTAGTATCACATAAGCGATCCAAAAAGAAAGCGCCAGTGGAAGCTCTTAAATGAACCACACAACCACCCATGAATATCTCCGGTCATAGGAGATAACAGTTTATTTTCTCCTCTTTCCCTCCAATTACCAATAGCAGCTACATTTGCATGCAGATCTGTTACAAGATCCATTTCTTATGTTCTCTACTTTGACTTTTTATTCTTTTGTTCTTTTTGTTGTTTATTCTATATACACAGTCAGATCCGAAACAAATTATACTCATCCACTGAAGAAAACAAGCCTCCGATATCCTATCCACATCGCACTGAACTATACCAGAGCAAACCCTGCGAACGCAGTGGGTACCTACGCCACACAATCATACAGCAGAATGCATCAAACTTACAATAATTATCACATGCCTTTCAATTAATGCCCGGGGTCTAAACCATCCTGCAAAAAGATTCTCACTGTGGAAAGAAGACCGCAAGCAAAAGGCGGACATCCTCTGTGTGCAGGAAACTCACTTCTAATTGAACAAAATTCCGAATTGTTCACATAGGGTCTACCCACATATACTTCTGGCATGTACACCAAACCACAAAAAAGGAGGAGTATTAATAGCCATCTTTCCAACCTAAGGAGACATTCCTGGATGAAGGGGGCAGATAGATAATCGTAACTGGGGATATCAACTCCAAATCATTCATGCCAGTTACACTATACGCCCCGAACTCCCACCAAGTTCGATTTATAAGGAAAGTTCTCAAAAAAGCCAACTCTATGAAATATGGAAACCTCTTGGTTTGTGGATACTTTAACTTGACTTTAGATCCAAAACTGGACACCACCACAAGCAAACCCAATGGCACGGCATCCCTTCAGGCGTTACTCCACACTGAGGAACTGTTCAATGCATGGAGATGCCTTCATGCTAATGAGAAGGACTTTTTCTTACATAGACATTGCTTCATATTCACGTATCGACATGTTCCTGACTAGTGATGAGCCGAACACCCCCGGGTTCGGTTCGCACCAGAACCCGCGAACGGACCGGAAGTTCGAACGAACATTAGAACCCTATTAAATACAATGGATGCGAACGTTCGAATTCTAAAGTGCTAATTATAACAACTATTATGCATGTTATTGTCCTAAAAAGGGTTTGGGAACCCGGGTTCTGCACCAGGGGACATGTATCAATGCAAAAAGAAGTTTTAAAAACGGTTGTTTTTCGGGAGCAGTCATTTTAATGATTTATAAAGTGAAAAAAAAAAAGTCAAATATTCCTTTAAATATCGTACCTGGGGGGTGTCTAAAGTATGCCTGTGAAGTGCCACGTGTTTCCCGTGTTTAGAACTGTCCCTGCACAAAATGACACTTCTAAAGGAAAAAAAAGCCATTTAAAACTGCTTGCGGCTTTAATGTAATGTCTGGTCCCGGTAATATGGATGAAATTCTTTAAGAAAAATGGCATAGCTACCCCATGACCCCCCCCCCTACCCCAGCCCATTACCAGCCCCTTTGGGTCTTGTATGGATATTAAGGGGAACCCCGCACATAAAATAAAAAAGGCCCTATATACTCTGAACAGCCGTATACAGGCGGTGCATACAAGACAGGGACTGTAGGTTTGTTCTTATGTAGAATCTGTTTGTAATTTTGAACAGGTACATTGTTGAAGTGTAGCTCCAGCCCAAAAATCTATTTTTAAACTTTTTGGAAAACATAGGTAAGGGTTATCACCCCTGTAACATTTGTTTTGCTGTCTGTGCCCCTGTTCAGAACATTTCACCTCACTTTCCGTCCCAATGACAACTGTTTTTGAAATGTGGTGTTTTTCTTGAAACAAGGATTGCTGATAAAGCATCAGTACAGAGGAGACACCTTTCTCCCATATTTATTCTTACAGGAGAGAATTTTCCTTCCTAGTGGTAGATTTCCTCTCACTTCCTGTTGTCTTCTTGCGTTTGCAAGTAGGAGTCGTTTGTAAGTTGGATGTTTGAAAGTAGGGACCTGCCGTATATACTCTGCAGAAATAGGCCCCTTAGTTGTTGGTGTTGGCACAACACTGTAAGCACTCACAGTTACTCTTGGTTGGTGCTGGAACGCCCTGCTGTCAACTATTATATCAGGAATTTTAATTACATATAATTGTTGAACAGTGGTAGTAAAAATTGGGCCTTTGATGGTGGTGCTGGTGCCACAACACTGTAAGCCCTGACAGTTACTCTTGGTGGGTGCAGCAATGGGCCCTGCTGTGAATTATTAGATCAAGAATTGTAATGACATGCCCCTGTTGAACAGGGGCTGAAAAATTGGGCCTTAGGCACTGGTGGCACAACACTGCAACCCCTCACAGATACTGTACTTGGAGCACAGCAATGAGCCCTGTTGCAAAGTATTGCTTCAAAAATTGTAATGACACGCCCCTGTTAAACAGGGGCTGAAAAATTGGGCCTTAGGCACTGGTGGCACAACACTGCAACTCCTCACAGATACTGTACTTGGAGCACAGCAATGAGCCCTGTTGCAAAGTATTGCTTCAAAAATTGTAATTACACGCCCCTGTTAAACAGGGGCTGAAAAATTGGGCGTTAGGCACTGGTGGCGGCACCCATAAACAAAAATGATCTTCCAAGCTATCATCATCAATCGTATCATTGAGGACTCGGAGGAGGAGGATAGCCAGTCAACATAACAGCACAGGCACTCAGCATCAGCATCAGTCTTGAAGGGATGTGACATTTTAAAATCAATTAGTCTGTTATATCAGCATCAGGTGTGTGGTAGCTGGTGGTGATCCAAGACTGGTTCATCTTGATGAAAGTCAGTCGATCAACCGAGTCGGTGGACAGGCGCACCCTGTGATCCGTGACAAATCCTCCAGCAGCACTGAATGTGCGTTCCGAAAGAACGCTGGATGCAGGACAGGCCAGTAGCTCAATTGCATACTGTGCAAGCTCTGGCCAGTGATCCATCCTCAAGACCCAGTAAGCCAGAGGATTTTCGGTGGGGAAGGTGTCCAAGTCTGACCTTGCCCCTAGATATTCCTGCACCATGTTTATCAGACGCTGGCGATGGTTGCTGGAACCAATCATACTTTGGGGCTGCGGACTAAAGAATTGTCTGAACGCATCGGTCAGACGGCCACCTTCCCCACCGCTCCTTCTTTGACTGGCCGAAGCCTCAGCAACTCGTTGTCCAGGACCAGGAGTTTGCAACCTCCCAGTCTCTGGGAACGCGTTGCACAGACCTTTCTGCAAGGCCTCCCGGAGTTGTCTCATCCTCTGCTCCCTCTGCGACGGTAACATAAGGTCCGCAACCTTACCCTTGTACCGTGGATCAAGGAGAGTGGCCAGCCAGTAATGGTCCCTCTCCTTGATCCGAAGAATACGAGGATCCTTCCGCAGACTTTGCAGGATCAGGGAGGCCATGCAGCGTAGGTTTGCTGAGGCATTCGCTCCGGAGTCCTCTGGGTCACTAAGGACGACATGATCCGCAGCCACCTCCTCCCAGCCACGTACAAGTCCACTGGTTTCTTGGGACTGTAAATCATCCCTAAAAGACTGCTGCTGATGATGCTGAGTGCCAGCCTCCACCTCCATGCTGACACAATCCTCCTCCTCCTCCTCCTCCTCCTCCTCTTCCTGTGCGATGGGTGGGACAGAAGGAACACTGTCTGGGTAAAGGGGGCCTTGAGAGGCAAGGAAGTCCTCCTCTTCCTGCCTCTGTTCTGCCTCAAGTGCCCTGTCCATTATTCCACGCAGCGTGTGCTCCAACAGGTGGACAAGAGGTACAGTGTCACTGATGCATGCACTGTCACTGCTCACCATCCTCGTGGCCTCCTCAAATGGTGCCAGGACAGTGCATGCATCCCTGATCATGCCCCACTGGCGTGGAGAAAAAAAACCAAGCTCCCCTGACCCTGTCCTGGTGCCGTAGTCGCACAGGTACTCATTGATGGCCCTCTGCTGCGTGTGCAGCCGCTGCAGCATGGCCAACGTTGAGTTCCACCTGGTGGGCATGTCACATATAAGGCGGTTCTTGGGCAGGTTCAACTCCTTTTGCAGCTCAGCCAGGCGAGCACTGGCATTATAAGATCTGCGGAAATGCACACAGACTTTCCTGGCCTGCCTCAGGACATCCTGTAAGCCCGGGTACCTGCCCAAGAACCGCTGCACCACCAGGTTAAGGACGTGAGCCACACAGGGCACATGGGTCAGTTGTCCCTGTCGGAGGGCGGAGAGGAGGTTGGTGCCATTGTCGCAAACCACCATTCCTGGCTTAAGCTGGCGTGGCGTCAACCACCTCTCGGCCTGGCCCTGCAGAGCAGACAGGACCTCTGCCCCAGTGTGGCTTCTGTCCCCCAAACACACCAGCGCAAGCACGGCATGGCATCTTTTTGCCTGCGTACTTGCGTAGCCCCGTGAACGGCTACGGAGCACCGCTGGTTCATAGGACAAACCACAGGAAGAGGCCATGGAGGAAGAAGAAGAGGAGGGGGTGGAGGAGAGAGGTGTGTCACAACCAGTAGTAGCATTTTGGAGGCGTGGCGGTGGGACAACCTCCAACACTACTGCACCTTGTCCTGAATCCTTCCCAGCTGCCAAAAGAGTGACCCAATGGGCCGTGAAAGAAAGGTAACGTCCCTGTCCATGCCTGCTGGACCATGAGTCAGCGGTAATATGCACCTTACCGCTGACCGCCCTGTCCAGCGAGGCCAAGACATTGCCTTCCACATGCCGGTAGAGAGCCGGAATAGCCTTCCGTGAGAAAAAGTGGCGTTTGGGAACCTGCCACTGAGGAACCGCACATTGCACAAACTCACGGAAGGGGGCCGAGTCTACCAACTGAAAAGGCAGCAGTTGAAGCGCTAGCAATTTAGCCAAGCTAGCATTCAACCGCTGGGCATGTGGATGGCTGGGAGTGAACTTCTTTCGACGGTCCAGCAGCTGGGGCAGGGAAATTTGCCTGCTAGAATCGGACGTCGGTGTACTGCTAGCAGAGTGGGCGCAAGTACCTGGCTGTGACACACCTAATTCTACACCTTCATTCCTCTCAGTGCATGTTTCAGAGAGGACTGAAGTTATAGTGGGGTTGGAGATCCCAGCTGATGCGGTGCAAGGAGAGGTCCGCTTTGTTCTTTGGTGTGGGTCTTTGAGGTAGGCTTGCCAACGAGCTGCATGGCAGGTCAACATATGTCTGGTCAGGCATGTGGTACCCAAGCGGCTGATGTTTTGGCCACGCGATATACGCTTGAGACATATGTTGCAAACAGCAGCTGTGCGATCTGATGCACTAGCCTCAAAAAAGGCCCACACCAAAGAACTTTTTGAATGACGGGCAGAGGCAGCGCCCTGCACAGGCGGAGCTCTGCGGTGTGATTCCGTCGGTGTACTGCCCTTACGCTGGCCACCAAAGGGCATCCTGCCTCGTTGGAGATGTGCCTCCTCCTCATCCTCCTCCTCCTCCTCTCTCCTATTAGGCACCCACGTGGAGTCATTGACCTCATCATCCCCTCCCTCCTCATCACTGGAGCCAATCTGGCAGTATGCTGCAGCTGCTGGAACATGACTGCCAGATTGGTGTCCTTCTTGAGCATCCCCTCTGTCTGCTCTCACGCTACTGCCTTCCTCTAGCTGGGTTTCATCATCAGACCCTTCGAAACGCTGGGCATCCTCCTGGAGCATGTACCCAACACTGTGCTGAAACAGTTCGGGGGACTCCTCAGGAGGAGGACATGGTGGGTCTAGGGAAGGAGTGACTGATGATTTGTCTGACATTGATACCAGGGAAGACGACGCTTTGGCAGCTGCTTTTCCAGTACCCTGAGCCTGGGTGAGAGAGGATGAGGAGGAGGAGGAGGGCTTGGTCATCCACTCTACCAAGTCTTCGGCATGATGTGGCTCAACATGTCCAGCTGCCGAAAAGAAGGACAAGCGTGTCCCATGGCCATGTGCTGATGACAATGCACCGCGTCCACGACCAGCACTGTTGCCCCCAGACACAGAGCCTGCTTGCCCTCTTTTATTGCCTCCTGACTGTCTGCCTCTCCTTGTTTGCCTTCCAGACATTCTAATAGATGGCCTGCAGGGAGATGGGAAAAAAGCAATAAGGGCTACCTTCAGGTGTCCTTCTCTGTCCCTGGAAACAAGGACTTGCAGAGTGAAAGAAAAAAAACACTCTCCCTACCTACAGTTTTCTGTCCCTAGAAAAAATGTTTTTTTTAATCACAATATAGCACAAGGAAAATTAACTCACTGTCCTTCCAGGTCCCTGGAAACAAGGACTTGCAGAGTGAAAGAAACTGACACTGTCCCTACCTAGAGTTTTCTGTCCCTAGAATAAATGTTTTTTTTAATCACAATATAGCAAAAGGACAATTCACTCACTGTCCTTCCAGGTCCCTGGAAACAAGGACTTGCAGAGTGAAAGAAACTGACACTGTCCCTACCTAGAGTTTTCTGTCCCTAGAATAAATGTTTTTTTTAATCACAATATAGCAAAAGGACAATTCACTCACTGTCCTTCCAGGTCCCTGGAAACAAGGACTTGCAGAGTGAAAGAAACTGACACTGTCCCTACCTAGAGTTTTCTGTCCCTAGAATAAATGTTTTTTTTAATCACAATATAGCAAAAGGACAATTCACTCACTGTCCTTACAGGTCCCTGGAAACAAGGACTTGCAGAGTGAAAGAAAAAAAATACTCTCCCTACCTACAGTTTTCTGTCCCTAGAAAAAAATGTTTTTTTTAATCACAATATAGCAAAAGGACAATTCACTCACTGTCCTTCCAGGTCCCTGGAAACAAGGACTTGCAGAGTGAAAGAAACTGACACTGTCCCTACCTAGAGTTTTCTGTCCCTGGAATAAATGTTTTTTTCAGCACAATATAGCACAAGGACAATTAACTCACTGTCCTTACAGGTCCCTGGAAACAAGGACTTGCAGAGTGAAAGAAAAAAAATACTCTCCCTACCTACAGTTTTCTGTCCCTAGAAAAAAATGTTTTTTTTAATCACAATATAGCAAAAGGACAATTCACTCACTGTCCTTCCAGGTCCCTGGAAACAAGGACTTGCAGAGTGAAAGAAACTGACACTGTCCCTACCTAGAGTTTTCTGTCCCTAGAATAAATGTTTTTTTTAATCACAATATAGCAAAAGGACAATTCACTCACTGTCCTTCCAGGTCCCTGGAAACAAGGACTTGCAGAGTGAAAGAAACTGACACTGTCCCTACCTAGAGTTTTCTGTCCCTAGAATAAATGTTTTTTTTAATCACAATATAGCAAAAGGACAATTCACTCACTGTCCTTCCAGGTCCCTGGAAACAAGGACTTGCAGAGTGAAAGAAACTGACACTGTCCCTACCTAGAGTTTTCTGTCCCTAGAATAAATGTTTTTTTTAATCACAATATAGCAAAAGGACAATTCACTCACTGTCCTTCCAGGTCCCTGGAAACAAGGACTTGCAGAGTGAAAGAAACTGACACTGTCCCTACCTAGAGTTTTCTGTCCCTAGAATAAATGTTTTTTTTAATCACAATATAGCAAAAGGACAATTCACTCACTGTCCTTCCAGGTCCCTGGAAACAAGGACTTGCAGAGTGAAAGAAACTGACACTGTCCCTACCTAGAGTTTTCTGTCCCTAGAATAAATGTTTTTTTTAATCACAATATAGCAAAAGGACAATTCACTCACTGTCCTTACAGGTCCCTGGAAACAAGGACTTGCAGAGTGAAAGAAAAAAAATACTCTCCCTACCTACAGTTTTCTGTCCCTAGAAAAAAATGTTTTTTTTAATCACAATATAGCAAAAGGACAATTCACTCACTGTCCTTCCAGGTCCCTGGAAACAAGGACTTGCAGAGTGAAAGAAACTGACACTGTCCCTACCTAGAGTTTTCTGTCCCTGGAATAAATGTTTTTTTCAGCACAATATAGCACAAGGACAATTAACTCACTGTCCTTACAGGTCCCTGGAAACAAGGACTTGCAGAGTGAAAGAAAAAAAATACTCTCCCTACCTACAGTTTTCTGTCCCTAGAAAAAAATGTTTTTTTTAATCACAATATAGCAAAAGGACAATTCACTCACTGTCCTTCCAGGTCCCTGGAAACAAGGACTTGCAGAGTGAAAGAAACTGACACTGTCCCTACCTAGAGTTTTCTGTCCCTAGAATAAATGTTTTTTTTAATCACAATATAGCAAAAGGACAATTCACTCACTGTCCTTCCAGGTCCCTGGAAACAAGGACTTGCAGAGTGAAAGAAACTGACACTGTCCCTACCTAGAGTTTTCTGTCCCTAGAATAAATGTTTTTTTTAATCACAATATAGCAAAAGGACAATTCACTCACTGTCCTTCCAGGTCCCTGGAAACAAGGACTTGCAGAGTGAAAGAAACTGACACTGTCCCTACCTAGAGTTTTCTGTCCCTAGAATAAATGTTTTTTTTAATCACAATATAGCAAAAGGACAATTCACTCACTGTCCTTACAGGTCCCTGGAAACAAGGACTTGCAGAGTGAAAGAAAAAAAATACTCTCCCTACCTACAGTTTTCTGTCCCTAGAAAAAAATGTTTTTTTTAATCACAATATAGCAAAAGGACAATTCACTCACTGTCCTTCCAGGTCCCTGGAAACAAGGACTTGCAGAGTGAAAGAAACTGACACTGTCCCTACCTAGAGTTTTCTGTCCCTGGAATAAATGTTTTTTTCAGCACAATATAGCACAAGGACAATTAACTCACTGTCCTTACAGGTCCCTGGAAACAAGGACTTGCAGAGTGAAAGAAAAAAAATACTCTCCCTACCTACAGTTTTCTGTCCCTAGAAAAAAATGTTTTTTTTAATCACAATATAGCAAAAGGACAATTCACTCACTGTCCTTCCAGGTCCCTGGAAACAAGGACTTGCAGAGTGAAAGAAACTGACACTGTCCCTACCTAGAGTTTTCTGTCCCTAGAATAAATGTTTTTTTTAATCACAATATAGCAAAAGGACAATTCACTCACTGTCCTTCCAGGTCCCTGGAAACAAGGACTTGCAGAGTGAAAGAAACTGACACTGTCCCTACCTAGAGTTTTCTGTCCCTAGAATAAATGTTTTTTTTAATCACAATATAGCAAAAGGACAATTCACTCACTGTCCTTCCAGGTCCCTGGAAACAAGGACTTGCAGAGTGAAAGAAACTGACACTGTCCCTACCTAGAGTTTTCTGTCCCTAGAATAAATGTTTTTTTTAATCACAATATAGCAAAAGGACAATTCACTCACTGTCCTTACAGGTCCCTGGAAACAAGGACTTGCAGAGTGAAAGAAAAAAAATACTCTCCCTACCTACAGTTTTCTGTCCCTAGAAAAAAATGTTTTTTTTAATCACAATATAGCAAAAGGACAATTCACTCACTGTCCTTCCAGGTCCCTGGAAACAAGGACTTGCAGAGTGAAAGAAACTGACACTGTCCCTACCTAGAGTTTTCTGTCCCTAGAATAAATGTTTTTTTTAATCACAATATAGCAAAAGGACAATTCACTCACTGTCCTTCCAGGTCCCTGGAAACAAGGACTTGCAGAGTGAAAGAAACTGACACTGTCCCTACCTAGAGTTTTCTGTCCCTAGAATAAATGTTTTTTTTAATCACAATATAGCAAAAGGACAATTCACTCACTGTCCTTCCAGGTCCCTGGAAACAAGGACTTGCAGAGTGAAAGAAACTGACACTGTCCCTACCTAGAGTTTTCTGTCCCTAGAATAAATGTTTTTTTTAATCACAATATAGCAAAAGGACAATTCACTCACTGTCCTTACAGGTCCCTGGAAACAAGGACTTGCAGAGTGAAAGAAAAAAAATACTCTCCCTACCTACAGTTTTCTGTCCCTAGAAAAAAATGTTTTTTTTAATCACAATATAGCAAAAGGACAATTCACTCACTGTCCTTCCAGGTCCCTGGAAACAAGGACTTGCAGAGTGAAAGAAACTGACACTGTCCCTACCTAGAGTTTTCTGTCCCTGGAATAAATGTTTTTTTCAGCACAATATAGCACAAGGACAATTAACTCACTGTCCTTACAGGTCCCTGGAAACAAGGACTTGCAGAGTGAAAGAAAAAAAATACTCTCCCTACCTACAGTTTTCTGTCCCTAGAAAAAAATGTTTTTTTTAATCACAATATAGCAAAAGGACAATTCACTCACTGTCCTTCCAGGTCCCTGGAAACAAGGACTTGCAGAGTGAAAGAAACTGACACTGTCCCTACCTAGAGTTTTCTGTCCCTAGAATAAATGTTTTTTTTAATCACAATATAGCAAAAGGACAATTCACTCACTGTCCTTCCAGGTCCCTGGAAACAAGGACTTGCAGAGTGAAAGAAACTGACACTGTCCCTACCTAGAGTTTTCTGTCCCTAGAATAAATGTTTTTTTTAATCACAATATAGCAAAAGGACAATTCACTCACTGTCCTTCCAGGTCCCTGGAAACAAGGACTTGCAGAGTGAAAGAAACTGACACTGTCCCTACCTAGAGTTTTCTGTCCCTAGAATAAATGTTTTTTTTAATCACAATATAGCAAAAGGACAATTCACTCACTGTCCTTACAGGTCCCTGGAAACAAGGACTTGCAGAGTGAAAGAAAAAAAATACTCTCCCTACCTACAGTTTTCTGTCCCTAGAAAAAAATGTTTTTTTTAATCACAATATAGCAAAAGGACAATTCACTCACTGTCCTTCCAGGTCCCTGGAAACAAGGACTTGCAGAGTGAAAGAAACTGACACTGTCCCTACCTAGAGTTTTCTGTCCCTGGAATAAATGTTTTTTTCAGCACAATATAGCACAAGGACAATTAACTCACTGTCCTTACAGGTCCCTGGAAACAAGGACTTGCAGAGTGAAAGAAAAAAAATACTCTCCCTACCTACAGTTTTCTGTCCCTAGAAAAAAATGTTTTTTTTAATCACAATATAGCAAAAGGACAATTCACTCACTGTCCTTCCAGGTCCCTGGAAACAAGGACTTGCAGAGTGAAAGAAACTGACACTGTCCCTACCTAGAGTTTTCTGTCCCTAGAATAAATGTTTTTTTTAATCACAATATAGCAAAAGGACAATTCACTCACTGTCCTTCCAGGTCCCTGGAAACAAGGACTTGCAGAGTGAAAGAAACTGACACTGTCCCTACCTAGAGTTTTCTGTCCCTAGAATAAATGTTTTTTTTAATCACAATATAGCAAAAGGACAATTCACTCACTGTCCTTCCAGGTCCCTGGAAACAAGGACTTGCAGAGTGAAAGAAACTGACACTGTCCCTACCTAGAGTTTTCTGTCCCTAGAATAAATGTTTTTTTTAATCACAATATAGCAAAAGGACAATTCACTCACTGTCCTTCCAGGTCCCTGGAAACAAGGACTTGCAGAGTGAAAGAAACTGACACTGTCCCTACCTAGAGTTTTCTGTCCCTAGAATAAATGTTTTTTTTAATCACAATATAGCAAAAGGACAATTCACTCACTGTCCTTCCAGGTCCCTGGAAACAAGGACTTGCAGAGTGAAAGAAACTGACACTGTCCCTACCTAGAGTTTTCTGTCCCTAGAATAAATGTTTTTTTTAATCACAATATAGCAAAAGGACAATTCACTCACTGTCCTTCCAGGTCCCTGGAAACAAGGACTTGCAGAGTGAAAGAAACTGACACTGTCCCTACCTAGAGTTTTCTGTCCCTAGAATAAATGTTTTTTTTAATCACAATATAGCAAAAGGACAATTCACTCACTGTCCTTCCAGGTCCCTGGAAACAAGGACTTGCAGAGTGAAAGAAACTGACACTGTCCCTACCTAGAGTTTTCTGTCCCTAGAATAAATGTTTTTTTTAATCACAATATAGCAAAAGGACAATTCACTCACTGTCCTTCCAGGTCCCTGGAAACAAGGACTTGCAGAGTGAAAGAAACTGACACTGTCCCTACCTAGAGTTTTCTGTCCCTAGAATAAATGTTTTTTTTAATCACAATATAGCAAAAGGACAATTCACTCACTGTCCTTCCAGGTCCCTGGAAACAAGGACTTGCAGAGTGAAAGAAACTGACACTGTCCCTACCTAGAGTTTTCTGTCCCTAGAATAAATGTTTTTTTTAATCACAATATAGCAAAAGGACAATTCACTCACTGTCCTTCCAGGTCCCTGGAAACAAGGACTTGCAGAGTGAAAGAAACTGACACTGTCCCTACCTAGAGTTTTCTGTCCCTAGAATAAATGTTTTTTTTAATCACAATATAGCAAAAGGACAATTCACTCACTGTCCTTCCAGGTCCCTGGAAACAAGGACTTGCAGAGTGAAAGAAACTGACACTGTCCCTACCTAGAGTTTTCTGTCCCTAGAATAAATGTTTTTTTAAATCACAATATAGCAAAAGGACAATTCACTCACTGTCCTTCCAGGTCCCTGGAAACAAGGACTTGCAGAGTGAAAGAAACTGACACTGTCCCTACCTAGAGTTTTCTGTCCCTAGAATAAATGTTTTTTTAAATCACAATATAGCAAAAGGACAATTCACTCACTGTCCTTCCAGGTCCCTGGAAACAAGGACTTGCAGAGTGAAAGAAACTGACACTGTCCCTACCTAGAGTTTTCTGTCCCTAGAATAAATGTTTTTTTTTAAGCACACTATAGCAGAAGCACAAAACACACTGACACTCTCCCTACCTATCCTTCTCTTTCCCTAAACTAAAGGAATCCAGGTTAAGCAAGAAAGAAATAACAGTCACTGTCCCTGCCTATGCTACTCTATCCCTGCTCCGGAACACACTACACTAGGCCGCCGTGCTGGCGGCCTTTTATAGTGTGGGGCGTGTACTAAACACCCTCAGCAATAATTGGCCACAGGCATCCTGCCTGTGGCCAATCATTGCTCTCCTCGCTGCCGGCGCTGTGATTGGCCAAGCATGCGGGGTCACAGTGCATGCTTGGCCAATCACAGCGCCTGGATGACACTGCGATGGCGTAGTGCATTGTGGGCCGTTCGCGTCACTCGAATTTGGCGCGAACGGCCCAAATCGTTCGATCTTCGTCGAACGATCGAACAGCCAATGTTCGAGTCGAACGTATGTTCGACTCGAACACGAAGCTCATCCCTATTCCTGACATATAAGTGGCTCTTACAAGTAGAAACCACTCAAATACATGACATTACTTGGTCAGACCATGCTGCAATATCTATGTCTGTTAAAGAACAGGGGTCTCCTCTTCATCCCCCATCTGGCGCTGTAATGTTAGACTTCTACAAGAATACCAAACGCATACAAAAATCTCTCAGCATCTCCAAGACTTTTTCCTAGACAATGCAGCGTCAGTAAATGACCTTTATATCCTATGGAATGCCCATAAGGTCTTTATGAGGGGCATATTCATTCAATTAGGGGCCAAAGAAAAAAAACATTGTGTCAAAACTTAATGCTTTTCTATCCGAAATTCATACTACGGAAACCCAAAACAAAAAAATTGCCTACAGCAAAATTAACTAACACAGTCTCCAAACTCAGAGAAAATCTGAGAGAACACCTCTCTCAACAATACGACAGACAACTTAGACGCCTACAGCTAAACTACTACGCAAACACTAACAGAGCAGGCAAATACTTGGCAAATAGATTGAAGGCAGCACATACGAAATCCAGAATAGCATACCTAAAACACCCTACCCTACACCACAAAGTTACTAACCCACAAGATATAGTGAATCAATTTGCCGAATATTACGGCGCACTAATTAACTTAAACAAAGATCCCTACACGTTTCAACCAACCACAGAGAAAATGCAAAAATTCCTACAGGGGCTAAAACTTCCATCACTCTTCGAAAATTCAACTTGAAGAATTAAATGCCCCGTTCACAACCCAAGAAATAGAACTAGTTATAAACACACTACCAAATGGTAAATCACCATGGCCAGACAGTTTCTCCAATGAATATTTCAAGACACTTTAAAACATACCATCACCACGCATGTGATTAGTCTTTAAAAAAGCTGCAGACTCATCAACTTTTCCCCAAGAGATGCTGAGAGCACATATAGTAACCTACCCAAACCGGGAAAAGACCCCAATACACCAGCCAATTTTAGACCAATATCTCTTCTCAACTCAGATATCAAAGTATATGCAAAACTACTGGCCAAAAGACTAACGAATATCATTCCCTCAATTATCCAACGTGACCAGATGGGATTTGTGAAGGGGAGACAAACCTCAGATCCAACTAGAAGAATCATAAATGTGATACATAATTCTGAAAATAGTCTAATGCCTTCTCTGCTGCTGTCTATAAATGCAGAGAAGGCATTCGACATGCTCCATAGGACCTACACGGAAATGGTACTGTCCAAGCTTGGTTTCAAGGGATCTCTACTAACCGCTATTTTAGCT
Organism: Rana muscosa; assembly: GCA_029206835.1. Classification (NCBI taxonomy): domain Eukaryota; kingdom Metazoa; phylum Chordata; class Amphibia; order Anura; family Ranidae; genus Rana; species Rana muscosa. The sequence goes on along the minus strand of CM055116.1, from coordinate 27,359,345 downwards.
CTGTACACATGCCATTCTGCACAGGTATACTCATCAGGCTTCCTATCCACACCCTTTAGGATATCCAATCGGACTCGCCAGGGGTTCCCCCTAACACCGACCATCTTTAATCTAATTAAGGTGTATACTGCGCTGTCTTAGAACAAAACTATCTGTATATGTGACAAATGCTGCAACTTAAATGTGAGACACACACAATAGAAACAAATAAACTTAAAAAAGCTGCGCAAAAAATAAACAAAAATCCTTATAGTGATAAAGGATTATCCAGAACTCAATCTATGACAATACAAGCAAACAATATATACAGGTTGTCGGAAAAAATGACTAAATAAATAATTGACAATATTTAGAAAAAAAGGGAGTCCTGTGTATGGGAAATAAATTATCAAAAAAAAAGGTGTCTGACAGAATAACATAAATGAATGAAGATCTCATTGATCCACTGTTGGTGACTCCAAACTCAAAACACCAGATGAAAAAGTGCTGTTAGTCTAATAGACAGAAATTCCACCACCATTAGAGTTTACTGACGCTTACCGGAACACCTGATCCCTTCAGAGATCAGTGAAAGCAGATGGCTGTATTCCCCTGCCAGGGTCTCTAAGAGTGGCTAGAATCTGTGTTGCTCCACTAGGATTATACACCAGTCCTCTCCATATAGCCCGGATTCGATTTGCCAATAGAAAAGAAAGCCACCATAGTGTAATTCAGTTTAAAATAATATTTATTGTAATAAAATTGCACTTACAATTAGATGAAAACAAAAGCGTGTGGTATGTTAAAGCCGGCCAGCTAAAGACAGCCCGTTCCTTCCGGACTCTCGGTACGTTGGTGACGTCAGCACGCCGCTCCTCCCTACGTCGTTTCGTCACAAATTACGTCGTCCTGGGGCACGGGCGGCGTGCTGACCCACCGCCATATATAGTGCACAAACAACAGAGACGCCCAGATCTGATCTCCCCACGTCACTGCCGCATAAATCACCATTTTAGTAGTGGGCAAAATTGCCCATATATATAGTATCCCATATCCTACTCTTTTGGCTTCTTGTCTCCGCAGTATATTGATCATACCGGGATCGAATGTCTGTTTAAAACACAAATATGTTTTTTTATATAAAAATCCCGTATCAAGGAAGGATTCTGCGGGCTGGTGGTGCCGCGCATCTCCTCCATCATAGATTTAGGATGTAACATGTTAAAAAGTATACAGGCTAGATTCCCAAGAAAAAAACTGGAAATCCTATTAGTGTTACATTAGGCTATAAAAACGCATATCTCATTACATTAATAATTCTATTGGCCACTATATTTGGATAGTTCTCAGGGCCCCTACTGGATGCAACCAGTACTGCATAATGGCAGCCTAATGAACATATAATATATAATAATTTAAAATGTATAAGGAGGAACAGGGCCTAATACAGCTCAAATTAAGGGCTAATAAAAAACACATATAATTTGGACATTAGTATAAACATTTGTTCGTTGAGAATACGTAGGCGATGCCAGGCTCATATGGTTAAAGGGAGATCTACCCCTTTGATGGAAAAAATACCATCGAACATGGCAGAGCCACCATAACTCTAATAGAACAGTCGAACCTCAGAGCCGCATCTCCCCAATTGATGAGATCATGCAATCTCTAAGAGTACCGACCACCTAAATTTAGGAAGAAGTAAGCAGGGAATAATATTAATAAAAGACTGTATAAGAGAAAACATATATTTTATTTTTTTTATATTTTATATACAGTTCTTATTACTTTTCAAAGGGAGTTTCATTTTGACCTCATAGGGCTTCCCCTCTATCTATTTATAATATAGAGAAATAAAGGTCACTTTGTCTCTAATAGTAAGCTTGGACAATAAGGGAGTTCCCTAGAGGTACTTGTTGATCTAAATGAGACCGTTTTTTTAGATTTGATTTTGTTGAGTCTACACACTTGGCATCTACGACACTGATGATATCCAGAAATATTCTGGAAAAAGGATACTCTTTTGGGTGGTGGATCAACCACATTGGGTGCTACTTTATCCCGAAGTGAGGGGACCCCCCTAAAGATAACCTGTGGTACTGCTGGCAAAAAGGTGCTAATAATTTGATCACTCTTCAGCACATGCCAGTGTTTCCGCAGGATCTTTTTCACTAAAAAATGTTGGGTGGAATAAGTAGTGACAAGTGGTATGAGTGGTCCATCACGTTTCTTTTTTGGACCTCCATCCAATAGGACTGTTCTATCAATTCTCCCAACCTCATTTATTGTTGTTTCTAAGGAGTTCGAGTCATACCCTTTCTCTACCAATCTTTCTTTCAAGATATTGGCTTGAAGGGCATAATCAGCCATCTCTGAGCAATTCCGCCTCATCCTTATGAATTGGCTCTTGGGCACTGATTTGAGCCAAGAATCCTTATGGCAGCTTCCTAGAGGTATATACGCGTTACGATCCGTCTCTTTAAAGTATGAGATAGTTTTGAAGTCTGTCCCTTCTTTGATCACTGTGAGATCCAAGAAGTGGATTCTGTCTTGACTGGCTTCATATACAAAGCTAATGCCCCTATCGTTCTTATTTAAATTTACAAAGAACTCCTCTAATTGGGAAAAAGTGCCTTCCCATAGGAGGAGGACGTCATCAATATACCTCGCCCAAAAGGCGAGGCAAGGATTGCGTTCCCTATAGATGACGTCCTCCTCCCACTTGGCCATGAAGAGATTGGCCAAACTGGGGGCATATTTAGCCCCCATAGTGACACCCCTCTTTTGTCTATAGAAATTTTGGCTAAACCAAAAGTAATTATGGTTGGCCGCAAATTCCAATAGATCCATGACAAAAGATTGTTGTTCCTGGGGTATCGTGGACAGAAAATCCAAATAGTATTTCACTGCGGACAGTCCCAATACATGCGGTATAACAGTGTACAAGGATGCCACATCTGCCGTGACCATCCATGTACGTTCAGTCGCCTTTTGACCTGCCAACAGATTGATTACATGACGTGTGTCTTTAAGGTATGAGGGCATTTGTTGTACCAACGGTTGCAAAAAATGGTCTATGTACTTGCCCACCCGGGACGTAATGGAATCAATTCCGCTCACTATCGGACGTCCCGGGGGGGGCAAGTAAGACTTTTGTGGATTTTCGACAAGCAATAAAGAATAGGCACCCTTGGTGCTTTAGGGATCAGAAAAAGCTGTTCTTTCTCATTCAATATACCCAACCGTACGCCCTTCTGAACAAGTGTTTCCAATATATTTTTTTTTACTGAACTATTGGATTGCCTGGCAAAAGTATATACGTATCCTTATCACCTACTATTCTAGATAATTCCTGAAGGTAGTCACTTCTATCCAAAATGACTATCCCACCCCCCTTATCCGCGGGGCGAATATCCAACTCCTTATTGTTGCACAAAGAGTCCAATCCCTCTTGTTGGTTTGTATCTGTTCCTTTATTAACCACCTTAACCGGTTCTAATTCCTTCAAAACTACATAGCGGAAAACCCGTAATGCCGGAGCCAGAGTTCCAGGAGGATTAAATGTTGATGCATTTGACAATCCTGAACATTGGTATTTAGATGGAATGCCTCCTCCCTGAAATGATGGCATACTCGCAAAATGTCTTTTAATATTGATTCGTCTAACATATTTGTGTATATCCATATAAGTTTCAAATTTATTCAATTTTCTAAGTGGAGCATATTTGAGGCCTTTATTTAACAAAGCAGTTTCACTTGTTGTTAAAACCTGAGTGCTCAAGTTAAAAATGCCCTCTCCTGTCACATCTTTGACTTTTTTTGATTGTGCTCTCCTCCCCCCTCTGACTCCTCTTTGTTTTCGATGGGTCGTTTTGTACCCTGGTTTTGCCTGGGAAAACCCCAATGATATTGTTCCTGTGGGTTATCCTCCGACCTATTCGAATGATCCCTAGAGGACCAAGTATACTCTTGGTCTCTATAATCAAATTCCGTGGGACCCTCCCTGTCTCTTAAGGGAAAGAAACAGTTGTGGGAATCTCCTCCACCATTAAGCTCCCATTCGTCCCTATTTCTTTCTGGACGTGTCCATTCATTATGGTACGGCTCCTGATATACAGGTCTATCCTGCCCATAATGATTGTACAAACCTCTATCAGAGCCCCTCCTTGGTCTAGGCCAGTGGTTATCAACCTTTCTAGTGCCGTGACCCCTTGATGAAATTTCCCAAGTTGTGGGGACCCCCAACAGTAAAATAATTTTCCCTGAACGAGGGCGCCCGAACTTCCCTGCTACCAGCCGCTGATGACCTCACACACAGCCCTAATGCTATGATGTCACGGTGTCACCTACTGTCTCCTGTCATCATCATGCTCCTCGTCATCCTCCTGTTCCAGGCATCCCACCACCCTACCTCTGAGGCCTGTCATACATTTTATCACCCCGTGTCATCTCCATCCTCCCTGTCAGCTTCCTACCACCCACCCGTGTCATCTCCATCCTCCCTGTCCGCTTCCTACCACCCACCCGTGTCATCTCCATCTTCCCTGTCCGCTTCCTACCACCCACCCGTGTCATCTCCATCCTCCCTGTCAGCTTCCTACCACCCACCCGTGTCATCTCCATCCTCCCTGTCCGCTTCCTACCACCCACCCGTGTCATCTCCATCCTCCCTGTCCGCTTCCTACCACCCACCCGTGTCATCTCCATCCTCCCTGTCAGCTTCCTACCACCCGCCCGTGTCATCTCCATCCTCCCTGTCCGCTTCCTACCACCCACCCGTGTCATCTCCATCCTCCCTGTCCGCTTCCTACCACCCACCCGTGTCATCTCCATCCCCCTGTCAGCTTCCTACCACCCACCAGTGTCATCTCCATCCTCCCTGTCCGCTTCCTACCACCCACCCGTGTCATCTCCATCCCCCCTGTCAGCTTCCTACCACCCACCCGTGTCATCTCCATCCCCCCTGTCAGCTTCCTACCACCCACCCGTGTCATCTCCATCCCCCTGTCAGCTTCCTACCACCCACCCATGTCATCTCCATCCTCCCTGTCAGCTTCCTACCACCCACCCGTGTCATCTCCATCCCCCCTGTCAGCTTCCTACCACCCACCCGTGTCATCTCAATTCCCCCTGTCAGCTTCCTACCACCCACCCGTGTCATCTCCATCCCCCCTGTCAGCTTCCTACCACCCACCCGTGTCATCTCCATCCTCCCTGTCAGCTTCCTACCACCCACCCGTGGCATCTGCATCCTCCCTGTCCGCTTCCTACCACCCACCCGTATCATCTCCATTTTCCCTGTCCGCTTCCTACCACCCACCCGTGTCATCTCCATCCTCCCTGTCAGCTTCCTACCACCCACCCGTGTCATCTCCATCCTCCCTGTCCGCTTCCTACCACCCACCCGTGTCATCTCCATCCTCCCTGTCCGCTTCCTACCACCCACCCGTGTCATCTCCATCCTCCCTGTCCGCTTCCTACCACCCACCCGTGTCATCTCCATCCTCCCTGTCCGCTTCCTACCACCCACCCGTGTCATCTCCATCCCTCTGTCAGCTTCCTACCACCCACCCGTGTCATCTCCATCCTCCCTGTCCGCTTCCTACCACCCACCCGTGTCATCTCCATCCCCCTGTCAGCTTCCTACCACCCACCCGTGGCATCTCCATCCTCCCTGTCCGCTTCCTACCACCCACCCGTGTCATCTCCATTTTCCCTGTCCGCTTCCTACCACCCACCCGTGTCATCTCCATCCTCCCTGTCAGCTTCCTAACACCCACCCGTGTCATCTCCATCCTCCCTGTCCGCTTCCTACCACCCACCCGTGTCATCTCCATCCTCCCTGTCCGCTTCCTACCACCCACCCGTGTCATCTCCATCCTCCCTGTCAGCTTCCTACCACCCGCCCGTGTCATCTCCATCCTCCCTGTCCGCTTCCTACCACCCACCCGTGTCATCTCCATCTTCCCTGTCCGCTTCCTACCACCCACCCGTGTCATCTCCATCCCTCTGTCAGCTTCCTACCACCCACCCGTGTCATCTCCATCCTCCCTGTCCGCTTCCTACCACCCACCCGTGTCATCTCCATCCCCCCTGTCAGCTTCCTACCACCCACCCGTGTCATCTCCATCCCCCCTGTCAGCTTCCTACCACCCACCCGTGTCATCTCCATCCCCCCTGTCAGCTTCCTACCACCCACCCGTGTCATCTCCATCCTCCCTGTCAGCTTCCTACCACCCGCCCGTGTCATCTCCATCCTCCCTGTCCGCTTCCTACCACCCACCCGTGTCATCTCCATCCCCCCTGTCAGCTTCCTACCACCCACCCGTGTCATCTCCTTCCCCCCTGTCAGCTTCCTACCACCCACCCGTGTCATCTCCATCCCCCCTGTCAGCTTCCTACCACCCACCCGTGTCATCTCCATCCCCCCTGTCAGCTTCCTACCACCCACCCGTGTCATCTCCATCCTCCCTGTCTGCTTCCTACCACCCACCCGTGTCATCTCATCCCCCCTGTCAGCTTCCTACCACCCACCCGTGTCATCTCCATCCCCCCTGTCAGCTTCCTACCACCCAGCCGTGTCATCTCCATCCCCCCTGTCAGCTTCCTACCACCCACCCGTGTCATCTCCATCCCCCCTGTCAGCTTCCTACCACCCACCCGTGTCATCTCCATCCTCCCTGTCCGCTTCCTACCACCCACCCGTGTCATCTCCATCCCCCCTGTCAGCTTCCTACCACCCAACCGTGTCATCTCCATCCTCCCTGTCCGCTTCCTACCACCCACTCGTGTCATCTCTATCCTCCCTGTCCACTTCCTACCACCAGCTCGTGTCATCTCCATCCTCCCTGTCCGCTTCTTACCACTCACCCGTGTCATCTCCATCCCCCTGTCAGCTTCCTACCACCCACCCGTGTCATCTCCATCCCCCCTGTCAGCTTCCTACCACCCACCCGTGTCATCTCCATCCCCCCTGTCAGCTTTCTACCGCCCACCCGTGTCATCTCCATCCCCCCTGTCAGCTTCCTACCACCCACCCGTGTCATCTCCATCCCCCTGTCAGCTTCCTACCACCCACCAGTGTCATCTCCATCCCCCCTGTCAGCTTCCTACCACCCACCCGTGTCATCTCCATCCTCCCTGTCCGCTTCCTACCACCCACCCGTGTCATCTTCATCCCCCTGTCAGCTTCCTACCACCCACCCGTGTCATCTCCATCCTCCCTGTCTGCTTCCTACCACCCACCCGTGTCATCTCCATCCCCCCTGTCAGCTTCCTACCACCCACCCGTGTCATCTCCATCCTCCCTGTCAGCTTCCTACCATCCCCTGTAATCTTCATCCCCCGTCAGCTTCCTACCACCCACCCGTGTCATCTCCATCCCCCCTGTCAGCTTCCTACCACCCACCCGTGTCATCTCCATCCCCCCTGTCAGCTTCCTACCACCCACCCGTGTCATCTCCATCCTCCCTGTCAGCTTCCTACCACCCACCCGTGTCATCTCCATCCCCCCTGTCAGCCTTCTACCCAGGGGAGGGCTGGCAGCCTTAGGCCTGGGGGGCAAGTCCAGTCAAGTGGCCCATTGAACCACAGAATAAGCGCAACCTCACCAGTGCCCATCAGCGCAGCCTCACCAGTGCATGGAGATTAGAGAGGAGAGCAGCCGGATTACACAGAGCGGAGATCTCCCAATTACCCAGCGTGGCCGATGTAATACGAAGTCCCGCCTCCTGGACCAGCTCCTATGATGGATGTCATCAGTGTGCTGTCTATCATAGGAGCCAGTCCAGGTGGCGGGACTTTATATGACAGCGGCTGCCAGGTAAGTGAGAGATCCCCGCTCTGGGGCGGCACTTCCCCTCTGAGGCAGCCCAATGGGCACAGCGGGACCCATTGTAGGGCCAGCCCTGGGCACCGTTCCACTGCCCCAGCCCCCGATTGGCCCTGCAAGGGACAAAACCGGGGACAGACTTGGTCTAGGGACTGTCCCCAGAAAAAACGGTGACGTCTGGTCACCTTAGGCTAGTGGCCAGCAGGACCCACAGGTCAGTGGCCAGCAGGACCCACAGGTCAGTGGCCAGCAGGACCCACAGGTCAGTGGCCAGCTCCCAGCAGGACCCACACCCTGACAGGCGGACAGAGAGGGATGGGCTGACAGAGGGACAGGCGGACAGAGAGGGATGGGCTGACAGAGGGACAGGCGGACAGAGAGGGATGAGCTGACAGAGGGATAGGTGGACAGAGAGGGATAGGTGGACAGAGAGGGATGGGCTGACAGAGGGACAGGCGGACAGAGAGGGATGGGCTGACAGAGGGACAGGTGGACAGAGAGGGATGGGCTGACAGAGAGGGATGGGCTCACAGAGGGACAGGCGTCCAGATAGGGATGGTCTGACAGAGGGACAGGCGTCCAGATAGGGATGGGCTGACAGAGGGACAGGCGTCCAGAGAGGGATGGGCTGACAGAGGGACAGGTGGACAGAGAGGGATGGGCTGACAGAGGGACAGGTGGACAGAGAGGGATGGGCTGACAGAGGGACAGGCGGACAGAGAGGGATGGGCTGACAGAGGGACAGGCGGACAGAGAGGGATAGGTGGACAGAGAGGGACAGGTGGACAGAGGGACAGGCAGACAGAGAGGGATGGGCTGACAGAGGGACAGGCGGACAGAGAGGGATAGGTGGACAGAGGGACAGGCAGACAGAGAGGTATGGGCTGACAGAGGGACAGGCGGACAGAGAGGGATGGGCTGACAGAGGGACAGGCGTCCAGAGAGGGATGGGCTGACAGAGGGACAGGTGTCCAGAGAGGGATGGGCTGACAGAGGGACAGGTGGACAGAGAGGGATGGGCTGACAGAGGGACAGAGAGGGATGGGCTGACAGAGGGACAGGCGGACAGAGAGGGATGGGCTGACAGAGGGACAGGTGGACAGAGGGGGATAGGTGGACAGAGGGACAGGCAGACAGAGAGGGATAGGTGGACAGAGGGACAGGCAGACAGAGAGGGATGGGCTGACAGAGGGATAGGTGGACAGAGGGACAGGCAGACAGAGAGGGATGGGCTGACAGAGGGATAGGTGGACAGAGGGACAGGCAGACAGAGAGGGATGGGCTGACAGAGGGACAGGTGGACAGAGAGGGATGGGCTGACAGAGGGACAGGTGGACAGAGAGGGATGGGCTGACAGAGGGACAGGCGTGTATCTATCCATTCTCCTTTCATATTTTCCATCATCTCTTTTGTCTATCTTCTCTCTGTTCAGATTACCCATCACCTCCTATGTAATTTCCTTGTCTATCTCTTCTCCATTTAGACTATCCCTTACCTTCTGTGTCTGGCCGCATCCACACATGACCAGCTCCGCCGAGCCAATCGCAGGGCGCGCCGCTCGCCTAAACTCCAAATCCCAGAATGCCACAGCGTGTGGCCGAAACTTGAACCTGATTGGCCAATCACAGGGTGCACCGCTCGTGTGAACTCCAAATCCCAGAATGCCACAGCTTGTGGCCGAAAATTTAACCTTGTCGGCCAATCACAGGGCGCTTGCGTAGACTACAATTCCCAGAATCCAAAGCATGCGGCCGGATGCCGTGGCCATGCCCCTGGCTCAACACAGAAAAAAAAAAAAAAAAAATGGCAGCGGTCGATCGCCGGCCGTTTTCCATATAAGTTGGGACGGCCTGGGGGGAAATTGCCACCTTGCCTCCCGGCCCAGCCCGCCCCTGCTTCTACCCCCCCACCCGTGTCGCCTCCATCCTTCCTGTCAGCTTCCTACCACCCACCCGTGTCATCTCCATCCTCCCTGTCAGCTTCCTACCACCCCCTGTAATCTTCAACCTCCCTGTCAGCTTCCTAGCACCCCCTGTAATCTTCATCCTCCCTGTCGGCTTTCTACCACCCACCCCTGTCATCTTCCTAACACCCCCTGTAATCTTCACCCCCCCCCCTGCCAGCTTCCTACCACCCCACCCCCTTAAATTTACTGGTGCACATCACATATGATGGACGCAGGGACATTTTTTTTTGGGTGGGGGGGCACGTAGCTGGTCTTGCCTAGGGCGCCAAATTGCCTAGCACCGTCCCTGCCTGCACTGTGAGGCAAATTGCCACCAGCCAGCCCGTTCCGTTAGCTGCACTGTGAGGCAAATTGTTGCCAACCCGTTCCGCCCGCTCCACTGTGAGGCAAATTGACGCCTGCCCGCCAGCCAGCCCGCTCCACCTGTTCTTCCCGCACGCTCCATTCACCTGGGCGCCGGGCCCAGGTAAAAGGAGTGTGCGGGCAGAACAGGGGAGCAGTCAGTGGGAGGGACAGTCAGCAGGTGATTGGGCTTGCTTGCCAATCAGCAGGTGGGGGAGCAGAGAGATGACATCATCTCTCACTGCCCGCCCTGCATCACTGCAGTTCCACCCCCACTGTGCGGGCAGCAGAGAGATATCATTATCTCTCTGCTGCCTGCCTTTACTCTGGGACACAGCAAGTGGCAATCCGCTATGTGTGGCAGGTGACATCATGGCAAGTGACAATCCGCTATGTGTGGCATGTGACGTGGCAAGTGACAATCCGCTATGTGTGGCAAGTGACAATCCGCAATGTGTGACAGGTGGCGTTGTGGCAAGTGACAATCCGCAATGTGTGACAGGTGGCAAGTGACAATCAGCTACGTGTGGCAGGTGACATCTGAAATGTGTGGCAGGTGGCAAGTGACAATCCGCATGTGGTGACAGGTGACACGGCAAGTGAAAATCCGCATCTGAAGGCAGGTGACGTTGGCAAGTGACACGCTCGGGGCTCCCACTGATTCTGTAATATGGTGAGTTTAACTATTTTATTTTATATAACAATGTAATAATAGAAATAATGCACTTTAAGCATTTTTATTATTTTTTTTACTAGTAATGGCAGTGATCTGCGATTTATTTTTTTGGTAGACTGCGACATTGCGGTGGACAGGTCGGACACTTTTGACACATTTTTGGGACCATTGACAGCTATACAGCGATCTGTGCTATAAAAATGCACTGATTACTGTGTAAATGTCACTGTCAGGGAAGGGGTTAAATGTGTTCCCTGGGAGGTGTTTTTAACTGGGGGGGGGTGGGAATGACTGGAGGAGGAGAGAGATCTCTGTTCCTAATCACTAGGAACAGCAGATCTGTCTCTCCTCCCCTGTCAGAATAGGGATCTGTCTGTTTACATTGACAGATCCCCATTCTGGCTCTCTGTGGAGCGATCGTAGGTGGCCGGCTGGCATTGCAGCCGTCGGCCACGCACAGGTTCTTTTATACTCCTATATACATGTATAGAGCCATGAGAGGTCCTCTTTATACTCCTTTATACATGTATAGAGCCTTGACAGGTCCTCTTTATACTCCTTTATACATGTATAGAGCCATGACAGGTCCTCTTTATACTTCTATACATGTATAGAGCCATGACAGGTCCTCTTTATACTCCTACATACATGTATAGAGCCATGACAGGTCCTCTTTATACTCCTACATACATGTATAGAGTCATGACAGGTCCTCTTTATACTCCTATATACATGTATAGAGCCATGACATGTACTTTTATACTCCTTTATACATGTATAGAGCCATGACAGGTCCTCTTTATACATGTATAATGCCATGACGGTCCCCTTTTTATACTCCTATACATGTATAGAGCCATAAAAGGTCCTCTTTATACTCCTATATACATGTAAACAACCATAACAGGTCCTCTTTATACTCCTATACACATGTATAGAGCCATGACAGGTCCACTTTAGTTATCATGATATAAAATAATGAATGTGGGGGCATTTTGATGGGCGGGATTCTTTTTTTGGAGGGGGGGGGCAGTATTTCATTCTTGGTACCAGGCAGCACAATGTCTTGGGCCGGCACTGTGTATCGGGGAGAGGAGTGCGGAGTGTATAACACTGACCCCGGGTGAGTGGCACAGAGACAAGAGGAGACCATTATAGGAACTACTAGGACCCACCTAAAGAGCCACTATCTCCCACCAGAAAAGCGCTGTTAAATCATATTTGGGCAAGATAACTGCCAGCACAGAGCACCTCTTGTTTGTGATCTATATTGTTCATGAGAGAAGATCCCTTTACCAATACGTTGCACAAAGCACTTTAGTGACACCATATAGGTTTTTATTAGTACACAAGAATAACTGCGCCAACCTATGTGTAAAATATTATAAATCATATGCTTCTTCTGTTATTCATTCACAATCTATTGATTGATGATGTTAAAGCGGAGTTCCACCCAAAAATGGAACTTCTGCTTTTGGGATTCCTCTCCCCTCTGGTGTCACATTTGGCACCTTTCAGGGGGAGGGGGGGAGCAGATACCTGTCTAATACAGGTATTTCGCTCCCACTTCCGGGCATAGATAGCCGAGCCACCCGCGGCTATCTACGCCACGTCCGGTGCCTCCTCTGTCCCACACAGGTCCCAAAAGACAGCAGGGACCAGTGGGATCACGCAGTGGGAGTCGCGCATGCGCAGCAGGGAACCAGGCTGTGAAGCCGCAAGGCTTCACTTCCCGATTCCCTTACCAAAGATGGCGGCGGCAGCAGCCGAGAGGCAGATCGGCTTCGGGTGCTGACATTGCGGACAGGTAAGTATCCTTATTTTAAAAGTCAGCATCTGCAGTATTTGTAGCTGCTGACTTTAAAAAAAATGGGCAGAACTCTGCTTTAAAGCGGAGGTGCAGCCACCAAAAAAAAAAAGTCAGCAGCTACTAACAGTGTAGCTGCTGACTTTTAACAAGGGCACTTACCTGTCCTACTCGCCCGCGATGTCGGTCCCGCCACGGCGCTCGATCGCTGCTGGCAGGTCCCGGCTCCTCCATCCTGAGTAAGGGAAACAGGTAGTGAAGCCGTAAGGCTTCACTGCCCGTTTCCTACTGCGCATGCGCCACGCGCACGGCGCTTTGTAAATGGGCGGCTTGCCTTCTGGGATACACACAGTTCCCAGAAGGCAGCGCGGCCCATTCACAAGAAGAGGAAGCGGAAGGAGACCCACCGCAGACGAGAAGAGGAACATTAGAGGCAGATTAGGGGACTTCCGCATAGCAACTTTTAGGGTGAGTATAATTTTATTTATTTTTTTCTATTAATTTTTTTTTTTTTTTTTTAGGATTTTTAATAGAAATATTTTTTCAGGGTGGACCTCCGCTTTAAGTCCAACATGACGTGTCTATGCAAGAAAACAATTATTATGGAACAATACATATCATTTATATATATAAACATCCCAGTTGGTTCCTCAAAAGTGGTTATTCCGTGCCAGTGCTAGATGTACAAAGTGTATAGCACCCAAACATGTATCTAGCACTGGCATGGAATAACCATTTTTGAGGAACTAACTGGGACGTTTATATATAAATGATATGTATTGTTCCACAATTTTTTTTTGCATAAGTCATGTCAGACTTATGTAATCATGATCTATGTATTGATTGCACCGCTTTGATTGTGACAAACAGTGACAAACAGTACAAAAATGCCTTAATTACCGTTTTTTAGTGCCTGACTAGCCGAAGTCCCTCAGGTGTTCCGTCAGCATCAGCAACCCGTCTATTGTGTTAACCGGAAGTGACTTCACCGCCATCTTGGTACTCTCGTGGGCAGTAAGGCTACAGTTAGAAGTCGGCAAGCGGACATCTTTTTACACCCGCCAAAGTCTTTTATTTTACACTTATTTTTACCAGTAAACTGAGCTTACATACTATATAAGGTTTATATAGTATATATTCTCAGTTTCCTGGTAAAAATACGTGTAAACTGCAAGACTTTGGTGGGTGTATAAAGATGTCCGCTTGCCAACTTCTAACTGTAGCCTTACTGCGGACGAGAGTACCAAGATGGCAGCGCCGGAACGTAATTTCCGCACGGGTTCTCCTCTCCCGGGAGGGGCGTCTTGCTGGCCGAGACGGACAGACTCCGGCGTACACAGTAATTTCGGGTCCGTCTCGGCCAGCTTTCGCGACCCCCGGCGAATCGGCAATCGACCCCCCGGGGGGTCGCGACCCCCGGGTTGAGAACCGCTGGTCTAGGCGGTTCTCTGTAAGGTTGATATTGGAACCTATTGGGTTGTGCGCCATGTCCTCTATCATTATTTCCTCCTGTCCATACTGATGGTTCCATCCATTGTTCTTACTAAACTGGGCTCCTTTAGTGGGTCCATATGTTCTAGAGGGAGATTGGTAGGACACCCATCTACCTTTCTTTCCCGACTTGCTATTATTTTGATTTTTTTTAGCTGTTTTCTGTCATACCTCCTTAATAGGTAAGTGTTGGATTTCCCCCAAGGGGACCGTGGGTACATCCTCTCCCTGGGTGATAGCATCCATCCTAGATTCCTGTTTATTTAATTCCTCACTGGCCAATTTTTTTTGCCAGTCAAAAACACTATTGGCCTCATAGTCCCTATAGTCCCTGTTATACTTCTTCCTTTTTTTATTTTTCTGTTCCTTTTCTTCCTTATCTAAAATTTTTAAAAGATTAACTGTTCTTTCTTTATATTCCTCACTCTCTTTATGAGGAAGTAGGGAGTCTTTCAGAGTTTTTATTTCAGTATCCAATCTGGAGAGCTTGCCATTCTTCCTCAGCACCAAGAAGCGTAGAAAGTTGATCCCAGCTTCATTGAAATATCGGAACCAACTTTCTAAATCCACTTCCCCTTTTTGTGGGCATACTTCCCACCTGAGACTTCTTGGCACCATACTCAGTCAGATGTATGTCTCCAGAAAAGCCACATCCCACTGTGTATGTATCTCTGAGATTGTTAAATTTTTAAGGCGAACAAAAAGCCCTCCCAGATCTCCATCTTTGGTGCTAAAAGGTTCAAAGACACCTTCAGTGTTGACCACCTTTGATGCTCTGTATTCAAATATATCCATCTGCTCTGATTTATTCTTAAATAAATGTGAGAAATATATTTAATTATTTAAACCACTCTAAATGGTACTCACCCCATGATTATGACCCCAATATATTAATACCGTGATTCAAATATAAATATCTTATACAAGACTACTGAAAGTCTCAGACTGCTGCAATATCTATGTATCTAAGTGATCAAGAAAAAATTAAGGTGTATACTGCGCTGTCTTAGAACAAAACTATCTGTATATGTGACAAATGCTGCAACTTAAATGTGAGACACACACAATAGAAACAAATAAACTTAAAAAAGCTGCGCAAAAAATAAACAAAAATCCTTATAGTGATAAAGAATTATCCAGAACTCAATCTATGACAATACAAGCAAACAATATATACAGGTTGTCGGAAAAAATGACGAAATAAATAATTGACAATATTTAGAAAAAAAGGGAGTCCTGTGTATGGGAAATAAATTATCAAAAAAAAGGTGTCTGACAGAATAACATAAATGAATGAAGATCTCATTGATCCACTGTTGGTGACTCCAAACTCAAAACACCAGATGAAAAAGTGCTGTTAGTCTAATAGACAGAAATTCCACCAACATTAGAGTTTACTGCCGCTTACCGGAACACCTGATCCCTTCAGAGATCAGTGAAAGCAGATGGCTGTATTCCCCTGCCAGGGTCTCTAAGAGTGGCTAGAATCTGTGTTGCTCCACTAGGATTATACACCAGTCCTCTTCATATAGCCCGGATTCGATTTGCCAATAGAAAAGAAAGCCACCATAGTGTAATCCAGTTTAAAATAATATTTATTGTAATAAAATTGCACTTACAATTAGATGAAAACAAAAGCGTGTGGTATGTTAAAGCCGGCCGGCTAAAGACAGCCCGTTCCTTCCGAACTCTCGGTATGTTGGTGACGTCAGCACGCCGCTCCTCCCTACGTCGTTTCGTCACAAATGACGTCGTCCTGGGGCACGGGCGGCGTGCTGACCCACCGCCATATATAGTGCACAAACAACAGAGACGCCCAGATCTGATCTCCCCGCGTCACTGCCGCATAAATCGCCATTTTAGTAGTGGGCAAAATTGCCCATATATATAGTATCCCATATCCTACTCTTTTGGCTTCTTGTCTCCGCAGTATATTGATCATACCGGGATCGAATGTCTGTTTAAAACACAAATATGTTTTTTTATATAAAAATCCCGTATCAAGGAAGGATTCTGCGGGCTGGTGGTGCCGCGCATCTCCTCTATCATAGATTTAGGATGTAACATGTTAAAAAGTATACAGGCTAGATTCCCAAGAAAAAAACTGGAAATCCTATTAGTGTTACATTAGGCTATAAAAACGCATATCTCATTACATTAATAATTCTATTGGCCACTATATTTGGATAGTACTCAGGGCCCCTACTGGATGCAACCAGTACTGCATAATGGCAGCCTAATGAACATATAATATATAATAATTTAAAATGTATAAGGAGGAACAGGGCCTAATACAGCTCAAATTAAGGGCTAATAAAAAACACATATAATTTGGACATTAGTATAAACATTTGTTCGTTGAGAATACGTAGGCGATGCCAGGCTCATATGGTTAAAGGGAGATCTACCCCTTTGATGGAAAAAATACCATCGAACATGGCAGAGCCACCATAACTCTAATAGAACAGTCGAACCTCAGAGCCGCATCTCCCCAATTGATGAGATCATGCAATCTCTAAGAGTACCGACCACCTAAATTTAGGAAGAAGTAAGCAGGGAATAATATTAATAAAAGACTGTATAAGAGAAAACATAATTTAAAAAAAAAATATTTTATATACAGTTCTTATTACTTTTCAAAGGGAGTTTAATTTTGTCCTCATAGGGCTTCCCCTCTATCTATTTATAATATAGAGAAATAAAGGTCACTATGTCTCTAATAGTAAGCTTGGACAATAAGGGAGTTGAAAAAAACCCTGTCCCTAAGATATCTGAATAAGCCCAATTGACAGGTCTACCCTCTCCATGCTAAAATTATTTCCCCCATGGAGAAATCAAAACTTATATTCACAAACTACAGGTATTCAAAACCGCGTGATGACTGAGAGATCGGGTCTGGTTCACAAATCACCTGTTATATCACCCAAATGGCACCATGGGCTATATAGCTCCCTAAGGATGTTCTAAGCATTATCTATAAATGCATTCACATCTATGTCTATATTCAGGCCGTAGGGGGTATAACTCCGTACCCTATATATCCATGCCATTTCCATCTTTGATATTTCCCTCACTAGAGAGCCACCCCTCCAGTGAGGGCTATACCTATCAATCCCCAGGAACACCGTGCCTGCTGGGTTGCGCTCGTGATGTAAATCATAATGCCTTGACACTGAGTGGTCTTTAAATCCACTTTTGATGTTGGCAATATGCTCACCCAAACGCACTTGCATCGATCTTTTTGTGCGGCCTATATATTGCATCCCGCAGGGATATTGCAATAAATATACAACCCCTGTGGAACTGCAGGTGACAAATGACTCAATCTGATGTTCCCTAGAGGTACTTGTTGATCTAAATGAGACCGTTTTTTTAGATTTGATTTTGTTGAGTCTACACACTTGGCATCTACGACACTGATGATATCCAGAAATATTCTGGAAAAAGGATACTCTTTTGGGTGGTGGATCAACCACATTGGGTGCTACTTTATCCCGAAGTGAGGGGACCCCCCTAAAGATAACCTGTGGTACTGCTGGCAAAAAGGTGCTAATAATTTGATCACTCTTCAGCACATGCCAGTGTTTCCGCAGGATCTTTTTCACTAAAAAATGTTGGGTGGAATAAGTAGTGACAAGTGGTATGAGTGGTCCATCACGTTTCTTTTTTGGACCTCCATCCAATAGGACTGTTCTATCAATTCTCCCAACCTCATTTATTGTTGTTTCTAAGGAGTTCGAGTCATACCCTTTCTCTACCAATCTTTCTTTCAAGATATTGGCTTGAAGGGCATAATCAGCCATCTCTGAGCAATTGCGCCTCATCCTTATGAATTGGCTCTTGGGCACTGATTTGAGCCAAGAATCCTTATGGCAGCTTCCTAGAGGTATATACGCGTTACGATCCGTCTCTTTAAAGTATGAGATCGTTTTGAAGTCTATCCCTTCTTTGATCACTGTGAGATCCAAGAAGTGGATTCTGTCTTGACTGGCTTCATATACAAAGCTAATGCCCCTATCGTTCTTATTTAAATTGGCGATTTATGCGGCAGTGACGCGGGGAGATCAGATCTGGGCGTCTCTGTTGTTTGTGCACTATATATGGCGGTGGGTCAGCACGCCGCCCGTGCCCCAGGACGACGTAATTTGTGACGAAACGACGTAGGGAGGAGCGGCGTGCTGACGTCACCAACATACCGAGAGTCCGGAAGGAACGGGCTGTCTTTAGCCGGCCGGCTTTAACATACCACACGCTTTTGTTTTCATCTAATTGTAAGTGCAATTTTATTACAATAAATATTATTTTAAACTGGATTACACTATGGTGACTTTCTTTTCTATTGGCAAATCGAATCCAGGCTATATGGAGAGGACTGGTGTATAATCCTAGTGGAGCAACACAGATTCTAGCCACGCTTAGAGACCCTGGCAGGGGAATACAGCCATCTGCTTTCACTGATCTCTGAAGGGATCAGGTGTTCCGGTAAGCAGCAGTAAGCTCTAATGGTGGTGGAATTTCTGTCTATTAGACTAACAGCACTTTTTCATCTGGTGTTTTGAATTTGGAGTCACCAACAGTGGATCAATGAGATCTTCATTCATTTATGTTATTCTGTCAGACACTTTTTTTTTTGATAATTTATTTCCCATACACAGGACTCCCTTTTTTTTCAAAATATTGTCTATTATTTATTTAGTCATTTTTTCCGACAACCTGTAAATATTGTTTGCTTGTATTGTCATAGATTGAGTTCTGGATAATTCTTTATCACTATAAGGATTTTTGATTATTTTTTGCGCAGCTTTTTTAAGTTTATTTGTTTCTATTGTGTGTGTCTCACATTTAAGTTGCAGCATTTGTCACATATACAGATAGTTTTGTTCTAAGACAGCGCAGTATACACCTTAATTTTTTCTTGATCACTTAGATACATAGATATTGCAGCAGTCTGAGACTTTCAGTAGTCTTGTATAAGATATTTATATTTGAATCACGGTATTAATATATTGGGGTCATAATCACGGGGTGAGTACCATTTAGAGTGGTTTAAATAATTAAATATATTTCTCACATTTATTTAAGAATAAATCAGAGCAGATGGATATATTTGAATACAGAGCATCAAAGGTGGTCAACACTGAAGGTGTCTTTGAAACTTTTAGCACCAAAGATGGAGATCTGGGAGGGCTTTTTGTTCGCCTTAAAAATTTAACAATCTCAGAGATACATACACAGTGGGATGTGGCTTTTCTGGAGACATACATCCGACTGAGTATGGTGCCAAGAAGTCTCAGGTGGGAAGTATGCCCACAAAAAGGGGAAGTGGATTTAGAAAGTTGGTTCCGATATTTCAATGAAGCTGGGATCAACTTTCTACGCTTCTTGGTGCTGAGGAAGAATGGCAAGCTCTCCAGATTGGATACTGAAATAAAAACTCTGAAAGACTCCCTACTTCCTCATAAAGAGAGTGAGGAATATAAAGAAAGAACAGTTAATCTTTTAAAAATTTTAGATAAGGAAGAAAAGGAACAGAAAAATAAAAAAAGGAAGAAGTATAACAGGGACTATAGGGACTATGAGGCCAATAGTGTTTTTGACTGGCAAAAAAAATTGGCCAGTGAGGAATTAAATAAACAGGAATCTAGGATGGATGCTATCACCCAGGGAGAGGATGTACCCACGGTCCAACACTTACCTATTAAGGAGGTATCACAGAAAACAGCTAAAAAAATCAAAATAATAGCAAGTCGGGAAAGAAAGGTAGACGGGTGTCCTACCAATTTCCCTCTAGAACATATGGACCCACTAAAGGAGCCCAGTTTAGTAAGAACAATGGATGGAACCATCAGTATGGACCAGGATGAAATAATGATAGAGGACATGGCGCACAACCCAATAGGTTCCAATATCAACCTTACAGAGAACCGCCTAGACCAAGGAGGGGCTCTGATAGAGGTTCGTACAATCATTATGGGCAGGATAGACCTGTATATCAGGAGCCGTACCATAATGAATGGACACGTCCAGAAAGAAATAGGGACAAATGGGAGCTTAATGGTGGAGGAGATTCCCACAACCGTTTCTTTCCCTTAAGAGACAGGGAGGGTCCCACTGAATTTGATTATAGAGACCAAGAGTATACTTGGTCCTCTAGGGATGATTCAAATAGGTCGGAGGATAACCCACAGGAACAATATCATTGGGGTTTTTCCAGGCAAAACCAGGGTACAAAACGACCCATCGAAAACAAAGAGGAGTCAGAGGGGGGAGGAGAGCACAATCAAAAAAAGTCAAAGATGTGACAGGAGAGGGCATTTTTAACTTGAGCATTCAGGTTTTAACAACAAGTGAAACTGCTTTGTTAAATAAAGGCCTCAAATATGCTCCACCTAGAAAATTGAATACATTTGAAACTTATATGGATATACACAAATATGTTGCGAGTATGCCATCATTTCAGGGAGGAGGCATTCCATCTAAATACCAATGTTCAGGATTGTCAAATGCATCAACATTTAATCCTCCTGGAACTCTGGCTCCGGCATTACGGGTTTTCCGCGATGTAGTTTTGAAGGAATTAGAAACAGTTAAGGTGGTAATAAAGGAACAGATAAAAACCTACAAGAGGGATTGGACTCTTTGTGCAACAATAAGGAGTTGGTTATTCGCCCCACGGATAAGGGGGGTGGGATAGTCATTTTGGATAGAAGTGACTACCTTCGGGAATTATCTAGAATAGTAGGTGATAAGGATACGTATATACTTTTCCCAGGCAATCCAATAGTTCAGTACAAAAATATATTGGAAACACTTCTTCAGAAGGGCGTACGGTTGGGTATATTGAATGAGAAAGAACAGCTTTTTCTGATCCCTAAAGCACCAAGGGTGCCTATTCTTTATTGCTTGCTGAAAATCCACAAAAGTCTTACTTGCCCCCCCCCGGGACGTCCGATAGTGAGCGGAATTGATTCCATTACGTCCCGGGTGGGCAAGTACATAGACCATTTTTTGCAACCGTTGGTACAACAAATGCCCTCATACCTTAAAGACACACGTCATGTAATCAATCTGTTGGCAGGTCAAAAGGCGACTGAACGTACATGGATGGTCACGGCAGATGTGGCATCCTTGTACACTGTTATACCGCATGTATTGGGACTGTCCGCAGTGAAATACTATTTGAATTTTCTGTCCACGATACCCCAGGAACAACAATCTTTTGTCATGGATCTATTGGAATTTGCGGCCAACCATAATTACTTTTGGTTTAGCCAAAATTTCTATAGACAAAAGAGGGGTGTCGCTATGGGGGCTAAATATGCCCCCAGTTTGGCCAATCTCTTCATGGCCAAGTGGGAGGAGGACGTCATCTATAGGGAACGCAATCCTTGCCTCGCCTTTTGGGCGAGGTATATTGATGACGTCCTCCTCCTATGGGAAGGCACTTTTTCCCAATTAGAGGAGTTCTTTGTGAATTTAAATAAGAACGATAGGGGCATTAGCTTTGTATATGAAGCCAGTCAAGACAGAATCCACTTCTTGGATCTCACAGTGATCAAAGAAGGGACAGACTTCAAAACGATCTCATACTTTAAAGAGACGGATCGTAACGCGTATATACCTCTAGGAAGCTGCCATAAGGATTCTTGGCTCAAATCAGTGCCCAAGAGCCAATTCATAAGGATGAGGCGGAATTGCTCAGAGATGGCTGATTATGCCCTTCAAGCCAATATCTTGAAAGAAAGATTGGTAGAGAAAGGGTATGACTCGAACTCCTTAGAAACAACAATAAATGAGGTTGGGAGAATTGATAGAACAGTCCTATTGGATGGAGGTCCAAAAAAGAAACGTGATGGACCACTCATACCACTTGTCACTACTTATTCCACCCAACATTTTTTAGTGAAAAAGATCCTGCGGAAACACTGGCATGTGCTGAAGAGTGATCAAATTATTAGCACCTTTTTGCCAGCAGTACCACAGGTTATCTTTAGGGGGGTCCCCTCACTTCGGGATAAAGTAGCACCCAATGTGGTTGATCCACCACCCAAAAGAGTATCCTTTTTCCAGAATATTTCTGGATATCATCAGTGTCGTAGATGCCAAGTGTGTAGACTCAACAAAATCAAATCTAAAAAAACGGTCTCATTTAGATCAACAAGTACCTCTAGGGAACATCAGATTGAGTCATTTGTCACCTGCAGTTCCACAGGGGTTGTATATTTATTGCAATGTCCCTGCGGGATGCAATATATAGGCCGCACAAAAAGATCGATGCAAGTGCGTTTGGGTGAGCATATTGCCAACATCAAAAGTGGATTTAAAGACCACTCAGTGTCAAGGCATTATGATTTACATCACGAGCGCAACCCAGCAGGCACGGTGTTCCTGGGGATTGATAGGTATAGCCCTCACTGGAGGGGTGGCTCTCTAGTGAGGGAAATATCAAAGATGGAAATGGCATGGATATATAGGGTACGGAGTTATACCCCCTACGGCCTGAATATAGACATAGATGTGAATGCATTTATAGATAATGCTTAGAACATCCTTAGGGAGCTATATAGTCCATGGTGCCATTTGGGTGATATAACAGGTGATTTGTGAAACAGACCTGATCTCTCAGTCGTCACGCGGTTTTGAATACCTGTAGTTTGTGAATATAAGTTTTGATTTCTCCATGGGGGAAATAATTTTAGCATGGAGAGGGTGGACCTGTCAATTGGGCTTATTCAGATATCTTAGGGACAGGGTTTTTTTCAACTCCCTTATTGTCCAAGCTTACTATTAGAGACATAGTGACCTTTATTTCTCTATATTATAAATAGATAGAGGGGAAGCCCTATGAGGACAAAATTAAACTCCCTTTGAAAAGTAATAAGAACTGTATATAAAATATTTAAAAAAAATATATATGTTTTCTCTTATACAGTCTTTTATTAATATTATTCCCTGCTTACTTCTTCCTAAATTTAGGTGGTCGGTACTCTTAGAGATTGCATGATCTCATCAATTAGGGAGATGCGGCTCTGAGGTTCGACTGTTCTATTAGAGTTATGGTGGCTCTGCCATGTTCGATGGTATTTTTTCCATCAAAGGGGTAGATCTCCCTTTAACCATATGAGCCTGGCATCGCCTACGTATTCTCAACGAACAAATGTTTATACTAATGTCCAAATTATATGTGTTTTTTATTAGCCCTTAATTTGAGCTGTATTAGGCCCTGTTCCTCCTTATACATTTTAAATTATTATATATTATATGTTCATTAGGCTGCCATTATGCAGTACTGGTTGCATCCAGTAGGGGCCCTGAGTACTATCCAAATATAGTGGCCAATAGAATTATTAATGTAATGAGATATGCGTTTTTATAGCCTAATGTAACACTAATAGGATTTCCAGTTTTTTTCTTGGGAATCTAGCCTGTATACTTTTTAACATGTTACATCCTAAATCTATGATAGAGGAGATGCGCGGCACCACCAGCCCGCAGAATCCTTCCTTGATACAGGATTTTTATATAAAAAAACATATTTGTGTTTTAAACAGACATTCGATCCCGGTATGATCAATATACTGCGGAGACAAGAAGCCAAAAGAGTAGGATATGGGGTACTATATATATGGGCAATTTTGCCCACTACTAAAATGGCGATTTATGCGGCAGTGACGCGGGGAGATCAGATCTGGGCGTCTCTGTTGTTTGTGCACTATATATGGCGGTGGGTCAGCACGCCGCCCGTGCCCCAGGATGACGTCATTTGTGACGAAACGACGTAGGAAGGAGCGGCGTGCTGACGTCACCAACATACCGAGAGTCTGGAAGGAACGGGCTGTCTTTAGCCGGCCGGCTTTAACATACCACACGCTTTTGTTTTCATCTAATTGTAAGTGCAATTTTATTACAATAAATATTATTTTAAACTGGATTACACTATGGTGGCTTTCTTTTCTATTAGCAATTCGAATCCGGGCTATATGAAGAGGACTGGTGTATAATCCTAGTGGAGCAGCACAGATTCTAGCCACTCTTAGAGACCCTGGCAGGGGAATACAGCCATCTGCTTTCACTGATCTCTGAAGGGATCAGGTGTTCCGGTAAGCGGCAGTAAACTCTAATGGTGGTGGAATTTCTGTCTATTAGACTAACAGCACTTTTTCATCTGGCGTTTTGAGTTTGGAGTCACCAACAGTGGATCAATGAGATCTTCATTCATTTATGTTATTCTGTCAGACACCTTTTTTTGATAATTTATTTCCCATACACAGGACTCCCTTTTTTTCTAAATATTGTCAATTATTTATTTAGTAATTTTTTCCGACAACCTGTATATATTGTTTGCTTGTTTTGTCATAGATTGAGTTCTGGATAATCCTTTATCACTATAAGGATTTTTGTTTATTTTTTGCGCAGCTTTTTTAAGTTTATATCTTTAATCTAATGATAGAACCACTGGCGGAAGCCATTAGAACACACTCCTCGATCACAGGTTTCCAGTTTGGCTCTAGTATGCACACTATAAACTTATTTGCGGACAATGTCATTCTACTACTGACCAACCAACTCACATCCCTAGAACAGGCCCACAAAAATGGATTTTGGCGATATCTCATATTACAAAGCTAACTTTACTAAATCCCTAATTTTAAACGTAGGAGTACCGCCATCCATACAAAATACACTACAAAACTCCTGTATACAATGAGTAAGAATGGTAATACATACCTAGGAATTACGCTGACAAATACAATCTCTGCATTAGCTGAAATTAACATGAAAACGCTAACAGCCAAACTGGAAACCCAAACTGTCAAAAAAGGAACTATCTTGGCTAGGCAAAATAACAACCTTCAAAATGTCGATCCTACCACAAATCTTATGTATATTTTGTACTTTAACAATCCATATACCTCACCATTATCTCAAAACCCTGTCTAATCTAATCTGGAAATACATTTGGGATGGCAAAAAAGCTAGATGCTGCCACAATAACCTCACTTCACACAAAAAGGTAGGAGGAGCTGAATTAGTGGACTTATATGACTATCTCTGGGCAGTTAGACTTGACCATATTAAACACTGGTTATACGAGAGTAGGGATGAGCCGAACACCCCCCCGGTTCGGTTCCCACCAGAACTTGCGAACGGACCGAAGGTTCGCGCAAACTTTAGAACCCTATTAAATACAATGGATGGGAACGTTCGAAATCAAAAGTGCTAATTATAACAGCTAATATGCAAGTCATTGTCCTAAAAAGGGTTTAGGGAAACGGGTTCTGCCCCAGGGGACATGTATCAATGCAAAAAGAAGTTTTAAAAACTGATGTTTTTCGGGAGCAGTCATTTTAATAATGCATAAAGTGAAAAAAAAAAGTGAAATATTCCTTTAAATATCGTACCTGGGGGGGGGGGGGGGTGTCTAAAGTATGCCTGTGAAGTGCCACGTGTTTCCCGTGTTTAGAACTGTCCCTGCACAAAATGACATTTCTAAAGGAAAAAAAAAGGTAATTTAAAACTGCTTGCGGCTTTAATGTAATGTCTGGTCCCGGCAATATGGATGAAAATCATTGAGAAAAATGGCATGGCTAACCCATCACCCCCCTCCCCCCAGCCCATTACCTGCCCCTTTGGGTCTTGTATTGATATTAAGGGGAACCCCGTACCCAAAATAAAAAAAGGCCCTATATACTCTGAACAGCAGTATACAGGCGGTGCAAACAAGACAGGGACTGTAGGTTTGTTCTTAAGTAGAATCTGTTTCTAATTTGGAACAGGTAAATTTTTTAAGTGTAGCTCTAGCCAAAAAATCTATTTTTAAGCTTTTTGGAGAACATAGGGATGGGTTATCACCCCTGTAACATTTGTTTTGCTGTCTGTGCACCTGTTCAGAACATTTCACCTCACTTTCCGTCCCAATGACAAATGTTTTTGGAAAAGTGGGGTTTTTATTGATACAAGGATTGGTGATAAAGCATCAGTAGAGAGGAGACACCTTTTTCCCATATTAACTTTTACAGGAGAGAATTTCCCTTCCTAGGGGTAGATTTCCTCTCACTTCCTGTTGTCTCCTTCCGTTTGCAAGTAGGAGTCGTTTGTAAGTTGGATGTTTGAAAGTAGGGGCCTGCCGTATATAGTCTGCAGAAATTTGGCCCTTAGGTGTTGGTGTTGCCACAACACTGTAAGCCCGCACAGTTACTCTTGTTGGGCGCTGGAACGCCCTGCTGTGAACTATTAGATCAGGAATTGTAATTACATGCCATTGTTGAACAATGGTAGGAAGAATTGGGCCTTTGGTGGTGGTGCTGGTGCCATAACACTGTAAGCTCTCACAGTTACTCTTGGTGGGCGCATGAAAGGGCCCTGCTGTGAATTATTAGATCAAGAATTGTAATTGCATGCCCCTGTTGAACAGGGGCTGAAAAATTGGGCCTTTGGTGGTGGCGGTGGTGCTGGTGCCACAAGACTGTAAGTTCTCACAGTTACTCTTGGTGGGCGCAGGAATGGGCCCATCTGTGAAATATTAGATCAAGAATTGCTATTACATGCCACTGTTGAACAGGGGCAGAAAAATTGGGCCTTAGGCACTGGTGCTGGTGCCACAACACTTCAACCCATCACATATACTGTATTTGGAGCGCAGCAATGAGCCCTGTTGCAAAGCATTGCCTCAAAACTAGTAATTACACGCCACTGTTAAACAGGGGCTGAAAAATTGGGCCTTAGCCACTGGTGCCACAACACTTCAACCCATCACAGATACTGTATTTGGAGCGCAGCAATGAGCCCTGTTGCAAAGTATTGCATCAAAAATTTTAATTATACGCCCCTGTTAAACAGGGGCTGAAAAATTGGGCCTTAGCCACTGGTGTATAAATAAAATAAAATCTGCACAATAAACTGTGATACAATATAATACTGAGCAGCTAAACACTAAGGGTCAAATAGTCAAAATCCCTGAAATAAACATAAAAATAGATAGTGCAGCGCTTTAAATGTCCATATGTCAAAGATGGAAAACAGCACAGTGAATCAATGAATAATCCCTGTGATCTTCATAGGTGACACATGAACTCTTGATTGCATGCAGGTGGTAACAAACACACACAGTGAGAGACCTCCACCAACAGATAAATTGGCCGCTCACCTCCAAACATGGACCCTTTGATTATAGAGGGTCACTGAAAACCTTCCCTTGCGGGTGAATCCAAGACAGATATATATGTGTACAATTCCCCAGATGAGTTCGGATCATCAATCCCGTATGAGATCAGAAGGACTTCAAGGTATCCGGTTCAAAGACAGTTTTACATGTAGAAGATAGAAAGGCAGACCATAGTGTTTCTCCGTGGTAAAAACAATTTAATGAGAAAACAAAAGTAGTGCACTTACATTTAAAAGGCACTATACCAGTGCCGAGGTACAACAGCGCGTCTGGTGAGACTGTGAATGAACTGCGGGTGACGTCACGAACTTCCCATCCGTACGTACGTTACGTCCCAGTAGGCGGGACTTCATCAGCGGATAAGGGAAAGACGCCAGACACCCGCTCTTATACTAACTAGATGCCTGTAACTATGGAGACCCGAATGCCACTGGTGCCACAACACTTCAACCCATCACAGATACTGTATTTGGAGTGCAGCAATGAGCCCTGTTGCAAAGTATTGCATCAAAAATTGTAATTATACGCCCCTGTTAAACAGGGGCTGAAAAATTGGGCCTTAGCCACTGGTGGCGGCACCCAGAAACACAAATTTTCTTCCAAGCTATCGGCAGGATCATTGAGGAGGAAGAGGATAGTCAGTCATTATAACAGGACAGTCACTCAGCATCAGCATAGTCAGTCTTGAAGGAATGTGACATTTAAAAAAAAAATATTCGGTTACGTCAGCTTCAGGTGCTTGGTAGCTGGTGGTGATCCAAGACTGGTTCATGTTTATGAAGGTCAGTCGATCAACCGAGTCGGTGGACAGGCGCACCCTGTGATCGGTTACAAAGCCACCAGCAGCACTGAATGTGTGTTCCGAAAGAACGCTGGATGCAGGACAGGCCAGTAGCTCAATTGCATACTGTGCAAGCTCTGGCCAGTGATCCATCCTCAAGACCCAGTAAGCCAGAGGATTTTCGGTGGGAAAGGTGTCCAAGTCTGACCTTGACCCTAGATATTCCTGGACCATGTAAATCAGATGCTGGCGATGGTTGCTGGAACCGATCATACCTTGGGGCTGCGTACTAAAAAATTGTCTGAACGCATCGGTCAGACGGCCACCTTCCCCACCGCTCCTTCTTTGACTGACCAAAGCCTCAGCAACTCGTTGTCCAGGACCAGGAGTCTGTAACCTTCCAGTCTCTGGAAACGCATTGCACTGACCTTTCTGCAAGGCCTCCCGGAGATGTCTCATCCTCTGCTCCCTCAGCGACGGCAAGATAAGGTCCGCAACCTTACCCTTGTACCGTGGATCAAGGAGAGTGACCAGCCAGAAATGGTCCCTCTCCTTGATCCGAAGAATACAAGGATCCTTGCGCAGGCTTTGCAGGATCAGGGAGGCCATGCAGCGTAGGTTAGCTGAGGCATTCAGTCCGGAGTCCTCTGGGTCACTAAGGACGACATGATCCGCAGCCACCTCCTTCAAGCCACGTACAAGTCCACATGTTTGTTGGGACTGTAAATCATCCCTAAAAGACTGCTGCTGTTGATGCTGAGTGCCAGGTTCTACCTCCATGCTGACACAATCCTCCTCCTCCTCCTCCTTCTCTTCCTGTGTGATGGGTGGGACAGAAGGAACACTGTCTGGGTAAAGGGGGCCTTGAGAGGCAAGGAAGTCCTCCTCTTCCTGCCTCTGTTCTGCCTCAAGTGCCCTGTCCATAATTCCACGCAGCGTATGCTCCAACAGGTGGACAAGAGGTACAGTGTCACTGATGCATGCACTGTCACTGCTCACCATCCTCGTGGCCTCCTCAAATGGTGCCAGGACAGTGCATGCATCCCTGACCATGCCCCACTGGCATGGTGAAAAAAACCTGAGCTCCCCTGACCCTGTCCTGGTGCCGTAGTCGCACAGGTACTCATTGATGGCCCTCTGCTGCGTGTGCAGCCGCTGCAGCATGGCCAACGTTGAGTTCCACCTGGTGGGCATGTCACATATAAGGCGGTTCTTGGGCAGGTTCAACTCCTTTTGCAGCTTAGCCAGCCGAGCACTGGCATTATATGATCTGCGGAAATGCACACAGACTTTCCTGGCCTGCCTCAGGACATCCTGTAAGCCCGGGTACCTGCCCAAGAATTGCTGCACCACCAGGTTAAGGACGTGAGCCACACAGAGCACATGGATCAGTTGTCCCTGTCAGAGGGCGGAGAGGAGGTTGGTGCCATTGTCGCAAACCACCATTCATGGCTTAAGCTGGCGTGGCATCAACCACCTCTCGGCCTGCCCCTGCAGAGCTGACAGAACCTCTGCCCCAGTGTGGCTCCTGTCCCCCAAACACACCAGCGCAAGCACGGCATGGCATATTTTTGCCTGCGTACTTGCGTAGCCCCTTGAATGCCTACGGAGCACCGCTGGTTCCGAGGACAAAGCACAGGAAGAGGCCATGGAGGAATAAGAAGAGGAGGGGGTGGATGAGAGAGGTGTGTCACAACCAGTAGTAGCATTTTGGAGGCGTGGCAGCGGAACAACCTCCAACACTACTGCACCCTGTCCTGCATCCTTCCCAGCTGCCAAAAGAGTGACCCAATGGGCCGTGAAAGAAAGGTAACGTCCCTGTCCATGCCTGCTGGACTATGAGTCAGCGGTAATATGCACCTTACCACTGACCACCCTGTTCAGCGAGGCATGGACATTGCCTTCCACATGCTGGTAGAGAGACGGAATCGCCTTCCGTGTGAAAAAGTGGCGTTTGGGAACCTGCCACTGAGGAACCGCATGGGAGAAAAAGAAACCCTGGACTGCCGCACTCTGTATAGACAGTTATTTATTCCAAAATTTCAGGTAAAAAATCCAAATTCAAAATAAATCCATAAATCCAAAACAACAAATGCAGATGGTGTGCATGCAGGGAAGGGTGGCTAACGCGTTTCACGTCACGAATTGACGCTAACTCATAGCTCAGGAACCGCACATTGCACAAACTCAAGGAAGGGGGCCGAGTCTACCAACTGAAAAGGCAGCAGTTGAAGTGCTAGCAATTTAGCCAAGCTAGCATTCAACCGCTGGGCATGTGGCCGGCTGGGAGTGAACTTCTTTCGATGGTCCAGCAGCTGGGGCAGGGAAATAACAATCGGACATCGGTGTACTGCTAGCAGAGTGCCCGCAAGTACTTGGCTGTGACACACCTAATTCTACACCTTCATTCCTCTCAGTGCAGGCTTCAGAGAGGACTGAAGGTATAGTGGGGTTGGAGATCCTAGCTGATTAGGAGCAAGGAGAGGTCCGCTTTGTTCTTTGGTGTGGTTCTTTAAGGTACGCTTGCCAACGAGCTGCATGGCAGGTCAACATATGTCTGGTCAAGCATGTGGTGCCCAAGCGGCTGATGTTTAGTTCACGCGAGATACGCTTGAGACATATGTTGCAAATAGCAGCATTGCGATCTGATGCACTTGACTCAAAAAAGGCTCACACCAAAGAACTTTTGGAATAACGGGCAGAGGCAGCGCCCTGCACAGGCGGAGCTCTGCGGTGTGATTCAGTCGGTGTGCTGCCCTTACGCTGGCCCCCGGAGGGCATCCTGCCTCGTTGGAGATGTGCCTCCTCCTCATCCTCCTCCTCTCTCCTATCAGGCATCTACGTGGAGTCAGTGACCTCATCATCCCCTCCCTCTTGATCACTGGAGCAAACCTGGCAGTATGCTGCAGCTGCCGGAACATGACTGCCAGATTGCTGTCCTTCTTGAGCATCCCCTCTCTCTGCGCTCACGCTACTGCCTTCCTCTAGCTGTGTAACATCATCAGACCCTTCAAAACGCTGAGCATCTTCCTGGAGCATGTACCCAACACTGTGCTCAAACAGTTCGGGGGACTCCTCAGGAGGACATGGTGGGTCTAGGGAAGGAGTGTGTCATGGATATGCAGTAGTGTTTGTCTGTCAGCTTACCTTCCTTCCCATGTGTTCATCTTAGAGGCCTGAGCCCTTTCACCTGGCTTCCTTTATAATCTCCTCCCAGCCTGACTCCACCCCAGGCCCTATCACAGAACACTATATTAACCTATGCACTGCAAGCCTGCTTTGCTGATCAACGTGTTTGTTAGGCATTGTGTGTTTGGGTTCCTGCCTGCCGTGTGCTACGTCTGTCTCTCTGTTACATATTTGGCTTGTCCCCGACTATCCCTGTCTGCTCGTGACCCTTGACCTTCGGCTCGTTCTTTCGTTATCCTTGTCTGCTTGTGGCCCCTGACCTTCAGCTTGTTATTCGTTTCTCTCATATCTTGTGCTGCTGCTTCCCCTCTTTTCCCCTTATCCTACGGGGCGTGAGCTAGGAAACTACAGGGGCCGTGACCTGGTCCCAGCCTGCAGCATAACATCCTCACCACTAGAGGCTCTGGAGAAGACCTGCTGGGTCTTAGACTCCGCGCCCTGGGGAATCTTGGCTCTAGCTTCCGTTAGGATCCCGGTTGTGCTCCTCTGGTCCCGCTTTCCACAACCACCCAGTTTCCTATCCGCAGAAGCCAGCCATAGGGTTCACTACCTTGCGGTGCACTCCTGTCCCCCTACGGTGTGCATCTGTCACCTGGCCACAGGTGACCTTGACAGAGTGACTGATGACATTGATACGAGGGAAGAGGATGCGTTGGCAGCTGCTTTGGCAGTACCCTGAGCCTGGGTGAGAGAGGATGAGGAGGATGAGGAGGGCTTGGTCATCCACTCTACCAAGTCTTCGGCATGATGCAGCTCAACACGTCCAGCTGCCGAAAATAAGGACAAGCGTGTCCCATGGCCACGTGCTGATGACGATGCACCGCGTCCATGACCAGCACTGTGGTCTCTAGACACAGAGCCTGCTTGCCCTCTTTTATTGGCTCGTGACTGTCTGCCTTTCCTTGTTGGCCTTCCAGACATTCTAATGGCCTGCAGGGAGATGGGAAAACCAGCAATAAGGGGTAGCTTCAGGTGTATACTGTGCAGGAGGCACACTACGCCCACTGTAACTGCTGCAGATGCCTGCCTGTGTTACACAACAGGAAAACACAGCAATAAGGGGTAGCTTCAGGTGTATACTGTGCAGGAAGCACACTACGCCCACTGTAACTGCTGCAGATGCCTGTTAGTGTAACACAAAAGAAAAAAAAACACGAGCAATAAGGGGTAGCTTCAGGTGTATTCTGTGCAGGAGGCACACTACACCCACTGTAACTGCTGCAGATGCCTGCCTGTGTTACACAACAGGAAAACACATCAATAAGGGGTAGCTTCAGGTGTATACTGTGCAGGAGGCACACTACACCCACTGTAACTGCTGCAGATGCCTGCCTGTGTTACACAACAGGAAAACACAGCAATAAGGGGTAGCTTCAGATGTATACTGTGCAGGAGGCACACTACGCCCACTGTAACTTCTGCAGATGCCTGCCTGTGTTACACAACAGGAAAACACAGCAATAGGGGGTAGCTTCAGGTGTATACTGTGCAGGAGGCACACTATGCCC
The DNA here is from genome assembly GCA_029206835.1 of Rana muscosa. Lineage (NCBI taxonomy): Eukaryota > Metazoa > Chordata > Amphibia > Anura > Ranidae > Rana > Rana muscosa. Next base: position 27,326,610 of record CM055116.1, on the reverse strand, counting down.
ACTGTAACTGCTGCAGATGCTTGCCTGTGTTACACAACAGGAAAACACAGCAATAAGGGGTAGCTTCAGGAGTATACTGTGCAGGAGGTTTAGCAAAAATGACACTGACACTGTCCCCTGCCTATCCTTCTCTGTCCCTGTATACCAACACACTGTAAATGCACAAGGTTAATGAAAGAATATCACTGACACTGTCCCTGCCTATTCTTCTCTGTCCCTGTATACTAACACACTGTAAATGCACAAGGTTAATGAAAGAATATTACTGACACTGTCCCTGCCTATTCTTCTCTGTCCCTGTATACCAACACACTGTAAATGCACAAGGTTAATGAAAGAATATCAAAGACACTTTCCCTGCCTATCCTTCTCTGTCCCTGCACGCCAACACACTACACAAGGCCGCCGCACTGGCGACCTTTTATAGTGTGGGGCGTGTACTAAACCCCCCTGAGCTATAATTGGCCACAGGCATCCTGCCTGTGGCCAATTATGGCTCTCCTCGCTGCCGGCACTGTGATTGGCCAAGCATGCGGGGTCACAGTGCATGCTTGGCCAATCACAGCGCCGGCAATGCACTGCGATGACGCACTGTATTGTGGGCCGTTCGCGTCACACGAATTTGGCACGAACGGCCCACAAAGTTCTGGTTTCGCCGAACAGGCGAACAGCCGATGTTCGAGTCGAACATGCGTTCGACTCGAACACCAAGCTCATCCCTATTACGAGAGTAATAAACCACTATGGGTAGACATGGAAAAGACAAAGTCCCCAACGACTGACCTAACAACTAGGGATGAGCTTCGCGTTCGAGTCAAACCCATGTTCGACTAGAACATCGGCTGTTCGATCGTTCGACGAAGATCGAACATTATGGGCCGTTCATGCCAAATTCGAGTGGCACGTCACGGCCCATAATTCACTGTGGCATCGCAGTGCATTGCTGGCTGATGATTGGTCAAGCATGCACTATGACCCGCATGCTTTGGCCAATCACAGCACAGAAAAAACGGAGAGCCGTAATTGGCCAAAGCCAGGGTGGCTTTGGCCAATTATGGCTCAGGGGGTTTAGTACACGCCCCACACTATATAAGGCTGCCGGCTCGCCAGCCTTGTGTAGTGTGTTGGGGTTGTGAAACAAGAGAGTATACAGAGACAGACAGTGTCATTTATATTGAGTCAGATAGAGCAGGCAGGCAAGTCCTGGCACCATTGGAGGAGGCCACGAGGATGGTGAGCAGTGACAGTGCATGCATCAGTGACACTGTCCCTCTTGTCCACCTGTTGGAGCACACGCTGCGTGGAATAATGGACAGGGCATTTAAGGCAGAACAGAGGCAGGAAGAGGAGGACTTCCTTACCTCTCAAGGCCCCCTTTATCCAGACAGTGTTCCTGCTGGCCCGGCTATCACACAGGAAGAGGAGGAGGAGGAGGAGGAGGATTATTGTGTCAGCATGGAGGTGGAGCCTAGCACTCAGCATCAGCAGCAGTCTTCAAGGGATCAACTACAGTCCCAAGACACCCATGGACTTGTTCATGGCTGGGAGGAGGTGGCTGCGGATCATGTCGTCCTCAGTGACCCAGAGGACTCTGCACCCAATGCCTCAGCAAACCTACGCTGCATGGCCTCCCTGATCCTGCAAAGCCTGTGCAAGGATCCTCGTATTCGTGTGATCGAGGAGAGGAATCATTACTGGCTGGCAACCCTCCTTGATCCACGTTTTAAGGGTAAGGTTGCGAACCTTATCTTGCCATCGCAGAGGGAGCAGAGGGTGAAGCATCTTCGGGAGGCCTTGCAGAAAGGTCTGTGCAACGCGTTCCCAGAGACTGGGAGGTTACAAATTCCTGGTCCTGGACAACGTGTTGCTGAGGCTCCGGTCAGTCAAAGAAGGAGCGGTGGAGAAGGTGGCCGTCTGACCGATGCATTCAGACAATTTTTTAGTATGCAGCCCCAAGGTATGATCGCTTCCAGCAACCATCACCAGCGCCTGGTTTACATGGTGCAGGAATACCTAGGGGCAAGATCAGACTTGGACACCTTTCCCACTGAAAATCCTCTGGGTTACTGGGTCTTGAGGATGGATCACTGGCCAGAGCTTGCACAGTATGCAATTGAGGTACTGGCCTGTCTTGCATCCAGCGTTCTTTCGGAACGCACATTCAGTGCTGCTGGAGGCTTTGTAACCGTTCACAGGGTGTGCCTGTCCACCGACTCGGTCGATCGAATGACCTTCATAAAAATGAATCAGTCTTGGATCACCACCAGCTACCAAGCACCTGATGCTGATGTTACCGAATATTTTTTTTTTTTAAATGTCAGATCTCTTCAAGACTGCCTATGCTGATGCTGAGTGACTATTCTGTTATGCTGAGTGACTATCCTCTTCCTCCTCAATAATCATGCTGATAGCTTGTAAGAACATTTTTGGTTCTGGGCACCGCTACCAGTGGCTAAGGCCCAATTTTTCAGCCCCTGTTTAACAAGGGCATGTATTTACAATTTTTGATGCAATGCTTTGCAGCAGGGCTCATTGCTGCGCTCCAAGTACTGTATCTGTGAGGGGTTGCAGTGTTGTGGCACCAGCATCAGTGCCTAAGGCCCAATTTGTCTGCCCCTGTTCAACAGGGGCGTGTAATTTCAATTTTTGATGCAATACTTTGCAACAGGGCTCATTGCTGCGCTCCAAGTACAGTATCTGTGAGGGGTTGCAGTGTTGTGGCACCAGTGTTTAAGGCACAATTTTTATGCCCCTGTTCAACAGGGGCATGTAATTACTATTCTTGACCCAGCACTAGCAATCCTTTACTTTGCAATAGAGAAATTCCCACCCAATTTCAGACCAATAATCACCCATATTCTCCTAGAGACCCGTATATTGATGCTTCACAATTGGAAAAATAATACCTCTACAAATCTCTCAGATGTGACAAGTAGGGATAAGCTTTGAGTTCGAGTCGAACTCATGTTCGACTCGAACACTGCCTGTTCGCCCATTCGCCGAACAGCGAACAATTTGGGGTGTTCGCGGCAAATTCGAAAAGCCGCTGAACACCCTGTAAAAGTCTATGGGAGAAATATAAAGTGCTCATTTTAAAGGCTTATATGCAAGTTATTGTCCTAAAAAGTGTTTGGGGACCCGGGTCCTGCCCCAGGGGACATGTATCAATGCAAAAAAAGTTTTAAAAACGTCCGTTTTTTCGGGAGCAGTGATTTTAATAATCCTTAAAGTGAAACAATAAAAGTGAAATATTCCTTTAAATTTCATACATAGTGGGTGTGTATAGTATGCATGTAAAGTTGCGCTTGTTTCCCATGCTTAGAACTGTCCCTGCACAAAGTGTCATTTCTGAAAAAAACAAAAGTCATTTAAAACTCACTTGCGGCTATAATGAATTGTCGGCTCCTGGCAATACATAGAAAAGTCATTGATAAAAAAAAAAAAAATGCGTGGGGGGCCCACCAAATTCAATTACCAGGCCCTTCAGGTCTGGTATGAATATTAAGGGGAACCCTGACGCAAATTAAAAAAATAAATGCGTGGGGTTCCCATCAAATATCCATACCAGGCCCTTCAGGTCTGGTATGGATTTTAAGGGGAACTCAACCCCAAATTAAAAAACAATGGCGTGGAGTTTCCCCAAAAATCCATACCAGACCCTTTATCCGAGCACGCAACCTGGCAGGCCGCAGGAAAAGAGGGGGGGACGAGAGAGCGCCCCCCCTCCTGAACCGTACCAGGCCACATGCCCTCAACATTGGGAGGATGCTTTGGGGGTCTGTGACCCCTCAAAGCACCATGTCCCCATGTTGATGGGGACAAGTGTCTCATCCCCACAACCCTTGCCCGGTGGTTGTGGGGGTCTGCGGGCGGGGGGCTTATCGGAATTTGGAAGACCCCTTTAACAAAGGGGACCCCAGATCCCGCCCCCCCTCTGTGAATTGGTAATGGGGTACATTGTACCCCTACCATTTCACAAAGAAAGTGTAACAAATTGTAAAAAAAAAAACACAGACACCGTTGGGAAAGTCCTTTATTAAAAAAAAAAAAAAAACAATCCAGCGATGAAATCCAGTGTCCTGCGGTGATCCGATGTCCAGCGCTGTCCACATGAAACGTCATTGGCTGAGCCTGAGCGGACCTGATGAGGAACTTTCTCTGCAGTGTAATAAATGAATAGACCCGCCCCTTCTAAAGTTCCCCATCAGGTCCGCTCACCAATGATGTAGGTGTAAGGCTAAGCGGACCAGATGCAGAAGGTGAGAAGGGGCGGGTCTATTCATTTATTACACTGCGGAGGAAGTTCCTCATCAGGTCAGCCCCCTCGTATGTCAGACCCCGCCTATGTCATTGGCTGAGCGGACCTGATGGGGAACTTCCTCTGCAGTGTAATAAATGAATAGACCCGCCCCTTCTCACCTTCTGCCTCTGAAAACACAGACAGCGCTGAGGACTTCTAACTGTCCAGATCCATGTGCCAAAGGCACCCTCCAACAGGATCATTCCACAACTATTTTTACTAGCAGCCCAGATGAAGGGGGAGTCTCTAGTCCCCCGAAACGCATTGGCCTCTCTTTATTGCTGAAAC